>VXBO01011804.1:6157-86166 GCA_013400135.1 Rhinoptilus africanus | reverse complement strand
TCTAATCCAACCATCAACCCAACACTGACAAAAACCATCCCTAAACCCTATCTCTAAGCACTACGTCTACCCGTCTTTTAAATACCTCCAGGGATGGTGCCTCAGCCACTTCCCTGGGCAGCCTCTTGCAATGCTTAATAAACCTTTCGGTGTAAATATTTTTCCTAATATCCAATCTAAACCTCCCCTGGCACAACTTGAGGCCGTTTTCTCTTGTGACTTTAATGTACATCTGTGCCCTGAGAGTGACGGCGAAGGCGCAAGCCATGTTCCTGGCAGCAGCAACCAACTCTTTCCCGAATATTTCTTTCGCAGAATATTTCTAGGGTTAAAAGAAGTGAAAACATAGGCAAGAGGGTCCTGCCACATAGCAGCCTGTGGGTGCCTAACGTTTTATTTTCTGCCCCGAAGGTGGATGCCAGGAATATCGATGGCAGCACTCCGCTCTGCGACGCCTGCGCCTCGGGCAGCATCGAGTGCGTGAAAGTGCTGCTGTCCCACGGCGCCAAGGTGAACCCTCCCCTTTACACCGCGTCCCCTCTCCACGAAGCCTGCATGAATGGTAAGCCCTCGCGGTCTTATCTTTGCACGGTTACGTGCAGATTGTAAAAAAAAAACCCAACAAAAGCAGCTGCCAAGTATCTTGAATTGACCATAGCTGTTGTTGCTCATCAGACCATTGCAGCTTGGAAATATTTCATCCTTACGTTGCACATCTCCCTTTGGCCGCAGAATGCAAAGCGCTGTGTTATCAGGTGAATAAAGCCATCCCTTGTGTTGGGTGCTTTTCATAGAATCGCTGAGGTTGGAAGGGACCTTTAAGATCATCGAGTCCAACCATTAACCCACCCTGACAAAAACCACTTCTAAACCATGTCCCTCAGCACCTCATCTACCCTTTTCTTAAACACCTCCAGGGACGGGGAATCCCCCCCCTCCCTGGGCAGCCTCTTCCAATGTTTAATAACCCTTTCAGGGAAAAAATGTTTCCTGATATCCAATCTAACCCTGCCCTGACACAACTTGAACCCATTTCCTCTTGTCCTATCCCTTGTCCCCAGGGAGAAGAGCTCAGCCCCCATCTCTCTCCATCCTCCTTGCAGGGAGTTGTAGAGGGGGATGAGGTCTCCCCTCAGCCTCCTCTTCTCCAGGCTGAACAACCCCAGTTCCCTCAGTCGTTCCTCAACTGACAGCTGACAAACATGGGATAAGGTGTTCGGCAGATAAACTGCCAGATTCTTGATGCTCTGTTGGAAAACCTTGAGCCAAAGCAGTAGCTTCCCTCTTGCAAGCAGAGGGGCGTTTGCATTTTTTCCCTCTGATCCAAGTTGAGACGGGACAAATTGTTCTGATTAAGACACGGGGCCGTCTTAACCAGGTTGTCCTGTCCCAGACCCCTCCTGACTGTTCAGAGCTGCTGGAGGAGGCTGTCAGGAGGGAAGAAATTGCCAGGGACTGTTGGGCAGTGTTGCTGCCCGCTCTGCTCCTTGTCCCTCTCATGGCCTTTTCCAGCTGGAGGGTCTGTTGAGGGGATAAGAGAAAACTGCAGGAGCCAAAATAATATCCCAGCTGGTGTGTGCCAGCCCCATTCTGCTCTCCCCGTCCTCTACTCACGCCTCTTCGGGACATTTGGATCTGGGTTGTGAAGCAGGAGCAAGTGTCAGGGGTGGCCGCGACAGCAGCAGAGGGGTTTTAAGTGCAATTCCTCCCTTGAACTTCCACTTGCAGGGATCCAACAGCGGGAGAGCCTGAATGTGAGAGTGGCAATGTCCCCGTTAGATGATTGTGACCAAATTTCTTAATCATTTTGTGCCTCAGTTTCCTCTTTGTAAGATGTAATACTTCCTCTCTCCTCCCCTTCGCTGTTTTTGTTATATGCTGTCCTGGACAGAGTTTCCCTTCGACTCCGAAGGCTGTGGGAGACAGCATTTTTGACAATCAGATAGTTAGCTAAATACGTAGCTGTGAGCTCTTGCTTAGCTTTTCCTCCTTAAGCCTTTTTTCCTAAGGCTTGATGATGATGACTGCCCGCTTCCTGTTACGCTGTATAATTAGCATTGGAAAAAGTGAAGGTGGAATGATCTTGAAGGTGATCTAATCCACCCAGGGCAGGATCAGCAGCACAACCAGCTCCACGAGCAGCGGGCGATTTAGTGCAAACCCTTGAATTTGGGTTTGTTTGACCCGACTCCCTGCGAGACCTGTTAGCTCTAGCTCAGTGCCGTGCAGATGGGACTCTATTTCTTGTGTCCTGGTCACGGTTTCGGTCCTATAGCGCGTTGTGTTGACTCACAAGCATTTCTATTTTGCAGCCGTCACCCCAAATACTAAACGGCCTGTTTGTGCGTCAAGCTGATCTCAGCAGGCCATAGGCTCCCGTTTGAGCTGGATTCTTTCTTTTGACTCACGTCTTCCCTTTCTAAAGGTAGCTCGGAGTGCGTGCAGCTCCTCATCGACGTCGGTGCCAACTTGGAGGCTCACGACTGCCATTTCGGGACGCCTCTACACGTGGCCTGTGCCAGGGAGCATCTGGACTGCGCAAAGTTGCTGCTCAAGGCAGGTATGGCAGCCGCAGAGTTTGCTGCTGGGTGGTGGTGTCTGCGCGCAGCGTTTCCCTCGGTGCTCCGCAGCGGTGATCTCCTCGAAGAGCTTATTCATTCACAGCGTAGTCACAGAATCATAGAATCATAGAATCGCTGAGGTTGGAAGGGACCTTTAAGATCATCAAGTCCAACCATTAACCTGCCCTGACAAAAACCACTTCTAAACCATGTCCCTCAGTACCACATCTACCCTTTCCTTAAACACCTCCAGGGATGGGGAATCCACCACCTCCCTGGGCAGCCTCTTCCAATGGTTAATAACCCTTTCACTGTAAAAATGTTTCCTGATATCCAATCTAAACCTGCCCTGACATAACTTGAACCCGTTTCCTCTTGTCCTATCCCTTGTCCCCAGGGAGAAGAGCTCAGCCCCCATCTCTCTGCACCCTCCTTTCAGGGAGTTGTAGAGGGTGATGAGGTCTCCCCTCAGCCTCCTCTTCTCCAGGCTGAACAACCCCAGTTNGTCATCTGCAAACTTACTGAGGAATGGAATGGTTTGGGTTGGAACTTTAAAGGTCATCTCATCCAACCTCCCCTGTAATGAGCAGGGACATCTTCAACTAGACCAGGTTGCTCAGAGCTCCGTCCAACCTGACCATGAATGTTTCCAGGGATGGGGCACCTACCACCCCTCTGGGCAACCTGGGACAGTGTCTTGACGCCCTCAGTGTAAAAAATTTCTGCCTAATATCTCATCTAAATCACCCCTTTTTTACTTTAAAGCCTTTACCCCTTGTCCTATCACAACAGGCCCTGCTAAAACGTCTGTCCCCATCTTTCCTGTAGGCCCCCTTTCCGTACTGGAAGGGGCTCTAAGGTCCCTCCGGAGCCTTCTCTTCTTCAGGCTGAACCCCCCCAGCTCTCTCAGCCTAAATATAGATGACAAAGGTGAAAAGTTTTGTCTTCACCTGAGCAAAGCTTAACGCATAAGCACTTTCTCAGCGTATGCCTGTCAATATCCCATTTGTGACATTCCCAGTGACATTCCTATCCTCTTATTTTAATAAACTCAGAACTCTTCAGCCCCTTAGAGCAAATTTCAACTTCTTTCCAAAAGCGGTATCAACTGGTGTGCGTGTGTTCAGCTTTGGTAGCACAGTCGTGTGGTTTTGGATAGGTGTTAGGGAGAGACGTTAGGGTTCGATGTGCAGAAAACCAGAGACGAAGTCACTCCATTCCTCAGGGAGATCTGGTTAGCGTTACGCCCAGATGAGTTCGCTGGATGTTCAAAGTCCGCATTCTGCACTCCAGGTTTCACATCCCAGTTTTCTTGCTGCTGACTTTGGGGGAATTTGGATTTAGACCTCTTGGCTTTGCCTGTGCTTACCAGGAGATTTGGCCCAGGGGTGGGGATTTGTTTCATTGAACATTAGTTGTCTAAAACCGACACATGTGAGCTATTTTGTTTCTAGCAGCTCCCATTCCCTGTCTTGGGCACCCATTAATTAATTCCCTAGAAATGCATGTTTCTCCCTGTTAATTATAAGGGCAGGTCAGTGGGGCTACACATGTCTAAAAGCCAGTTGTTGGAATTCAGTGAGGTTCATCTCACCTCTGCTGAACAAGTCAGTTGATAAAAAGCAAGCGTTTGTGGGGGGATTGGAAGGACTTTTGGCTGTCGGCTTATAAAAGCCGAACTTTCTTGGCAAAAATATCTGTAACTGAGACTTGATCCCGCAGGAACATCTGATGGTGAGCTGCAACATCTCCTGGGTCTGGCAAGTCGCATGAGGAGAGGCTGAGGGAACTGGGGTTGTTTAGCCTGGAGAAGAGGAGGCTGAGGGGAGCCCTCATCACCCTCTACAACTCCCTGAAAGGAGGGTGGAGAGAGGCGGCTGTTGGCCCCTTCTCCCAAGTGAATGATGACAGGACCAGAGGAAATGGTCTGAAGTTGTGGCAGGGGAGGTTTAGATTAGATATAAGGAAGAATGACTTTACTGACAGAGTGGTCAGGCACTGGAACAGCCTGCCCAGGGAGGTGGTTGAGTCACCATCCCTAGAGGTATTTAAGAAATGTGTAGATTTGGCACTTCAGGGTGTGCTCTCATGGCGGATTGTAGGGGTTTTTGTGTGTGTGTGTGTATGGTTGGACTCGATGATCTCAAAGGTCCTTTCCAACATGAAGATTCTATGATTCTGTGATAACTCTCTCAAAATAGTTAACAAAGATGTCCCTGTTTGCCTTGGGTGGGAGCACTCCATTGGGATGACTGGGAATGGCTTTTTGCTGGCTTTGGACAGCACGGGTTCAGGAAGCAATTCTGAACTTACCACTCAGCAGCTTGTTTACCCAGTAACGTGGATGAAACTCCTTTCTCTGCAAGGAAAACATGAAGGCAGAGAATCATAGAATCACAGAATGGTTTGGGTTGGAAGCCCTCCAGTGCCACCCCCTGCCCTGGGCAGGGACACCTCCCACCAGCCCAGGTTGCTCCAAGCTCCGTCCAACCTGGCCTTGAACCCCTCCAGGGATGGGGCAGCCACAGCTTCTCTGGGCAACCTGGGCCAGGGGCTCACCCCCCTCACGGCAAAGAATTTCTTCCTGAGATCTCATCTCAATCTTCCCTCTTCCAGTTTAAAACCATTCCCCCTCATCCCACGGCTCCCTTCCCTGATCCAGAGTCCCTCCCCAGCTTTCCTGGAGCCCCTTGAGGGACTGGAAGGGGCTCCATGATCTCCCCGGAGCCTTCTCTTCTCCAGGCTGAACATCCCCAACACTCTCAGCCTGTCGTAGCAAGAAAACTCTTGCGTTGCCAACACCAAGAACTTGTTCAGCAGTTTGGTTTCCTGTTTGTGCTGTTTTGTTTGGATCGCGTTCTAGCTGCTTGTGCTTGTTTTAACGGCATTTTTTTCTCCAGTCAAACCACTCCTTACGTTTGGGTCAAGTAAGGCTTTCGTGAATGGGTTTGATTTTCTTTCCTTGCCTCAGGGGCAAATGTGAATGCTGCTAAACTTCACGAGACGGCCCTCCACCATGCAGCAAAAGTGAAAAACGTCGATCTGGTAGAGATGCTGATCGAATTTGGAGGAAACATTTACGCGAGGGACAACCGAGGAAAGAAACCATCGGATTACACCTGGAGCAGCAGTCCCACAGCAAAATGCTTTGAGTACTACGAAAGTAAGTGAGATATGATCCCCTTTGCACCAGATCACGATTCTCGGTCCGGTTTGATTTGTAGATCCCCGATCGTGTTGCTGTGAAGGTATAGAGTTCTCGGTGGCAAATGTACGGCAGCTCTCTGTGGGCTAGCTCTGCGTAATTGTGGTTGAATGACAGTGGTAGGATGGTCCAAACCATACCCTCACGGAATTCAGGTCCTTCTTGTGTGTCAGCATCAGCGTTTATGCTTTGATGCATTAAGTCAGGTCAAGGAAATCGCCCAGCTGAAATCTCGTTTTATTTGGGGCAGGGAATGCATTCAACTTCAGCTGCGCTGGCTGTCTGGTTTTGGAGGAGACATTTGACTGAGGTTTGAGGGTGGCTTTGAGTCAATCTTTGTCTTGGTTAGCCTTCGTGGACCTCAAGAGGAGTAATTCACAGACCCTTCTGAGCATTTGCAGACTGCTGCTCAACACCACTGCATTAGGTCATAGAATCATAGATGGGTTGGGTTGGAAGGGACCTTTAAAGGCCATCTAGTCCAACCCCCCCGCAGTGAGCAGGGACATCTTCAACTGGATCAGGTTGCTCAGAGCCTCATCCAGCCTGGCCTTGAATGTCTCCAGGGATGGGGCCTCCACCCCCTCTCTGGGCAACCTGGGCCAGTGTCTCACCACCCTCAGTGTAAAGAAATTCATCCTAATGTCTGATCTAAACCTCCCCTGCTCTAGTTTAAAACCATTGCCCCTCGTCCTATCGCGACATGCCCTTGCAAACAGCCCCTCCCCAGCTTTCTTGTAGGCCCCCTTCAGGCACTGGAAGGGGCTCTAAGGTCTCCCCGGAGCCTTCTCTTCTCCAGGCTGAACCCCCCCAGCTCTCTCAGCCTGTCTTCGTAGGAGAGGTGCTCCTGCCCTTGGATCATCTTCATGGCCCTCCTCTGGACCTGCTCCAATAGGTCCATGTCCTTCTTGTGCTGATGATTCTAAAAGTCATAGAATCATAGCATGGTTTGGTTAGAAGGCACCTTTGAAGATCATCTAGTCCAACCCTGCCTTTCACTTGGTCAGGACACCTCCCACCAGCCCAGGTCGCTCCAAGCCCCGTCCAACCTGGCCTTGAACCCCTCCAGGGATGGGGCAGCCACAGCTTCTCTGGGCAACCTGGGACAGGGGCTCACCACCCTCTCCATAAAAAAAATTCTTCCCTATAGAAAGAAAAATGTCTTCATTATAGACAAATAAAGTATTTTCCGGCTTTGCAGTCCTTTCTGTGGTGAGCATCTTATAACCCCTTCTCCCTCTGCCGTCTTTCCCTGGGGCAGTCTCTCCTCTGAGTTATTCATTTTTCTTGGAGTTCTCAGCAGAGTACTGAGCGAGAAGGGTTAATGCAGTCCTTAGATGGAGGAACGGAGCGGTAGAGAAGTGTTGGAAGTAGGTTTTGTCCTTATATACAGCGTTACTGAGGCTTAGTACAGCCTCATCATCAGAGCAGGTGATCCAGTGGGCACCCTTGGGCTTCAGGGGATGCAGGCGAGGAAGGGAGCTGGGATAAGCGCCCTGCAGCTGTGCTTGGGATTTCTGGTGGGATTTGCATTGGGAGAGAGCGCTCCCATGGCTCTGCAGTGCCTTCCTTGGGCCTGGGTGCTGTGGGAGGTCGAGCGCTCGTAAGCGGAGCCAGGCGTGTGGTCACGGCGGGGGCGATGGTGGGCATCACCCTCCTGGGATCCCCTCCTGGGATCTACGGGAAGATCAGCCATCCGCTGAGCCGCAGCCCTCACTTTGGATCCTCTGTTCTTGTTTTAGAAACGCCTCTGAGTTTGTCGCAGCTGTGCCGAGTTACGGTGAGGAAAGCCGCCGGGCAGCGAGCACTGGAGAAGATTGCCAAGCTGAATATCCCTCCGCGATTAATCCAGTACCTGTCCTACAACTGACAGGGGTGAAGGCGACCGGAAAGGATGATATCTTTAGCTCCCGCAGTATGAAGTATATGTCTCTTTCTCTTCTACCTCCCCCCCAAGAAACTAATTTTAATTTAAGCAAAATGGTGTAAATAGTATTTAGGAGGCAGCACTTCCTCTTCTCCACGGGCAAAGATGGGCTCAGGCAACGTGTAGCCCTGGCTTGAAGTTGTGACCTCTCCTGGGGTGATCTCTTAGACTGTCACCGCGTTCGAGGCTGTGGCGCTTGCTCTTTGAGCAGGATCGACCTTGCCTAATTTTACCTGTCTCTAGCCTAAAGGCATCTCCGTATGATCTATCCAGGCTCCCTTTGCAGTCAGCGAAGAGAAGGAGATAATTCTGGAGCATGATTCATCTGTCCGGTTTTAGATGCCCGTGCTGGGAATGGTACGGTATGCCTCGGGAGCGCCTGTCTCCGCTGGCTGCAAAGGGATTTAGAGGTGATACTCTGGGATATGGATGTCTGCGTCTCTGCAGGGAGAGTGCTGGATCCCACCTCTGCGTTAATAACTCAAGTGGTGACAGCCTAATGCCAAGGGACAAGGCTTGAGAGACCTGCGCGTTCTAGCTGGAGGCAAATTAAGTCCCCAGCAAGCTCAGGACTAATTAGAGGCACCGCAACCGGTTACTGACTTTCCGTGAACATCAGCGCTCTTTGGCTCAACACCAGCAGTGAGGACAAACTGCTGCCAGACCAGGGTTGACTTTGCCCGCGCTCCTTCCTCGCCGAAGGCAAGCCAGCTCTTACCGTAGTGTTCCTCTAAGGTATCACCATGTCTCATTTTCAAGCCCAAGCAGGAAGCAGGTCTCTCTGCACGTCCAAGGCTGCTTCCCTCCAGATGGCTGGTCCCAAAGAATATTTTTCCGCTTGTTCTGAGCCACTGTGGCCACTCTGGTGGTTTTATGTGCAATAAGGGGCAGAGCTGCTGCCCGGTGGTGCCTGAAGTACGGCGAGGGCATTTCCCTTGTGTAGTGGTGGCGCCAGATCCCCGTGGCAATAGGAGGGCTGGGCTCTGCCTTGGGTTTTGAGATTTTTAGTTTTAATTCCCTTTTAATTCCTCTCTCAATGCTGGAGCCGCTCCAGAGGTTGGCAGCGGGGGCCAGCCCCCAGCCCGTGTGCTGCTGGGCTCAAATCCTTCGGCTTCGGCAAGCACGACTGCAGCTTTGTCCTTCCGCGATTTAAACCTTCAAGGTGACATTTGTATGAGCAGAGCCAAAATTGTCGTCTACCTTCCAGATGAGACATTACGTGTTGTCTGAAGGCAGTAACCTACAGGATACGCGGCGCTAAGAGCTCCCCGGTGCCCCCGCGGCAAGTCTTAGCGCTGTGGGGAGAGCAAATTCCTCCTCCGAATGGCAGCGAATGTTACAAAATACGCTGTCAAACGTGGCATCGGGCTAACTCGGGGCTCTCGGCATCCTTCAGGCTGTCAAATAACGCTTGAGAGCAAACGATCGCTTGCCTGCTGCCTGCAAGGTCTCATGGCCCCCCCCCAGCCATCAGGATGGGGCTCAGCCTTGGGAGGGGAAAACAGCATAAGCACAGGGTTAAAGAGCTGAGGTGGAACTCAATGCACTTTAACGGCGACCAGCAAATCACTTTGTTTTTTAATTAGGTGTGTTTCCCCTCCCTTTGTTGTTTTTTTGGTGGTTTTTCTTTTTTTTTTTTTTGTTTTTGCCCTGTGCCATCTATCGTATAAAACAGGACAGAAAGATTTTTGAGATCCTGCTCTTTGGGAGATTGTCTGTTTATAATTCTGATTTTTTTTTTTTTTTTTTTTGGTGTGTGTTTAAACTATCAGATATGTGAAATTGCCAAGAAGCTCAGGGAAGCCCCGGAGATGTTTATTGTGGGATTCATCCCTGTGATTGATAGGATATAGGGTTTGTATTTTATCTCTCAAGAAAAGCTTCCTCTGCCCAACATGCATGTCCTTACAGATAAATACGTATTAGGAAACTGCACCTTTTGGTAATTTGGGGTGAAAACCTTCCCTCTCGCTTCAAATCCCTTGTTAAGTTGCTTTTTTACCATTGCCTCAGCTGGTGGAATAATGAAAAGGTAAAGTCCAAGTTTCTAATGTGAAAACAAAAGACTCCTCCAACAACCGAGAATAAAATTACAAGTTCCTATCGATGTCATCTTCATTTTTTCCCCTCTCTTTTAAGTCACCTCTCTGGTAGGTCCTAAAGTTTGGTTATTTTTATTTTTTTTAATCTCTTTTAAGAGGTCCTGCTGATCAATGCAGGCGTCCAGGAGGGACTTAGAGAGAGAGTTGAGCATCTCTTATTTGGTGGCGATAGCCAGACTCCTTCAGTAGCAGTATTCTTAAGACATCCACTTGTCATAGCTGTATCTGGAGGAAAAGGTGTTCAAGGAAAGTCCTTTGAGACCCAACGAGCTTGAAAACACCACCTGAGGCATTCCCTGGTGTGCCGCGGGTGGCCAGATCACGCCACGGCTGTTGATGTCCAGATGAGTGTTTATTTGTGCGTTTCTGGGTTTCCAAACTGCGAGTGAAAAATGAGATTTTATCCAACCCATCGAGCCCTCCGTTCTTTTCATCCTGCAGGGATTTCTCAGCTGGTTGTGAAGCACCTTCTGAGCTATTGCGTTTTGCAGCTCAGAGGAAAGGCAAAGTAGATGCTAAATTAAACCGATGCAATGTTTTGGCTTCCCTTAATATCTCAGACTGCACTTTTTGTGTCAGTTACTGCAGGAGTAGCAGTGTCATCCTTGCCACAGGTATAGTCTGGAGAGCTAGGAATCACTGCCGCCGTCTCAAATTACGATGAAAATTAGAAGCTTTGGAGATAACCTTGCCCTAACAGGGTGGCAGGGGGCTACGCTAGGGGTCGAATTTGGGTTAGAGTCTCTCCTGGCCCATGAATTGCTGAGAGAACCTCCACTTACTAATACAAGAGGCCGCGGCAGGGCATCGGAGAGCCATCCCCAGCACTCCGCTTCTGCAAACCCATCGCTCTGCGCCGCCCTGCTTGACGTGGGACACAGAAGTGGAGGACTCAGCGTGGCCCACAAGACGTCCCAGAGGCTGTGGACGGGCTCTGCTGTATCCCATGAAGCCGTACCCGTCTCTCATTGCACCGTCACGTCGCAGGTATGGGTTGGGAAAGGCAGTTGCGGTTGCCCCCAGGAGATTTCTCCGGTTATATTTGCACTGGATGCGTTTTGTTTATGTGTATAAGGAAGAAGGTCTCAAGAGGACCTTATTTTCTGGGATTTTTATGCATTATGCCTGGGTGCAACCTCTGGCCACGGAGGGTGGACTTCTCTCAGTTAGGGGTTAAGAAAACCTGGAGATCCCAAGCACTCAATTCACTCTTAGTTTGTAGGAACTGGGTGTTTTTGCTGTTCTAGTGGCAGCCGAAGGACCCATGGGTTTGTAAAGAGTCTGGGGATTGTTGGGAATGAAAGAGGCTGCCTGAATCACGGGTGTCATTAAGTGAAACTCCTCGTCTGACTCTGCCTGGGTTACACCCTCTGCTTTATTTTTATGTCAGGTTCTGGCTATTATTTGACTTCCTTCACCCTCTAATCCGAACATCAAATCAGGGCATGAATCCAACGCAAACAAACCCAAACCCACCAGGCCAGTCCTGCTTTCACCCTTCCCCTTCCTTGGGCTCCCCAGTCTGCAAACCCCGTTGAGCGTTTCAGGCCACCTCCTCTCTCTTGTGGGTTTCTCCTTCCTGCACCACCAGCTTTGCTACGGGTCCAGCAGCATGTGGAGCCGTCTGGAATAACCTCACTGCTTCGGAGAAGCCCAGGAGAGAACAGAGCTTTGCTTTCATCCGTGAAAATCATCTTTCGGACAGTCAGCCTTGCTCCTGGGTGCTCCCAGTTGCTGCTGGCCAGGCTTCTTAAGATCGGCTTGCAAGCGGGAAGCTTGATCCTAGCAGCTTTTCTCCAACTATGTGAAGTTTGTCCAGAAAAAACAAGGTGTGACTGAAGCCACTGCCTTGGAAGAAAGCCTCACGGTGTTGAAGAATTAACTCCTTGTACTGCCAGCAGCCGTTACTTTCCCCGGACGAGGCGGAGAGGAGCCACTCTTCCCCTCCATGCGTGAGGAAGGGTTTGTGCCGTTGGTTGCAACTCTCTGAGTCTTGGCATAAAGAAGCAGCGGAGAAGGGAAGACTTCAAGCACAAATAGGGTTAGTTTGGTTTATTTTTTAATATCTCCAAGGGGACTTTGTACAAGAGATCGAACCCCAAGAGCTGCCCTAACCTTAGCGGCAGCAAACAAAGACCTCGGTGTCCTCTGGAAGGTGGCACCAGAAGATGAGTAATGTGGTGGTTGCATCACGTTTAGGGCAAGCATGAGCATGAAAGTCTTGGTTCTACCTCTTGATTTAAAAAAAAAACCCAAACATCTCCAAACACTGGAGACTTTGAGTATTTACCTGAGTCTTCACACACCCTGTTCATCACTTCCCTCCTTTCTTTTGGGGAAGAGGCGATCTTGCAGGCACTTGCAAGAAGATGACCTGTCCCGTGCGCTTGAGTGGGAGCAGATAGATATAAACTGAGCTGGGGGGGTGTCTGCTGACTTGGGCTTGCTTGAGGTCCAGCCTTGGGCAGCTCAGAGCTGGTGAAGGTCCTGCTCCCTGGCCTGGGGGCAGCTGGCACATCGGTTACTTTGAAATTGTGTTTTTTAAGGCTGAGATTATTATTTTTCAAACTTAAAACCTAAATCTAGAGCAAGGTAGCAAAGCGTAATGGAGGAAAAAAAAAAACCTACTGATTTCTGAGGACCTCTGGAAAGCTTGACTACTTCTGCGTGGTGCATTTAGGTTTGCCTGGGCTGTTAGTTAACCCCAGGCTCTCCTCCCTGTGTGCCACCAGGGACAAAAACCACATGGGTCCTGCAGAAACCCCCAAACCAACTCACTTTTACACCCAACAGCGTAGATGCGGCTTGTGCTTCCGTAGGTGCCCTGTTAACTGGGGTAACCTGGTGCTTCTCTGGGTTTAGATGGCGAGACACTGGGCTCAGAAAGCGCTGCCCTCTGTTTGGAAGGAGCACAGTGTGCTACAAAGATGCTATTTGTATTTATACCTGGTTGTCTGATTTTTTTTAATGGTTTCTAGCACATCGTGACGGTAGGATTTGGGCAGGTGCAAATGGGCTGGAGTGTTATTCGTGATTAAAACTCACTCTGAAAGGTTTCATCTGTGCTTGACTCTGTTTCTTCCATAGATGGCTGTGGGGTCTGCGTGGGAGCCCTGCCAGCTCCCCTCGCCTCGTCAGCCTCATCCCTAACTGCAGCGATGCTGCAGGCAGGACCTGTGCAACCAGCTGAAATTACCCTCCTGAGGATGAACCAGGCCTGGTTGGCCACATCCAAAGGTTGTCCAGAGAAGCTGTGGCTGCCCCATCCCTGGAGGGGTTCAAGGCCAGGTTGGACGGGGCTTGGAGCAACCTGGGCTGGTGGGAGGTGGCACTGGGTGGGCTTTAAGGTCCCTTCCAACCCAAACCATTCTGTGATTCTATAGAAATAGGCTGGTTTTTTTAGTGGTTACAGGTTTTTAGGGACACACTGTCTAAGGCTTTTAGGGGATGCTGAAATTATGAAAAATAATTTGGTCCTTGTTTCCCAGGGATCTTTCCCCCATGCAGCTGAAATGTGGGGAGAAGGGCTTGGGCTGGGGAAACCTCTTCCCCTGGGCAGCTTGAGAAGTATTTGGGGGAAATCCCGAGTCCTGGAAGAAAAGGGAGGCTGGAAACAACATCCCAAAGGAATTGGGAGGAAGGTGATGCTGTCTGGGGACAAAGAGACAGTCCCTCTCTCCCTAAGAGATGCTCTCCCACCAGCCAGGTCCTTCTCATGGACCGGAGGAGCTGGTCAGGGTGGGGAAAAGGTGCCTGTGGGTTTTTTGGGACGTGGTTTTGTGGGGGGAGGAGGGTGGAATTGGCACTGATTTGTGATGGGGTTGTGAAAAGCTTCAAAATCTGCAGGTTTTTGTTGCAGCGGGGATTGCGGGGAGCCTCTTCCCGCCGCCGTGCCGCTTGGCGGTGCTGCTCCCCCCAGGAAGAGCAGCCAAACCTCTCCGGGGAGTGGGAAATATTCATCCGGCTGGGGCTGCACAGGCCAGGTTTTCGCAGGAGAAAGACAAATCCTGGAAAATCTTTGAAAAACTACTCCCCGAAACAAGCCCGGGCGGTTTTCCGTGGGCGGATGGCAAAGGAATCACGGGGCCCCCGGAGCCAAGATGCAATTTTATTCCAGCAAGGCTCTTAAATTTGCAAACGCGGGCCCCATTTTACCTGTATTTGGTGGTTTTTTAAATTTTTTTCCCCTTATCCTGGGTAAAAATAAACAGCAACAACAAATCACCTCTGGGCGATTCGATTCCTGCCTCCGGGCTTCAATTTTCTGCATCCCAAAAAGCTTTTTTGCCTTCCCCAGATCTGTCAGTAAATAACATTCCCTCTGCTCTGGACTCGGGGGGCGGTGGGGTGCGTTATTTTAAGGAGAAAAACAGGAATGGAGGGGAAGTTGTGGAAACGCAGCCCGGATGGGGGGAGATGGAGAGCGTGGGGCAGCTTGTGCCTCCCTGGGTGGGATGAAAATAGGGAAAAAAAAAATGGGGATGGAGGGAGAGCAAAGCAGTTATTTCTTTATTTTGGCTTTGCCTGGGCTCACTTTTCTGGGGGGAAGGGACATCTCTCCTTGCAAGGGCTGATTTGGGGCTAGTGTGGATCAAAGTGGGAAATTAAGAGTTTGGTTTTTTTTTTAGGATATAAAGAAGGGAAGGTGGTGGGGTCTAAAGCTGTGGAGATGGATATGGGTGGGTTTTATTGTTTATCTCCGGAGGGGTGATTTATAGAGCTACGGCACCATCTTCCTGCCTATCCTGGGGGAGAAAAGGAGGGAAAAGGCCCCAAAATCTCCTCGGGATGGGATGCGGGGGGCTGCGGTTACGTGGGGCTGCCGGCACGCTGGCGAGCGGGGCCGCGTGCGTGGTGGCTGAGGTCATGGCGCTATTAATTTCCCGTTAAAAGCCCCCGACGGCTCCGGGCGCTGCAGGGATGGAAAATGAAGCAGCTCGGATTGCGGCTGCTGCAGTTAACCCCTGCGGGGATGTCTGACTTTCCTTTTTTTTTTTTTTTTTTGGGTTGAGAGAGCCAAATCCCACGGTGCCAATGATAGACTTCGCCCTTTGAAGGTCCGATGGTGACCACCTTGGCCACCCTGTGGCTGCTGCAGGGTCTCATACAGCTCCTGGCGGGGCTCAGGGTCCCCTGAGATGTCTGGAAAACCCTCCTGGCGCCTGCAAAGACCTCGTCCGATTTAATCCCCCTCTAGCCGGCTGGGCTGGAGCCACATCTGCCCAACCTTCGGCGCTGGAAACCCAGCCATCGCTGAGCGCCCGGGGGCCAGCGGCTGGTTGAATTTCACCCTCAAACCCCCGCCCCGGGGCTGAAGCTGGGGGCTTATTTTGGTAACTTGAACTTGGGAACCCCCTGGGCCATGGAAAGGGGAGAGAGGAGCCTTGTGAAATGCCACGGCAGCTGGGGGATCCCGGCGTTCAACATGAGGAGCCTCAAGCGTCTTCGCGAAATCCCTTGGGGCTTTACGTTGAGCCTCGGGAATGCCGGGGAAGCGAGATGGAGGTGGCAGGGAGGTGTCCCCGTTCCTCCTTGCAGCTGGGCACAGGGCTCATCTCATGCCCCAACAACCTACTTGGCATTTGCAGAGCATGGGGACCCCTGTCCTGGTCCCCTTTCCTGGTCACACTTGTCCCCAGCTCCTGGTTGTTCTGGTCCCCTCTTCTTGTCCCACTTGTCTCCTGCTCCTACTTATCCTCAGCCCAAAGATTTGTCTCCTGGTCCTGCTTGACCTTGTCCGCTGGTCCCACTTGTCCCCTGGTCCCACTGGTCCCTTCTTCTGGTCCAGCTCCAACTCTTAATCCCACTTGTCCTTGTCCCCTGGTTCCACTTGTCCCCATTTCCTGGTCCCATTTGTTCTATTTTTGGCCACATTTTCCCCCTCTCCTGGTTCTTCTTGTCCCCAGCTCCCACTTCCACTGGTCCCATCTCTTGGTCATGCTTCTCCCCAACTCCTGGTCTCATTTGTTTCCCTCTCCTGGTCCTGGTGGTCTCCTGGTTCCATTCATCCCCTCGCCTTCTCCTACTCATCCCCATCTCCCTGTCCTGCTTGTCCCCTCTCCTTGTCCCAGTTGTCCCCTCCCCTTGTCCCAGTTGTCCCCTCCCCAGCCTTGCTCTCTGAGGCAGCAGAGGCAGTTTTGGCGTAGACCTGGCAGGATTCAGTGCAGACTTCTGGAGCCAGAGCCTTTCCCCACCAGGGGAATCCCAACGCATCCCCCCAGACCCCTTCACTGGATGCCCTGGCAAGTGCAGCCAAGAGGGGAACGCGATTTTGGCCCGGAGTCCAGGGGAACTCGTGTCATGCCAAGCAGCTCAGTGCCTTGGATGCTGTCGGGCATCTGCATCATGGTGGTACCCAGGGTCCCACGTGGGACAGAGGGGCTAACACCAAAAAAAAATGAGGTAAAACCAACCACTCAGGTCCCAAAATCAGGCATTTTGCCCCAAAGCAATGTCCCATCTGGTGCAGCCTCGGGCTTGGCACTGGATCTGGCACCAAACTGGTCCATTCAGCATCATTTTGGCCATCCCTGGGCACCGTTGCCCATCCTGCCTCATGTCCAGTCACCGGGCAATTCTGGTTTTATTTTTGTTTTAATTTTCCTCCCATGCAGTGCTTTCTCCTTTCACAAATGACCTGAAAGTGGAAAACCAGTGAGAAAAAGCACTTTAAAACAAGTTAAAAACCACCCCTGAGAAATGAAACAGTTTCCTGCCAGACTAAACATTGGGAAGATGTACTTCCAGAGGGTTTTTTGGGTTTTGTTTCGTTATTTATTCCCCTGGGGAGATCCTGGATGGCTGAACCCAACCGAGCTCTCCTCCACGGCATCCCCTAACCCCTTGCCCCACCAACCCGGATCAACTCCACTTCAAAAATCCCTTTTTTCCCCACTTTTTTATGGCAGACGGGTGTCGAGGGGGCCTCCCCTTCCCGCGGGCAGCGACATTTCCCAGGCAATACGTCATGTTTGCTTAAGAGCGGAGTTATTGCTGGGGAGGAGGCAGGGAGCCGCGGGGCCGGGGTCGGCAAGAGTAGGGGGGAAAAATGGGGAAAAAATCCTGCTCTTCTTTTCAGCATCCTTTGGGAGGGCTCAGAAAAGCTTCTTGGTCCCTCTCGAAGGGGTGACAGTATTTTTCCCCCAATATTTAATTGATGTGTTTTTAAAGCCCAGTTGTTGAAATGCTATTACAATGACTTGTTTTGCTAAAATAAAAGGGAATGTTGAGAATCTGTGACTGATTCATCAGAGCTGAGTAGAAGCAGCTCCAGTCCTCCACGGTGGGTGATACTGGGGCGTTCAGGAGATGCTTTTTTCCTAAACCCCATAATTTTAGAGAAAAACAGTGTCCAGGTGAAGCTGAACCATGAGCGGGGAGAGGGGAATGATGGGGGGGGGGGTTACTCCCCTGTTTGTGGGTGGTGCTGATGCTGGAGCCCTTGGTGGGTTTTTGTTGGAAAGGCTGGAGGAAAAAACATGGAACGGTGGATGGAGATTGTTTGCCAGCAGTGGAGATGGGATCAGCTGCTGCAGTCTGGATCCAGGACATCCCCCCCACCCCGAAGTCCCATCCCAAGGGATCCTCCAGGGCCCATCCTGCAGGAACCTTCATGTGCCATCCTAGATGATCCCCATGTCCCACTCTAGATGAACCTTCAGGTTTCATTCCGGACTATCCCCCAGGTCCCAACCCAGGTGATGCCCCCATGGGCCAACCCAAGTGGTCCCTCATCTGCCACCCCATGTGGCCCACACTATCAGGTCTCAGGTGACCTCCTGGATCCCAGTCTCAATGATCCCTCATGTCCAGCCACAAGTGATCCAAGCCCCATCCTAAGTGATCCCCAGTGTGTCATCCCAGGGGACACTTCTCCCCTCTCCAGGTCCCATTTTAGATGATCCCCCCAGGTCTTTTCCCAAGAGATCTCCCAGGCTTCATCTGAGATAATCTCTCAAGCTCCATCGTAAATGATTCCCCACATCCCATCCCAGGTGACAACACCCCCACGTCTCATTTCAGATGACCCCCAGGTCTTATTCCAAGGGATCCCGCAGGTCCTAGCCTAGATGATGCTCCAGGACCCATCCCAGGTGACCCCCTGCCCCAGGTCCCACCCTGCGATCTTCATCCTCAGGTGCAGGAGACCATCCCGACCAGGTTTTGGGGTGAAAATGCCTGGTGTCTCTTCCTTGGCACCCTCAGTCTTCCCTTTCCACCCTGCAGGGACTCCTCCACCTCCCAGGCACCGAGTGTATCGCCCGTACCCGCTCAATTAATTTAATCATTAATCAATGCTGCATTCAAACCGCCCCGTGAGTCATGGACCTGCTCCTCATGGGGGGAGGCAGCGTGCAAGCTCCAGGATGGATCCTGCACACCCCATCAGCTCCTCCACCTCCGGTGGGGCGATTCGGGCCTCAAAACCTGGATTTGGGAAGCAAAATCCCCTCCCTTGGCCATGCTGAAGCAAAAAGGAGCCTCCCATTCATCTGTCTGTCCATCCTGAGTGACACCAGTGGAAACCTTCCCTCCGTGCTCCCAAGCATCAAATTGAGGAAGAAATGGGCAAATCCACAAATGAACTCTCTTTTCCGGGCCGGTGCCGCTGCTGCCGGGGCTGGTGTTTCTGGCGGGGGTCCAGCCTCCCACTAAAGACCGTCGGTAAGAAAAACCAGCTCAGGCCAAGTGGCGTGAAAAAAAATACTCTGTTAATTAAACAACCCCAGAATAGAAGGAGAAAAGGTCAAGCCTAAAAATACAGGGTATGGTTTTGCGCCGAATACGTGGCATTAATAAATAATTGTGTTTTCGGGAAGGTCTAATTTTAGCGGCTCGGGTACAATAGCCTGGAGTGACCCCTTGGCTCGTCTTGATCTGGATGGATTTGGAGGGTTTTATTTTCTGGGCTGGCTTTGTCCTGCTCGTGTCCCCCGCCGGGCTGCGGGGCAGGTTGGGTGCGCGAGCGAGAGGGCAGCGCGCGGTGAAGGCGCTGGGTGCGGGGCTGGGGGGGGGCCGTTGCTTGGGGTGGAGTGAGCGTGGGCGCGCTCAGCCCCGCCGGCCGGCGTGCAGGCACCTGCCCGATTTTCCCAGCGCCTGGAAAACAACCGGGATTGCCAAAGATCCCAGCCCCAAGGATGGGTTGGAGGTGGTGGTGGTGGGGCGGGGGGGTTGAAGTCCTCGTGGTGACCTGAACATGCCCAGAGCTGTGATGTCCCCATGAAACAGTAATGCCCTGCTCATGTCACCTCCCTGTCTGCTCGTTAGTGACTGAACATTAATAAGACCCATTATAATTAATTTTTCTTCAACCTCCCTCCATGTAGGGAATCATCCCAGCCCGGGGCAGGACGGATGCTGCAATCGGGTTTCACCCTCTTAGTGGGGAAACTGAGTCACAGGGAACATGACGGGGTGGATTAGGGCCAGGAAAGGTGAATCCCGCTCCACTTATCTTTGGGATGAATATTAAGGCTAAATCCATCTCCTCTCAGCTTGGGGAGGAGAAAAAGGCCCCCAACCCCCTGTCAGACCCCAAAAGGGTTGGGGATTTGGGGTGAGGATGACCACAACGCAGGGAGGCTGCGGCTGGAGGGTACCCAGCATCCACAAGGGGCTTTTTTCCAGCTTGTAGGGAAGAAGAACGGGGGGGAAAGAGGATGGGGGTGATGCGGGGCTTGGCCCTGGCTGGGATACACCGATGTCGGTGATTTGGGGGGGTTGTTTTTTAGCAGGGCCCCCAAAGAGAAGCTGAAGGAAGCACTGTCAGCCATGGGGGGACATTTCTTTATTGGGCTTGGCGCGGTGCCGGGGGACATGCGGTGGCCACCGACACCTCTACAGACATGAGAGGTGCATCTCGTGGGGGGCAGCGGGGAGGGACACCCCGTGCCCATCTGCAGCCCCACGCCCCATCCTGCCAGGTGGGACGCCCGCATCCAACGCAGACACTGGCTGGTGATGCTCCGTCTGGGATAAAAGAGGATTTTTTTCCACCCCGGGATGGCAGAGAGAAGGCGGTAGGGAATGGAGGGGCTGGGGGACCACCACAACCTCTGTTCCCTACAAAGAAAATAAGGAAAAATTTTTTAAAAAAGCACCATAAGCTTCGTTTTCTCAACCTCCAGCAAGAGTTGCTGGGCAAGAGACGGTCGGGATGGGGGAAATGCAAGATTTGGGGAGGCCATTTCAATGGGTGGGGGTGGACCCCATGGTCCGAGACTTTCCGTGCACGTGGGGTTGGGCGCGAAGCCGCATCCCAGCGAGTTACCTGTGGGATGGGGTTGGAGATGGGTAGTGTGTGGGGGGGGTGTCACTTCTCCGTCATCATCCTCACGAACTCCTCGTAGTTGACCTGCCCGTCGTTGTTGCAGTCGGCCTCCTTGATCATCTCGTCCACCTCCTCATCTGTCAGCTTCTCGCCCAGGTTGGTCATGACGTGCCGCAGCTCTGCCGCACTGATGTAGCCGTTGCCATCCTTATCAAAGACACGGAAAGCCTCGCGGATCTCTTCCTCGCTATCCGTGTCCCTCATCTTCCTCGCCATCAGCGAGAGGAACTCGGGGAAATCAATGGTGCCGCTGCCGTCGGCATCCACTTCCCCCACCATGTCCTGCAGCTCCGCTTCGGTGGGGTTTTGCCCTAAGGAGCGCATGACGGTGCCCAACTCCCTCGTGGTGATGCAGCCGTCTCCATCCCTGTCGAAAAGGGAAAAAGCCTCCTTGAATTCGGCGATCTTCTCCTCCGACAGCCGCTCGGCCATGGCGCTCCCCGCTCGCACACGGCTCTGCCCCAGCACGTCGCGGCGCCGGTGGGGAGGCGCGGATGGGGCCTCCTCCCTCCAACCTGCCTCTCCCTAGAGGAGGAGGAGGAGGAGAAGGAGGAGGAGGAAGAGGAGGAGGAGGCAGGAGCTGGGGAACACGGGAGAGACCGAGCCACGGGTTCAACTGGACCCTGGTGGAGCGGGCAGGGCAGTTTCAGGGTGCTGGAGAAAGGTGACCACCTTGGGCCACCCCAGCTGCTGCCCTTCTTGCTCTGCCGGTGGCATTTTGTGGGGCCGGCTCCTAACGAACCCCTAATTAAGGGATTTGTGCTGCGGCTTGCAGAAAAGTGGTGTTTTCGAGGAGAGGCAGGGCGCTGGGGGAAGGAGGGTGATACACACCATTTTGGGATATTTTAAGGCGATTTTGGTGGGGTTTGGAGCTGTGAAAAGCCCTCCAGCCCTTCAGGGGGAGGGTTGAGAGGGGACCCCCCCTCCGAGTCTCCCCAGCCCCATGGCCCCCCTGCGATGCTGGTAAATGTCAAACCTGCCAAGGGAGGGTTCCCTTCTGCAGGTCCAGGCAGAGCCTGGCTGCCCGGAGCTGATGTTCCCCGCGCTGACGGAGACCTGAATCATCCGTGATGCCTTTTCCGGGCTCCTCGGGAACGGCCCTGCAGCCCCCGGGGCAGCTGACGTGGGGGTGCATCAGGTGAGAGGTGGCATGAGTCCTGCCCCGGTTAGTCAGGGGTTAACCCCGGGGCTTGTGAAGGTTAACCGTGCCGTAATGGTCTGCTCTCCTTTTCACTCATCCCTTACAGCAGGGAGCACAGCAGGGTTGAGAGGCAAATGATAATGAGGGCTATTTCTCTGTCCGTCTGCCCATCCCTCCGTCTGTTTGTCCATCCATTTATCTGTTCATCCACTCATGTGTTTATCTACCCATCCACCTCCCCATCCATCCTACTGTCTGTCAATCCTACCGTCACTCTGTCCATCCATCCATCCCTCCCTCTATTTGTCTGTTCATCTATTCATGCATGTATCTACCCATCCATCCATCCTTAAATCTAACCAAGTTGTCATCCGTCCATCCCTCCATCCACCCATCCATCTATTCATCCCACCAACCAACCATCCACCCGGCTACCGAACTGTAAGTCCATCTACCCACCTAACCCCATTATCATCCATCCATCCATCCACCCATCCATCCATCCATCCATCCATCCATCCATCCATCCATCCATCCATCCATCCATCCATCCATCCTTCCATCCATCCTTCCCTCTATCCATCTCACCAACCAACCATCCACTTGGCCACCGAACCATCCATCTGTAAGGCCATCTACCCACCTAACCCCATTATCATCCATCCATCCATCCACCCACTCACCCACCCAACCACATTATCATCCACTCATCTATCTGTCCATTTCCCAATACATCCAGTTGTCCAACCATCCCTCCAGTCAACCATCCATCTGTCCCTCCAACCATCCATCCATGCATGTGTCCATCCATCCATGCATTCACATTACCATCCATCTACCTCTCCCTCCAACCATCCATCCCTCTTTCCTGTGTGCCCATAACAGCCCAGCAACCTTCCCCAGCTGGGCCAAGGAGCTCATGGACCAGATGATCAGGAGCAAGCAAAAGATAGTTTGACCTTCCTGGCTACAAGAAAACGGTGCCAGTTTGCCCCAGTTTAACCCAGTGAGGAATTAGAGCTGTGGGATTTGCAGGAAGGCCACGAAACAGAAGCCAACCCATGGGACAATTGTGGAATGAATGGGAAATGGGGCCTCCAGGTGGGACAAAGTCTGGGAGGGGATGGCCGGCTTGAGGAAAACCTCATCTGGAAAAAACTCTGGGCATGTAAATCACTGCGTTTGCAGGGAGGGCTCGGCCAAGCCGTGGTGGGAACCTGTCTGGCAAGAGGCACGGCACTACTCACCCCGCGAGCGCGTTTCGGGGAGGGGAGGTCTTGGCAGCTCCTCTTGTGCAACGAGCTGCTCCCTAATTGTCTGTCTAATTGCCCACTCTTGCTCTTCTGCTCCAGATTTAATAAGATGGAATCAAAATTGCTGTGAAAAAGCCCCGGGGCAGCCAAGCAAGGAGCCAAGAGGAGGGGGAGCTGGCTCCAACCCAGCTGGGAGAAGCAAACACCGACAAACAAACGAGTATTTTCAAAGCCCGGGAGGATTAAGGTGCTTGTTGAAGCTGTGGGGAGGGTTTGAGCTCCAAAACGAAGGTGGGCTGGGTGGGGGGACCCTGGGTGGCATAGTTAAGGAGGAAGGGGTTGCTCCATTCTGGGTGCCGAGCAAAGCTGGAAGCTGCTGGGGGTTTTGTTCCCCCATTGCCTCCCAACTGCCAGCACCCACCACCAGCATTCATGATCTCCCCATCACGAGCACCTATCACCTCCCCATGACCAGTATCCATTGTCAGCACCCATGACCTTTCCATCACCGGCACCCATTACCTCCTCATTACCTCCCCATGACCAGCACCCATGACCAGCACCCACCACCTCCCCAACACCAGCACCCATCATGTCCCCATCACCAGCACCCATCACTTCCCCATTGCCTTTCCATCATTAGCACCCATCACCCCCCCATCACCAGCACCCATTTCCAGCCCTCATGACCTTCCCATCACCAGCACCCATCACCTCCCCATCACCAGCACCCATTATCTCCTCATTACCTCCCCATGACCAGCACCCATCACCTCCCCATCACCAGCACCCATGACCAGCACCCATCACCTTGCCATCACCAGCACCCTTGATGTCCCCGTTGCCTTTCCATCACCAGCACCCATCACCTCCCCATCACCAGCACCCATTTCCAGCACCCATGACCTTCCCATCACCAGCACCCATCCCCTCCCCATCACCAGCACCCATTTCCAGCACCCATCACCTCCCCAGCACCCTTGATGTCCCCGTTGCCTTTCCATCACTAGCACCCATCACCTCCCCATCACCAGCACCCATGACCAGCACCCATCACCTCCCCAGCACCCTTGATGTCCCCGTTGCCTTTCCATCACCAGCACCCATCACCTCCCCATCACCAGCACCCATTTCCAGCACCCATCACCTTCCCATCACCAGCACCCATCACTTTGCCATCACCTCCCCATCACCAGCACCCATCGCCTCCCACATTTCCAAGCAATCTTTAGGAGAAGGTCAAGCCAACCCTTGATTTTGGCTGCGCTTAACTGCACCCTCATTAGCATGGCAGGATAATTAACCTCATAAAACTGTCTGCTGGCCCATAAAAGCCCACAGTTTGTGGCGGAGTCCTGTTTACAGCATCCGAGGTGGGCTGTGGGGTAGGATGGGGAAGTGGTGAGGCCACCACGGTGGGGGGCAGGAGCACGCAGCCACTGGCTGATGGGCATTTTGGAAGCCAGATTTCCTGGGATGTCTCCAGCCGGAGCTGGAGGGGTCGATGCTTTGATGGAGAGGGGAAGTGGCAAATGTTAAAGCCTCNGTCAGTGCCCCGCTCAACCTCAGCGTCTGGCTTCCAGCCGTTTGATCCAGGTAACATCTAGAAACACTCCCCCCCCCTCAACCCAGATGGTTAAAAGCCCCCAGCCGGATCACCCTGAGCCCGCGCAGCGTGTCACGCCAGCCCAGATGTGCGCGGCGGCGTCTGGGTTTGCATTTGCAGACGAGGCGGTGGGGGGGGGAAGTGAGGGGGCGGCTGACGAATTCGTGGAAAAAAGAGAAAGTTGGATGGGGAGAGGGAAACCACTTTGGCAGGGAAACCTCCGTGGGGCCCCGTGCCCCCGTGCGAGCCCAGACGCGCTGAGGCCGCCCCGTCCCGTGAGCGTCCGTGGGGATGGGGAGGAACCTCCCCGAAGCCCGGCATAAATTGCGTGGGGAGTTTAATGTGGGAAATGGGATTTTGGAGAGGCTGAGCTTGGGCAGGATCCCGCAGGGGCTGTGGGGAGGGTCTCCAGTGGATGGCAAGAGGTTGGGTGTAAAATTTGTTGTTTTATTTTAGGTGTGTTTTTAAGGGAGGTTTCCAAAGCTGCAGGGCAGCTCCGAAAGCCAGGCTTTTCTAGCCCAAGCCAAGGGACCCTGGTCCCATTTTTGGGCCGGCCAGACGTCACCGCAGCAGAGGAGGGAGGCTGGGATGGGGGTGTCGGGGAGATGCTGGAGAGAGGGATGCGCACGTACTGCCCCAAGGTGGGTGGATCTCCAAGGTAAATATGGAGGTGCCCACGTGGCCGCTGGGCACGGATCCCTTCCCTTTTGCTGGCCACGATGGGGACATCTCTAAATCCAGGGTGGCTGAGGATGTAGTGATACGGTGCTGGCCCAGGTTCCCCCTCTGCCCTTGGGTATTTCACCCCACTGTGTGCTGGGGTCCCCCTGTACGGGGGGTTGGGGGGGTCTTGGCTCAGGGGTTGAGCAGCCCCAGCGAGGAGGGGGCTGGCCAGGACCCGCCGGAGGAATCCAGGAAAGCCCGGCTTGTTTAGTCTAGCAAAGGCAGGGCGGTCTGCACATTCCTCCCGGAGGGATGGCGCGGAGATAGGAACCACCGGGAGTCAGAGGGAGAGTTTACTTTTAAAGGGAAATTAAGTTCTTCGCTAATTTGGCGACGAGGAGACGAAGGTTCAGCCCCAGCCTGACGCGTGGGAGGAGAAGCCGGCTCTCTGCGGGATCTCCTCGCTGTCCAGGATGAGCTGTGGGCCCCGACCACTCGTTAATGCCTTTTTTTTTAATGGCAAAAAGAGCTTTTTTTTCCAGTTTCTCCCTGCTCGGCCTGGGCTGAGCCTCCTCCGGCTCAGAACTCAGCTTCCCAGGTCAAAGCTCAGCTGTAAAGCCCATCCCGAGCTGCACCTTCCCTCGGAGGAAGCCACCCCGGCACAGGGGACTCTGCCCCGCGAGGTCCCCCCCCTTCTGAAGGTTTCCCCAGGAGATTTCTAAATATTTGCTAAAGGGGGAGCCTTTTGGTTCTGTGGGGCAGCTTCTCTTCTGGAAGAAGGAGGTTTCAGTGCCTCAGGAGAGCACGGAGTATCCGCCTCTGCTCCCTTTTCCCCCAGAAAGGGAGGGGAGCGATGCAAGCGCGGGGGTGAGTCACACAGCCCTGCCCCATTTTACAGCAATCGCCCGTTGCAGACGGAGGGCGGTGGCTACTGCCGCGTCCCACGAAGCCCACGGGGCTGTGAACCGCTGGCTCGGGGCTGCCCGGCCGCAGCGGCGCGAAGAGGAACCGTGACACAAAAAGGGGTTTGAATAAAGCCATGGCTTCCTCCATCCTTTCTCCCAGCGCGGGTACACGCTCGTCTGCGGCCGTCCTGGATGTGGACGAGCGCGTCCCTCCCAGGCAGCGACTCCCACAAGACAGGCAAGAGGCCATCAGGAATTTAGTTTTATTTGGCACTCGGAACTGTACAATGCATTTACAGAGAACCACACGTTTGAGTCTATGTACACCCTCTTCCCGCTGCCACCATTACTGGCCACACACGTGACAGGCAATAACCCTTCGTAACACGCGAGTTAGGGCTCCTCAAGCGGGCAACGCTGGAGGACGGGTGTGGTGGGATCCCTGTCCTCGCCCCCCCATCACCAGTCCAGCAGCAGGAACAAGCTGCTGGCTTTGCTCAAAGCTGTCACCGCTTTTCCTCCACCGCATCGCAGCGCGGTTACAGCGCCGGCATCTCTCACACGACTCTTTGGACCGCTAGAACGTGGCAGTGTCGCCGTTACGAGTATGTACAACCGCTACCTCCTCACGCCTCATCAGCTTCAAACGCTTTCTTCTCTCTACCTTTCTACCACATGCAATAAACCCCCTGGTTGCCTCCAGTCCTGCCTCCCCGCGGAAGGCGTTTCATTTCCAAAAGGCAACATTAACAAGAAAATAATCTACCTTCGCTCCCTGCTATTCCCCCCTCTACCTGCTGCTCCTCGCCCCTCCCCAAAACCCCTTACGACGTGCCTAAAACCTTCCTAAACCAAAACGTTGCTAATCCCTGCTACCGACGCAGTTCTCTGGCAGTAGTGCGGAGCGCGGGCGAGCCGTTGACGCGGCTCACGTGGAGCGTCTCCTCCCAGCCGACGGCTCGCCTGTGCCCCGCAGAACTGTGGAGTGACATGTGAGAAACAGTCTGTGCACGCACACCTCAAAAGGATCAAGTACCCGAAAGGAAATGCCAAGTCTGAACAATGACGACATACAAAAGTAAAAAAAAAAAAAAAAAAAAAAAAAAAAAAAAAAAAAAAACAAAAAAAAACCAAAAACAACCACCCCCCCCAAAGTTGAAACAAAACAACTAATAAAAAAATTAAATATCTGGCAGGTTTCAAGAGTGAAAATGAGGAATGTACAAAGGAGACACTACGATGAAAGATTCCAGTACGTAAATTGAGAACCTGTTGAACCTGGGGTCTGTTTTTTTGGGTTTTGGTTTTTTTTTTTCTTTTTTCTTCCTTTTTTAACATGCAAAGTTGCCTGGATTCTGATAACCACACACTGTACAAGAGAAGAAAACGTGAATTCAGGTTTTGAGTCTTGTCGTGTTGATCCAAACCCCCAGCCAAGGGAGGTGCTGCCAGGCTTGTGGTGACGGCCCAAACTTCTGCTTTAGCTTTGCCGGTTTCCGGCCTCAAACACCGCGTGTGGAAACCTTCCAGAAACCAAAGTGTGCTCCTTAAACCTGTCACGAAGCACGAAGGCTTCCGTATCACTCCCTAAGAGCACTAAAACCAGGTTCAAAGTGGCCATGTTTGTAAAAACAGACTCCAGTTCAACAGTGTTAACTGTATACCAGGTAGCTGCCATTACAACATAAAAACAAAACAACCCCCCCAAAAATATTCTGTTCAGTAGAGTGAACCCAATCATGCTCACATTACAAGAAAAATGTACACGTTATTTATAAATAAACAGTCTTGCACCAGGATAGTGCTGGGCTCCGTTTTTTTTTTTTACACCAGCGTTTCTTTCCGCTTGCCACTTAGCTGCTTCTCCCTCGTCTTCCTGTGCCCGGATGACGTTCGGTGTGTTTTGGCCCCCTTGGCTTCCTCGGAGTCCAGGATGGAGCCGCATTCGGACGTGCTTTCGTCCAGCTCCATCTCGGTTATGCCAGACATGGCCGATTGCCTCTTCTGGGCTTTGATGTTGGGCGCGGAGGGGTTGTTCTCCTCCGCCTCTTCGCTCAGCTCCGGCAGCTCTTTCAGCTCGGCGGTGGCGGCAGTTCGCTGGAAGGGAGCAATGGCGGTTCGGATGCAATTAACCCATTGCTGCTTGTGGAAGACATCGTTGGCCTGCAGCGTGTGGGATTGGCCTGGGGAGGGATCTTGGAAACGAACTCGGAAGATATTTTTAGCTGGAGATAAACATAGGAAAAAGCAGATCAGTTCCTAGCTCAATATTTAGAGATTCCGTTGCCAGACAAGCGACCTGGCTTGCCCTGCTCTAGGGAAAGCTTTCAAAACCCCACCAAAACACCCCCCCCCCAAGTGCCACAATGCAGCATGGACAGGTTGAAACAGGTTTTTTTCCTCACGTGAGCACCAGCTGCAAAGTTCACAGCCACCAAACATAAAACCGCAAAGCCCAGCAGTGACAGTCTAAAGGTGGATGTTAACGCAGATCACGTGTCTGCTCTCCTTAAGGAACCTCAGTCCACGGGGATCTATGCCCAGGTGTAATCTCTCCTCACCAAGAGATTCCCAAGCAGATGAGCTGGTTTGGTCCCTACCTTTATCGGAATTGCCAAAAGCTCCTCGGAAGGAGCCTCCCATTTTCACATCGCCATCCTGCAGGTCTTCAAGAAGCAGCTCCTGGACGGGGATGGGTTGCCTGTACACTTGGTAGGCCTGACGCTCATTGCGAGTGACCGGCCGGGTCAAAACCAGGATGTCTTGGAAGAGGAAAACGTAGAGTTTCTGAAAGGGAAAACAGGTTTGAATATGATCAAGTATGTACTGTACGTATTCAAAGCGGTTACGCATCCCCTGGGACTCAAGGCCACGTTATCTGAAGTTTCGCTCATATTAACTTTCTGAGAGTTTCCTGTTACAGCAACGGAAGGCCCTGGCAGTGGTGGCACAGACCACAATTACATCAACAGGTTTTATTGTTTTAATGACCCTTAAAAAGTGAATTATGACTTACAGGTGGCAAGAATAAGACTATTAGAAGCAATATCTTGTCTTTCAATACAAAATGCTTGGTGTATACAGAAGTGTAATGGCCAAATTAAACAAAACACCTCCTCAACCAACCGAAAAAATAAAACAGAAAAAGAGTTGATGTTTAAAACGGGGTTACTCCCCAGAACAAAAGGCAGCAAACCCTTGGGTGCAGCAGGGTCGTTCAGCACTGCTGCAGCAGGAGATAAACTGCTGGCAGCTCAGCTCAAAGCCAAACAGGCTTTTGCAGGAACCCTTTTGTTTGGAGGAGCTGCGTGCCAGTGCTCCTAATGGGGAATGTCAGGGCACCTGAAAGTAAACAGCCAGCAGGAAATCCCTTTTGATGGAGTGCTTGGGCACAGAGCACACTTTCTATGGTAATTTCTGTGCTAATTATTTTCCAGCTTCTGAAGGCCAATTGTAAAGCTGTCGGCAGGAAACTTTCCCTTACACCCTGAAAAGCAGACTGCCATCAGGTGCTTTCTCTTCTGCTTTTTAAATGTAGCTGATTGTCTAAAGTAACCCTCAGGGTGGAAGGGCTCCTGGTCCTGCTATGATAGACAAACGGTTTTAACTACCTCTCAGGGAAGGTTTTCAAACTTGAGAATTAATTACCATGAACGCAGGGGACTTACATGTCCGTTTTTATTCTTCAGCTCCCCGTGGCACAGTAAAGCTTTGCTGCCTTCAATCCTCGGGTCCTTCTGCTTCTCATCCAGGTACTCCAGCTTGTCAACGTAATACTGGCACTCTGACTCCCCCTTCTTCAGGTTGATGTCAGAGAGGACTCCTTGGATTATAGATATCTATAAACCAAAACATTGACAAACAATTAGTGACCTCTGCTTGTATATCTTCCCTTTAAGTGCTACTTAAGAACTCCAGATGACGGAATCCATGTGGACCGATCTCCCACTTGCTTTCACAAAAGGTTAGAGATTTGTGTCCACTGAGAAAACCACACCATGAAATTGCCCAGGTTTTTAAGAAAACTTTCTAGAGCTCCAGAATGACATGCTTATGTCAGAACAACAATCACAAAAATCGCTATTACTTACGGCTTCTTCCAGAATCTGGATATCGGGATGGTCTTTGGGAGTGTGCCTCAGGATCTCTTTTAGCAGCAGCGGGTATTTGACCAGCCGACTTCGAGGAATATCCAAGAAGCTCCAAAGGTCTAGCTTGCGGCTGAAAGGAGACTCAAGGCAGCGCTGAAGGAAGTCCTGCACTCTCCGGTCCTGCTTCTTCTGATCCAGAAGCGCTTTGGCTGCCAGCTGATTGCTACAGTAACCTTTGTAGGCATGGAGTCGTGGTAACTGCAGGGGAACAGGAGTCAGGAGTCAAATTCTGTCTAGGAAAAGCGTATTGCATTAACGCGTCAAACTCGGGGAGTTCTACCTCCCTTAATGCCATATTTTGCCCGATAAAAGAGAGCTGACAGACTATCTTGTATATGTAGCTAGTCTTTTGTAAGACCAAGGGCATCCTGCATGCAATGCCTTTGAAGTTGAGATGTTTGAGATTAAGGAGGATAGCATTATTGAAATCACATCAGTGACAAAGAGTCCAGAAGATATAGACATTTCAAACATAAATCAGCAAGTAATTGCAGTCACACTAGTGTAAGTCTCCAGGGTGAAACCGTGGCCCATTACGGCTGACAGAGTCCCATTGTTTTCAGTGTAGCCAGGATTTCCGTTTCAATCTTTCGCTCAAGGCCACAAAGGCCCCCAGCTTTTCGGCTTCTAGCTTTAAACGCTCTTTAAACGCATTGTTAGCCTGCTATCTCTAAGTTATGTACTCACCCACTTGACAAGAATGGGCCCAATCTGCTCCACTGTTCCATCTGGTTTTGTTGCTTCTCCTAAACTTGCCAACAAGTCTGGAACCGAAACACAAAAATAGAAATTGCAACAATGCCCCAGTAAACTGTTCAAATGGGAGAAAGCAGAGTTCCTCTCGCTGGCATATTATGGGAAAGCGCTCCAGTTGCTCTTACCTTCATGCAGAGGAATGTAAGAATCCAAGTCCCCAAATATGTGGGTGAGTTCCTCCTCAGACATGATAGAGAGTTTCAGCATGGGATCGTGATAGGCCTGTCAAAGAACAACGGTATTAAAATGTATTCAAATCTCCCTAGCCTAGAAGCTGACAATTTGAATACGAGGGGATGTATCACATGCAGGACAGATATGAAGTGAAGCCAAGAGAAACAATAACGCCAACTTTGAACGCTAAAAGATTCATGTCTATATGAAGGTATGAAGGCCTTCAAATGGAAAGGACTTTCCTGTCTGAAATATTCTCATCTGGGAGAGGGATTCCCCAAGTAGCTCTGCAGGACTGCAGAGCACAATCCTTTTTTGGCTGGGTTTGTTGCACTCAAGCCAGCACTGTACAACCACTCACTTCAGCTTTCCAGGCCAGCTATGGATTCTGGGCCTCATAAAGCTGATATGTAATGATTACACATACAAAGAAACTTCATTATTATCTGTAATATGATTACTGACTGCAGGAAAAGAACCCACTCACCTTTCTGGCCAGCTTCAGGTCTTCAATTAGGTCCTGCTCTCCCCTGGACATTTCATATATTGCCTGTAAGGAAGGGGATAAAGCATCGAGAGTCATTTTTAATCCCAGTCTTTGTCTGAAAGAGCCTTTCAGCTCACATAATATACATCCTGTCTCTGCAGCTTGAATGGTTTTGCCATCTGAATCACTGTATGCCACCTGGGCATGACAACCTCAAGTAAATCTGCCAGCTTTCCCAGCTCCGAGAAAGCAACATGACTTACAACTGTGTGAAAGCTCTGATGCTCGTGCACAAGCCAAATTAAATATTAGCGCCTTTTAAATCACTGCTTTTACACAGGCAAGTACGAAAAAACCAAAACCCAGAAAACCACAGAGGTCAAATCCCAGGCGTCTTTAGTCAGCTTCTGTGTTGTCATTAGAAGATTTGTCTAAGAACTACAGGAAAAAGGCAAGCCAAGGCCTTGCCATTTGGCTTTCAACCAATTGTCAAGAGCTTTAAGCGAAAGACAGCTGGCTTTACAAGGAACCCGACTTTGGGTTTGCTGCAAAGCAACCAGCGTGGCTGGGTCTCGAGTTTCAGAAATGCCGAGAACCCCCATGGAAAGAGTTTGGCATCTCTGAAGGGTCAAACTGGGGAGACGAACTCCCTAGTGATTCAAGAGAGAGAAGCCTACCTTTTCCCATGCCTAATGCAGAAATAAATCTAGTGGTTTAGAAATGAAGGTGCACGGGATGATACAGTCACCCACAGATGCTCGTTACTCCTTTCTCTGCCAAGGAAACAGCCCAAGCCAAGGCCTCAGCTGCTTTTCCCAGCCCTGCTGTTTAACGGGCAGCCTACCTCCTGGCGTTTAATTTCTTTGGTGCTCAGGGACTCTTTCATGTTGACATCTAACATCTCAGACCAAAGTACGCTGTTTCTTCTTTTAGGAGGAGTAGGAGCAGCAGACCTGCTACATGACTTCTGGGCACAGCCTGGAGACTTGCTGTCACTGCGAAGGGCAAATGACTATAGGGATTAAAAAAAAAAAAATTAAACAAAAATACGTAGAGTCAACATTTCAGAAGTTCAGAAGTATTACAGTATTATCCATACCCCTCCCAATCCTTCATCCTCCTCTGTTGTACAGGGCAGGAAAACACACCCAGACACTTTTCCTCAGATAAAGGAACACTTTAATCAAGCTGCTGAGAAAGCCCAGAGACTGGCAAGCTTTTCCATGCAGCCCCCCTGCCCTGATCCAGCAGCAAGCACTTGGGAGGAGGATGGGAAGGTAAAACTTGGGTCTATTTCCAAGGTATGAGGAAGTAAATAAACTAGGATCATAATTCTACCTATAATGGGGCTAATCAGGAGCCACTTGAACTTTGCTCTCGTGATTTGCAATGTTTCTAAAACCCAGACACAGAAGCACTCTTATCTGCATGCGTGGGGTATAGGGTTCCTCAGACAACACCTCTCTAATGCTATTGAAAGATCGCTGAACAGTCAGTTCACATTTAAGCACACGCTCCAATACACGTTATCTCAAGTACTGGAACAGTTTATCAACTAATTCTCCCTATGAATCAGTTGGGTTTTTTTACTGATTAAACCCTCAATAATCTGGTTATCTATCAAGCTACTTCTGAACTCCCAAACTCTTCTTCATCTCCAAGTCCCAAACAAGCTTTCTATCCTTGCATGAATCACCTAAGAGATTTTCAAGAGATGCCTTGAAATCTCAGTGTCTGTTTTAGCCCCAAACAGCCAGTACCTTCCCCACATCTCTAGACTCCTAGGACTAGAAGGCTCTGCTTTTTACCTGTATTGTCTGCCCAAAGCGCCGAACTGCACCATTTCTTACAGGAGAGATCAAGTTCGCCAGGGATGTGACCCGTGCTAAAGGCCGAACCCGCTTATTGCTTGGCTCCTGTAAATAAAGCAGAGAACAAATTGTACTGGCTGTGACTTCCACTTCGTTTCTCAAGCCGCCCAGGCAGGTTGAAAAAGCACAAACCCACTTAAGGAGTGAGAAACACAGCAAAGAGAGTGTTTTGAAGTAGTTATTCATCTTAAAAGGAAAGCAGAGGCTGTAAATATTTGTCTGAACTTTAAGTCTGCAATTAAACTGCAGAGAGCTTGCCCAGTGTAAAAGACGCAAGATAACATACACGTCAGTCAGAATTCAAAATAGCGCTTGAAGAGGGACCGTTATGGTTTGAACATAAATAGACTGAAGCGTTCTCCTCCGCAAGGCAAGTGACTGTCATCTAAAGATGGAGCTGTGATCTCCATCTCTCTTTTATCATGTTTTCCTTTGTAGAAAGAATGTGGTTTTCCATTTTAATTTTCTTTTGGAGAGAAAAGCAGCAGTCGGAGCCCAAGACAGCCTCAGCAGCTATTCTAACAAATAGCAAACGACCACATGCTGAACATTCCTGTGAGGGACATGCACACATGAAGGGGATGAAGTTTAAAACCTTCAGTTTACAAAGCTTCCTCCCCCTTCTGCTCTCCCCCCACCCCCTGCAAGCCATCATAATTTTTCTTAAACATTGTTTAGATTTGAAAGATAGAGCTTCTGCTTTTCTACACCACTAATCCCTGCTGGGAGCCCAGAGCGTTTTCAATCCTGTCCTGACCAAAATGCTGCCAAGAAAGAGGAAACGCCCCATGGAAACCTCCTGCTGCTTAAGCTCAAATCAGTTTTTAAAATCACGCTGGCAACCCCGCATATTTTACATCAAAAATATTGTGTTGCAAGGACTGTACAGGAAAGGTGTGCACAATGGGATGTTAGGAAGAGATGGACTCGGAGCTTAAGGCTAGGAGAAAGGCTAGATATGGTGCCCTGGTGTTCTTAAACATCTGGCAGATGGTTAGATGTGACTCATCACCACAAGGAAGTTTCTTAGCGTTACGTTCAGATGAGCTGATGGAAGCAGACTCTTTTTTGAGTTCATCTCAGTAGAAATTTTGTCAAAGCTTTATTAACAAATTTTTTATTAATGTCTAACACAAGTCCCTCTTCTTATGTTTCAAAAGGCAAAAACTGCTTAGGACAAGCTCTGCGCTGTCTCTATTTCCAGTCCGAGATTGAAAGATAAGGTGCCCAAACCCTTTGCTTCTGAGTAGCAACAGAAGTGACAAATGCTGAGAACAAAAAAAGGGGAATAGGAACACACAGAGCTGGATTCCAGTCATGAGACTGAGGAAGCATAAAAGCTATGTATGTAAGATGTGATTTCAGCAACATGACCCGAGGAGTGGCCCGCCAGTCTGCCTACACGCAGTGTTAAGCAACAGAGGAGGTTAGCTCACGCTGAATTAAGCCTTCAAAGTTGTGGGGCAGGGGGTGGGGGGGAAACATGAAAAGAAACAATTTATGACTGCTGCAGAGCAGAAAGACCTCTTGGCACAGCACAAAGTGTGTTCAAAGCTGGGCTTGAAATGCTTGGGTAATCTCAGAACTATGAGGGTACTATAGAAATGGGGAAAAGGTATAAGAGAGTGCCCTCAACCCTGGGATTCCGACCCTCAGCTGGGTACAGCACTGGGAACACCACAGTCACTTCTTTCCTGCGCCAACCATGAGCCACTGCGCCCAGGACAGAGTCAGTCAGGAAAAGGATTCTGCCAAAGGCTGGAAAGTTAGGCCACACAAGGAAAGACAAGGAAACTTTAATTAGTTACAGACGTTTCTGAGCAGAGGAAAATGATAGGTAATTTACTTCTAGAAAACCACCTATCAGAGTACTAGAATAAAGGGATGCAAGCCAGGAGAAGCTTAAGAAACTGCAGAAATGTAAGCAGAAGATATACGGACAGCAGCCACACGCAGCTCCGTCAAGACCGGAGATATAAATAGCATGGAAAAGAAAAACTGACAGTGAAAATGAATAGCAAGAAGCCTCAGTGCTTTAGGGCGCTTGTACAGTCTTTCACAGCCTGCTGTTCAAGGGTCAGCTCTGCAGCCCTTCCAGATATGAGACACAATGACACACTATCTGCGCCAAGGGACATGTGTGAATGCCTTCGCAGCACATCTGTGCGAGGCTGAAGTGACACATGCATATGCGCAAGGTCTGGCAGAAGGCATTCCTGCCTCTCCATTTGGGACAGGCGGTACATAGGGGCTCCCTGGGATTACAAATCGCCACTTTCTAGAACAGTTGATATGTACCGAAACCTGCAAAGACAGGCTTGAAGTAAAAAAGCACTGCTCTCTTGAACACGAGGGAGCATGGCTCCCAGGAAACCCTCCTCGTCTCTGGGGTGGGAGGAATTTTGCATGGATTGGCATGACCAGAGTGTTTTCTGTACATGCGATGTGCTCCCCTGGGGTGTTCGGCCAACAGAAAAACTTCTGTGTGCTATAAATTCAGCTTAGCTAAAGGCCATTTCCCCTCTCTTAAAGAGAAACAAATCCCACTTTCTGTCCTGGGAGTGCTCTCAGACATGAACGGCTCAACTGCCAAAAAACCGCATCTGTTTCTTCTTCTTCTCCTTCCAACTATATCGTTTGATCCAAGGCAGGGAGGGGGAGAAAAAAAAAAGAAAATCCCTCTCCTCGGAAAACTTCACCTTCTCTAAGATCTGCATTTCAGCTTGGGGTCATGTACTCCACTTACAGTCATACCCAGCCACGGTGTAAGCTGAGACTCAGTGCAGTTCATACTACGGATAAATTTGGCTCAGTATTATATTTTTTTTTTAGTCCCGTACTTCCAAACAATGATTAGCCTGTCTCCACGCTGTATTACTTACAGAAGCCCAGATAGAATGATGTCTGTAAAGTTCCTGTAACAAGCTAGCAGCGTTAAGCATTACAGATAATCGACAGATAATTAAAACCTCAGTGAGTTCAACAGCACTTCTGCTTCCATTTAGGGTTTTTTTTTCCAGAGGACTTTTTATTAAACGTGAATATATCATAAATGTACACATAAAAGCTAAATCGGTGCCTCAGCTGGCAGGCAAGACTTCACACTAGTGGAATTTCTTCAAATGCTTCTAAGTGCAGGTTAACTCTTCGCATTATGAAAAACTGCACCTTGCTGCTCGAAAGAAAACCAGGCTCTACTTTTGAGCAACGAACACTTTTCTCTAGCAGCACGCACGCCTACAACCTTTCCCCCCGTGCTAGGTAATAATTAGTGGTTTTTACAAGGATCACTTACTAGAGTGCAATGTCCTACATGCCAGTCCCAGACCAATGCGTATAAACACGGTGACAAATCTGAAAATCACGCGCAGCAAAACTTTTCCTATTAAGCCAAATATGCACAAAGGGTTTTAGTCACCAGCTCGAATAATTCCTGCCAGAAATCACTGCCACCTGACTATCTTTAAGATTCACGTGCAAGGAGCTCGCTGAATCTCAAGCTCCATTCGGAAAACGGCTGTCTGCACTCAAACCCAACAACCAGCCTCCGGTTTGACACGTCGGAACGGAGATTACCACCCTTGCCTTTCTCAAATTCAAATGGCTGTTCACGACCAAGGGAGAAATCTGGCCTCACGCTCTGCTGATAACTCCGGTGTCTCTCGATAGCAACTCAGTACCTGGCACCAATAGGGGTGTTGGTTTAGGAGTCATTACTCAAGCCCAAACCCAATGCTTAACTTCAGATACCCAGCCTGTTGGTTATGCCCTACAGAAAATACACGCTTTAAGAATTAGAGGCGATTTATTCTCCTTTAAGAGATCTGGTTTATGTTATTTCTCTCCCAACATCTGTTTTCCCTTTTGCACAATGAGATTGCCCAAGTTTGGCTGTTTTAAAGGCAGGATTTTAAGAGGCTGGCGACTCAGACCGGAGCCCTGAAGCCCCAGAGCTGTCTGGAGCCGCCTGTTTATTCTTTTTTACCTCATCTCACTGCTAATCTCGGAAATAAAACCCTGCCCAGGGCAGTCGGTCCCTACCTGGCTGCTGAACTTTTGCCTTCTGTCGCAGCAGGAGGCATGCGAGCACCTACTAGGAATGCAATTATTCCCATCTACATAACAACAGACGATAAAAATAACAATACATCAAAAACCACCCCCCCTCAAAACCCCGACCAACCCCCACGATTTTTTTTTTGGGTTTATGCAGCAAACAAACGCCCTAATTAGGAAAAATCCTGTCAGTGGAAAGAGCGCACAAAGCAAGAGGAGGGGGGTTTTTTTAATGACAAATCCCTCCAGGAGGAGCACGGTGAGGTGAGGCGCCGAGCTCGGCTTCGGCTCCTCCAGCACAACCCCCCTCCAAGGGTTGTGAAGTTGTCACTTCTTTTTAAAGACGTTATTTAATCTTATTTTAAATCGCTGCCTGCGCCTCACGCCGGGGCCGGCTCCCAGCGGGCAGCGCACCCGGCTCCTCGCCTCCCCTCAGGCGTGGGGAGGAGAGATGTGGGGCTCCCAAACCCACCATAAAACCCCTCATAAAAACCAAAAAAAACCCGCTTTTTTTGGCCCCCTCCGACCCCGCTCCTCCTCCTCCTCACCTCCTGCTCCCTGAAGGACTGGTTCTGCGCGTCGATCACCCGGATAGTCCTTTTGATGGGCAGCAGCCCCCCGAGCTCGTCGTGAGCCACCATGGCCGCCCCCCGCGGCCGCTGCCGCCTCAGCCCGCGCTCATCCCCGCTCTGCGCGCGCCGCCCCGCCGCGCGGCCACTTCACCCCCGGGGGCGGGGCTACCGGCGAGACCACGCCTCCTCCTGCGTAAGCCACGCCCATCGGCCCATAGCCCCGCCCCCTGCTCCCCAGGCAGGGTGCCCGGGTGTGCCCCGGGTTCTTTCCTGGCCCTTATTTCCTCTTAAAATCCGCCCAAAAATGGGACTTTTGCGAGGTTCTACTTTAAGGCACCACAATGTGGGCACCCACTGAGGGTCGAGGGGGCTGTTCCATCACATCCCAGGACAGAAAGCGGTTTGAAAAGCGCAGGGCTTTCACTAATTACGCTGAAAAGAGACAATGCCAAATATGTATGTTTTGGTTTTTTGGGGTTCTTTTCCCCTCTTTTTCTTTGACAGAGCCTGCTGCTGTTCCACAGCCACTTCACAAGCACGGAGGTAGGATTCACTCCTCCTGATGGCGGCTTTCGTCGCCACTGGAGCATAAATCATTTGCCGCTGCGAGTTGTTTTTTTTTTAACCGGCCTCAGCTCTCCTTGCTCCGAAAAAAAAAATAATAATTCTTGTCTAGACCTGTGCTTTTAAGTCTGCTCTTGGCTTTAAAGGCTGTGCTGGCACGGCTCTGTTTGCCAGGGGCTGGGCTGGGCCTCTCCCCCCTTTTCTAACAGGGGAGCCTGTCCCAGCAGGCCTGGCTGGAGATGCAAAGGGTTTGTATTTTTTGTTTATTTTTTCAAGTCATATTATTCCTGGCGCCGCTACAAATCTCCAAAATAAAAGGTCTCTTGTGCTGGTAAAAATAAACCGAGTTTATTTGGTGATAGGAGGGGAGCTGCGTTGCTGTCTACCTATGCTAACCAACCATTTTATTTAATTTATCTCAGAGGAGATAAATTTGGGGTGGCCCGGAGCGGCACAGGGTCCCCGGATCCCACGTGGCTGCTGCGGGATGGGCAGAGGGTTTGAAACGATGTTTTTCAGAGTAATGGCCAGGAGGAAAGTCCTGCTGTCCCCTCCCTTGGCTATTTTTTTTTTTTTAGCTTTGTTTGCTTTCCTTCCCTGGAGAGTTGCTCTCAGCAAATCTGTGATGCAAGACCAGGACGTTGAGTATCATCCACTGCAGGAGTCTCGGAAACTCGGGATACAGCAAGTTTTCATACCCTTGTTGAAAGTTATGTACCCCTGTTGACTCTTTCAGGTATGGGTAATCCTTATTTGTACTACTAAAATCAACCATTTTTAAGACAACTAAAGACCAAAGGGACGATGACTTTGGGGAGGAGGAGGCAAACCCTCCACTGAGTTTGATCATTTTCATTTTTTTTTTAAGGAGTATCAAACATGACCTATTTGTCCTACAATATAAGGTTTAAAAGTTTGTTCAAATTGGTACAAAGATTGAGGTTTAAAAATCGGTCCAAGGATTTTTGACCCCGAGAGCGTGTGTCTTCTCAGTGTGACGTAGACAGGCTGTGTGGAGTCAACTAAAAATAAGGGATGGACAACCAGGAGCCGAGAGGGAAGGTGTGAAGCAGAGTCACGAGCACAAAGGTGGCACTTAAACGCTTCTTGTTTGGACCAGAACGTGATGTCCTGCATCTTGAAGCACTCCCTGCCATATGAAGTGTTCTCAGTGACGTGTTAAATAGTCCCTTCTCCTTCCCGAGCCCTCGGGGAAGGGACCTGGGGAAGCACATGATTCACCGGTGAGGAGATCCCTGACTTTTCTGCGTGACACCTTGTGAGGCTAACGAATTCGCGGTGATGCAAGCCCCAGGTGATGCAGCCTGCTGATGTCATGTCGTGGAAACGTAAAGCTCTGGCCTGATGCAACAGGGTTCACCTTATGCCTCCTGGCACGGCACGTGCAAAGGGTTATGTGCCCTGGACAACCGTTCTTCGTGAAAAATAAAGGGTGGGTAAGGCCTTAAAGCAAGAAAACCTCCTAAGATAAGTGGTTCTGAGACACCCCTGTAGCGGATGGGATGATTTCTGTAGTTAGTAAAATCCATTGTAGTGGAAACATGGATGGCAAACCATCCCGGACAAGGCTGTGGTAACTTGGGAACGCTCTGATGAAAGCCAAAATAAATGGAAAAAGAAAGGAGAGTTGTTCCTTGTGCAGCAGAAGCAACAAAGCCAGATTTAGGATTTGTACCCTATACACCTCACACCATGATCACAACTTTCCTCTAATTCAGGGCATATTCTTCTACCCAACACCATCTCTGTCTGTCTTCCCAGTGCCCCCTTACCCCTCTGCCTTGTCCCCAACCTCCTCTGTGCCTTCTCCTGTCCCTCCAGCCCACTGGGCAGGGATCAGCCCACATCGTGGAAGCTCTGAAGCCAGGAGAATGCAGCCCGGCCAGTCGCTGCGCTGAGCGACGGATAACAGACCAGTTCTTCCTGCTCTCCTGCCAGTGGGTATTAATAACATTCCTCCCCCATACTCAAATGGGGATTTTCACTTCTAGGAGCAAAATACCTTGGTGACTCCTATGCTGCTATCAAATTAAGGAGGTGGGAAGAGTTCAAGTGACAGAGGAGTCAACCAGCCCTCATTGTTTTACTCTTATTTTTAGCTTGGGTTTTCATTTCCACGGCGAAGGGAGGCCTGCTGTTACACAGAGCCGTGTGCCTGAAGTCCTGGGAGGCCTCATACCTGCGACATTCCTTGCTCCTGCAAGTTATTCTGGGTAGGGCTGCTACTAAAGAAAAATGCTTTCCCGGGTATCGACATGTTGTTTTGTTATTTCAATCCCAAAACATCATCAAATAAATTTTAGATTAACAAACGATGAATTCCTAAGAAAACATGCATCCAAATTCCAATGTACAATTCCAGACTGATGTAAGTTTTCACAGTTAAAAATACTCGGCTGTTTAAGCGGCATGCGGCATCTGGCTAGTGCCAGGGGTTGCCAAGCGTGGCATGCAGGAATGCTCCCCCAACAGCTGAATATGTCCTCCAGCACCTGCGTCCAGCGTGGCTGCCGCTCATGACCTGATCCTGTCCCTTCTCTTGGCAACACTCAAGCAAATCACGTGCGAGAATGGTGAGCAGACAGTTACTGTAAAACCCTAGCAGGCCCGGATTGTGAATTTTAGCCTACCTTCAGTGAAAGAGAATCATTACAGCACCCTCAATATCCTCGTAGTTCAGGTCTGGCCAGGTTACACAGCCCCTACAATCAGCCAGGACACTTCAGGGTTGCTTTTTTTTATACCTGCAAGAAGGATGTTCGCTGCTGCTGACAAGAGCTAACGACAAAAGATCTCGGTTCTGCCACTGTCTGGAGAGAAGGAGACCTTAGCTGGTGCATTAACAGAGCCGGGAGGCAGGGGGGTATTCCTCAGTGGGCAGTTTTCCCAGTTTTCACAGGTCCTGGATGCCTCTAATCTGCCTGACATCTGGATTCAATTTCTTCAAAGAAAGAACCTGCGACATTTTAATCCCTTTGGCGGCTTGAAGTCTCGGGGAAAACGAAAGCATCCATTACATTCATAGCATATTCATTTTCATTGTTGTGCATGTACGTTTTGAAATCCTGTTTACTAGGAACAGAAATCCACCTAAAACCTCACTTTACAGCTATTCTTAATGTGCTATATATAGCATAACATGCAGAACACTTGAGGACTGGAATAAATGAGATCTCCATAGGCCATGATCTTCTCCCATACATGTTCATGGACCCAGAACAGTCAGACACCCTCTGCCATACACAAAGTTGTTTACTGTCCATGAGCTGTGTTTAACATTCCGCTCCCAGATATTTATATTCAGAGCCAAATTCAGAGCCGTATTCTGGAAAATGAGCAAAAGTAGGCTATGACCCATCAAGAGAGTATTGGGTCATCTGAAAAGTTTACGAGCCGGTCTGGAATCCAGCATTTATTTTGGATGGTGGGAGGTCACTATAATTAGCTGCCATTCAATTCCATCATACAGTTACAAATAAAAAGAAAACCCAACGCACAGCGCAGATGCATTTTTACTGAGCTACAACGTACGGCATTCTGTAGAAAACAAAGTTACCTCAACCATCTCTGAAGTGAAAGCTTGTGCGCTCAGGCCAGAAAAGCAATTTCCATCTTATGAATATGAATACAACACCAGAAAACAGGGGCCATCCAAACTCGTGATAGTATTAAACACAACATCTGCCCTAACGACAAGGTAATGGAGCGAGAAGCTACAGTTGACTTCAGCTCCTAACCTGCTCACGTGCCAAGGGTTGTTTTTCTGAGTTGCGCGGTGTAGCCAATGCCAGAGATGTTCGTTTTGATCAAAGTCTATTTCCAAATACAAATTTGTAACTTATGCACGGGCACGTTCTTGCATGAATCAGACACGCCAATAAAATTCCCATAAAAGCGCTCTAGAGCAGTTGCATCTTTGGGAGGGGGAAGGGAGGAGGGAAGGACTGTTTTTGTTGTTTCTTTAAAGCTTGTGGATATATATTCTAAAGGAAGGAGTTAGCGCTGCAGTTTCTCACATTATTTAGTGATGCTCTTTAGGCTGTTACCCCTGCCTGAATCCAAGCTGCTTGTGGGGACTCTGACCACGGAAAGATACTCATTGATGGTTTCAAATGATCCGGAGCAGCAAGAGTGCCAGACACAAGGTTTCTCTCTCTACCTCCTCTTTTTTTTTCCAAGTAACATTTTACATCCAAAAAAATCAGTGTTTATCTGCCTTCCCTAGAGAGATTGTCGCTGTCAGCTTTATCGTCGTAGTTTCTCTCTGCTGCCAATGCTAGGACAACTCTAGGGCTTGTTTGGGCTGAAATTCTATCCAGCCTGAGTAATATTCACAGAATTGATCCCAAAAAGGTGAGTAAGGCTTTGAGAAGAACACAGCACGGAGGTTCATAGAAAGGGTCCTCGCTAAGACCTCACTTCCTCTCTGAAATCCCTCTTCCTTAAGCCTTACAAGGACATCCCATAACCAACAGAACGCAACATCCAGACGGGACGTGATTCTTACCCATTACTCAGCCTGGCTTCATTTTGCCTCTGGTAAAAAACACCATTGGATCCGTCTATTCCCTGTCATATACTGAAAAGTATTTATCTAGTTGCTAACAAACATCAAGATACACACACACACACCTTCAAAACACACAGCGCTGCTTCCTCCCGTGAATCATTCAGACCTTACATAACTGCGGGGTAACACGGAACCGTTTCATACGCGATCGCTTAATAAAATGTTTGTTATGAACCGACCTGAAATGCAAAAATAACTCCCCGTTTTCAAGCGTAAAGATGTGCTTAAGAAATTCCTGTCCTCAGCTCCTTGTTTCTGCCCCTGCACCGTAATTCATTCTCCCTTCTGTCTTAACTGGACAAATATCAACAGCCCATGTTGTAGTACGGCTCCAGACGTGATCTAGGGAAAAAACCCCTTCTTTCTCCCAAAAGGAGAGTGTTTTGGCACAAGAGAAAGGGTGGCTCAGTGCCGAAGGAAGTGGATGCTCTAACTCTGGTCTTGTGTTGTAACTTCCCAGTCATATTTTGGTAATGTTTGAAGGGTTTTAGGCTCTATGTCAAATTAGAAGCTTAACAGACCTAATATATCCGGTTCGTTTTTAAGTAGGACCCTGAGTGACAAGGGGGACATTAACAAGCCCAAATAAACAAGAATAGCCAGGGCATTACAGTCCGTCTGAACTGGCGTGATCCCCCCTGCCATTTTGCATACCATCTTCCTGGTATGCGGAACAATAATCTAGAATATGTCAGGTTTAAACATCATTAAAGGTCTGCTCAACCTTTTCAGAAAGATAAGTACACATCCAAATTAAATAATCCCTTTCCCCTACCTTTATTTTAAAAACATACATTGGGTAGGATGCCGAGTCTGGGATACTAGGGTGCAGCTCCCTGCTCCAAAGCAGCTCTTTGGATCCCAGTGGATCACCGTTGACAAGGCAGTTTTGGCAGCACAATTATGTCTAGTAGGAGTGTGAATGCAGTATCCTGGCAAAACTCCTCCGTGATTACAAGTATGGTGACAAACCAGCAGCTCTGTCAGCTGAGCTGTATCTGATGGGGGAGACAGTGGAGCCGAAATAACAGCCATGCTGTGGAGTTAGGCATTTTAGAGAGAAACCCCTAAAAATCAGTTCCCATCTGTAAGATGGGGATGTCTGATGTACACATACCGTTCTTAAATTGCCCTGATCTTCTCTTGTTTCCTTATTTCATCATTGAAATAGATATATCCATGTCTGATGGAGGCAATTTTTAGGCTATGGCTTCTCCCTCACCAAGTCTAGACAGAGCAAAGTATAATCTGTGCTACAGCGTAAGTGTTCAATGAGACTCAGATGAGTTTTGAAAATTTGACTAGAAATAATCGACTGTGGTGCTTTTGAAACTTTAATAACCTCGAGGACCGGTATCAAAAAGCCTGAAAATTACAATCCAATCAGTACCTTTAATGTATTTTAACAAGAACAGTTTAACAATATTTGGGGTCTGTGCCTCCAATGTCCAGGGGAGCCTGACCCTTTCAAAAGAACAACTTAAAAAGTCAGGTTAAATAAAAGCTGCAGTCTGAACTTTGACTGTATTAGCCTAGGGATTTCCCTTTTTCCTTGGAAGATTTCTGTTTAAACTCTTAAAAGGCGAGCACACAAATGACTGTTGATATTTTAGTTTCACCTTGAAGTGATTGCTTTGTGGGAGAACCCCTAATTCATGCAATTTTGTTCAACACATAAAAAGGTAGTCCAATTAAAAAGAAAAAAAAAAGAAAAAGAAAATCCTCTTCCCCGAGGGCAGCTTTCCTAGCCATAACACTCCCATCTGCATCAGAAAACCAGAAAGACCTCAGAAACAAAACAAGCCCCAAACAGAGTCAGTTCAGAGGCATTCGCACTGCTGTGTCACACCCCTCTGCAGATAATCTTTTTTTTTTTTTTTTTCTTTTTCTTTTCTCTCCCCTACTGGGAAATTACAGGGATAATCTTATCTGGAAGAGGAGATCTAGTCTAGAGGGGTCAAAGCCCAGAGCTAGCCTCTTGGACACCACCACTGGTCATGGAAAGCATCCAGCAATAGCCAGGTTAAGTGAGGCTAATAAATAATGCACAAATGCAAAGTCAGTAACAACAACAGAGGATGCACTGGTCATTAGGTCAAACAGGAAATTCCCCACTAACAAATTACTTTTAATCCCCACCTAATAAACCATAAAACCCACTTAGTTTAACTTTGAGCTCAATAGTTACCTTCCTAGGAAAACCCCTGTTTCTGCTACCTCCCCTCTTCAGAGAAGTGTCCGACAGCGAGACCTTCAAGGCAGATGGGCAGCGGGAAGGAGTTTCTCTTTCAGAAAACCAAACTTGGATAACCCTTGGAAAAAGCTGCAACTCTGCACCTCCCCACCCTCATTTTTCTAAGTCACTTTAATCCATAGGTTTTAGAACAATTTACCACCCAGCCAGTCCAGCTTGTTTGCAATACAACGAAGTGAGCTAACCAAAGTCAAACAAAAGCAACATTTGAAGGGTCTTTGCACAGTTTTGCTTCCTGGCACTTGAAAATGCTTATGTTCTTGCTAAGTACGGGTTACACGCATTTATTTCACACAACATTAAAACTGTGGCGGATTTAGGATTCAGATGATTAAAACAGGAGATCACAAAGAGTGTTATGGATATCACCACCAGGACTCAGCCCACCCCAGAGGTGTATGCAAGAGCAAACACAGCTGTACGCGTCTCTAAACTGTTGATGGTGAAACGCAAACACAGCAAGTACGGCATTCCCTGGTAGAAGCCACTATAGTCGACAAAGTAGATGGTTGCACAATACCGTAGAGGAATGTTTTGATTACCTTGAAGTCAAGGCTGCAAAGGCTGACTGCATCATCGTCTTTCTCTCGGCGCTTCCTCTTCTGTAAGAAATGAAACAGTTATAGCTGTACACTCGATTTGTCTTCAGAAAGAAGGCTCTGTTTTTTATTAAGCAGGCTAGAGACATTTTCTTTACATTTACACCCTCAACTAACTGTAATAACTCAAAAAAACTAAAGGTGGAAAACAAATGCAAAGCAGGTTTATGCAGTTTCATGAGGTTTGTCACCTGATCAATACTATAAATTATATGTTGATAAGTTTCTCTACGCTCCATAATTGTGTCTGTGAGTAAAGGAAATCTCAGTAGCAGGACAGAATGCAGCGCTTACCCCTGTGAAATGATTTGAGATTCATTTAGCTAAATGAAACATTTTGTTGTGGTCCCTGAGGTCAGCAATCCAGCAATAAAGCTGGGCTTTTTGAAAGAGTCAGGTACTAAGAGGGTCAGACTCGGTGATCCTTAGGATCCGAGGTCTGCGGGGGACACCAGGAGATTCCGTGCCTAATTCTTACAATGTGTGCTCAGCAGCACGGCTGGGCTCGGGCAGGGGTCTGAGCGTGAGGGGGATCTGCAGGTTTCGCCCTGGAGGCAGAGACAGCATAAAAGAGTTTTGCACTAGTTTGGTTGTTCCTGCTCCCCAGCTACCCTCTAATACCCAAATATATGTTATTCTGGGGATCCTTAGTGCGTATCAGGGATTTGTTTTATAGTGCAGTTCCCTAAACAGCCAAATGCGTGTACATGAGGGCATTTCAATCATCTATTTAATTCATTACTTCGGAGGTGGCCAGCAGACAGCTGTGGCTGAAGCATCCCTGTTAGGAATGCAATGGACTAAAAGCATAAGCGTGTTTGTGGAAGAAAGACAAGGCTTTTGGCCAGGGAGCTCTCAGCTATTTCCCTTTCTAAAGAAGAGCACAAGCCAGTGGAACAATGATCAAAGCCATCTGCACTGAGCTTCCTGATGCCTCCCACTATTTCTGTACTATCTGGGCTTTTACATTATTTTTTTCATTACCCAGATAATGGAAAACCAATTGTGGACTCATCCTGTTAGTCGGTGCCAGCCTGCAAATCACCTGGTCTGGAAAAAACCTGGGTCACGAGCATAAATTGTTTGGTCATCCATGAAACAAGGAGCTGATTTACATCCTCTGTTTGACCCTTGTCCTTCAACATTTCAGAATGAGTCAAGTTCATCCTCTTCCACTTCATTAAGTCCAAAGGAAAAGAAACTATTTTGTGTTTATATATTGGTCTACATGTTGTTTATCAGTTTAACAGCCTAGACATTGAACTAGGTGAAACGAGGAAAGCTGCAGAGGGAACTTCTACCACAAGTCCACTCTGAAGCTCAGCAAATTTTGGTTTGGTGCTCTACCAGTCCAGCAGCTTGACCTTCCGTCAGGAGCAGATACGTAATTCCTCTTTTCTTAGAATTTAATAATGTATTCAAATAACTTAAAAAGCTGCAGCTTTTTTTAATAGAGGTTTGTCATCCATTGTAAGTGTATTTTAAATGTTTGAATACAAGTATTCATTCAAATTATTTTTAAACGCTGACCAGCCTGGTTTCAATGGTTCCTTTGAAAAGGTGATGCTGTTGAGGGGATGTCCAGCTTTCCCGGAGGGTTCTCAGAAACCTGTTCTCTTGTTTGCTAGTGCTTTCACAGGATGTGTTTTATGCTGACTCTACCTTTTAACTATTAAATGCACACATGTAATGAGGAGATATTACAGAAGCGCACTCACTAGTTTCTTATATTTTGAGTTTCGGTGCTGTGTTTTTTTTCTCAGCTATTCAAACTAGCTACAGAAGTGGATTCAAGTACAACATTCCCCAGAATGATTTTGGTTTTTCTGGTTTTATTCTGTATTTGCAAAGACAAGATACTGACTCTCACGTGAGTCCCTTCACTGAGACTTGCCAACTCCAGAGCACAAGTTCTCACATTAGATGTTATGTCTTACCATATTTATAGCATTGACACTGAATTAATGTCCCAGCACACTCCATACTTTTTGAACAGACCTTTGGCAGGCTTGAGAACACATGCAAATGCAGACATTTGTTCTTTTAGGTTTAGTAAAATATTCGGGGTTGGTTATTTATCAAACCCTGCAATAAAAGACTGCTATAACCACACCTTTTTGGTCTGCAGATTATTTTTCCCATATGTAAGTCAAGGATACTAGCATCTATTTAACAGAAGAAAACTTGCAATAAAGACAAAGACACCACGCCTTTTTGGTCTGAATATTATTCGTTCCTTATGTAGTCAAGTATATTAACGTCTTTAACATATAGCTCCAGACCAAAGCCCAGACACGAAAGGAAGGCCAAAGTTTTGTTTTTAAACTGGCTAGACTTATGCAATAAGTGTTGCATTGGCTGGGACCCATTTCCTTTGCCCAATATAGTTTCATACAAAAACTTAGACATTTCGCTCCAGAGCCAGCTGTATCATTCCTCTGCGGTGCCAGAACCGAAACAGATTCCAAGAAAACGGCCTCTTCAGACTGCTCAAATCTGGGCTTTTAAAGCCACATGATAGGAAAGCAACTGCTACGGTACTGTTTTCTCACATTTTTGAGACGGTCACGATCAGAGATCTGATACGTTAACCTTCTCACGAAACTCAAGTCATGTGGAAAAAGTTACTTCTACGAAAGTTATTAAACTGTAAAAACTGTGAGACCCGATTTAGGCTCTCAAAGAGGTATTGTAAAGGAGAAGCATAAAAAAATGCTAGTCAGGAGGGCAAATTAAATATTTTGTGACTTTATTTTAGAAAGACCCAAACAACGCCATGAGCATGAATGTTAATTACATTTCAAGGATTCCGATTAAAGCTCCAGGAATGCTTTTTAAGAAAGTCCTGGTTTTCAATTTGAAAACAATTCTAGTTATCTAGTTTTCCTCTCTCCTACTAAGGGCTTTTGCCTAAACCCAGGATATTTCGTTCTTCAGGGATCAGTCTGGTTTTTGCTGCTTATTGCCCACCTGAAGTCATAAAACACCAATAAGGCTTCAGGTAAGGAATGTGCATCAGGACCGTTAAGTCAACAAAGATCAAGTGCCTGTTTCTCATAAACGAATCCTCCTTAATGAAAAGGAGAAAGGAAAACAGACCATGAGTAACCTTGCTTCCAGTCAGAAGCCATCCAGAGGATGTTTTCACACAAACTACAGTAGTCTTTTCTTAGAATTATGGAGAACACGTACTACTCCTTCTCTTTAAACCCACCCCGCCTCTGCAGGCATGAAAAGGACACTTGGCGGAGTTACCCACTTCCCCTGAGGCTTGGGCCGGGTACGTTTTACAGACTTTTGGCCAAACAGCTGCACAAACTAGGGCATGAAGAGATGCTATTTGTGACTGGCATATGAGTACTTGGTGGTCATGGGGCAAAATTTGTGCCCCTTGTGTGACACAATCCAGCACGTGAGACACGACACCAAGAGAAGTGAGAGCTCTTGCTGGCCAACAGGCTGCTGCCAAAATACAGCTCTACGGTCAACGTATGTCAGCATAATTACATTGGCAAAGCCTCTAAGAGGAGACCTGGTCCCCGGCCACACGATAAGGATATATCTGCTGGGCAACTGAACTGCACAGCTATGCACTCTCCTTCGTTATCCTTTCTCTCCTGTATTTACTCCTCTTCCAGCGTTTGGCGTATCAGTCAAAGACTAACTTCTAGCTAGCCACAGGAAAGCTTAGATGTCCAGAAAAGTGTTGGAGTTCAGAGGTACCCACCATCTGTAGCTCCAAATTAAGCTACTTGGGCTTGAAGGGAGAAATGGCAGTAGATCAAGTTGATAAGGAACATGATGGAGGAATGGAGATAAGCAATTAAGTCCTTCAAAAACAGTTGCTTTGGTTTTTGTAGTCTGTCATGACATGCAATATGTTCTAACTGTAATTGAGAGTTGAGCTGAATATGCGTATAGCCAAATAAAAGCACATTAAAAAACATGCAAAGAACAGGAACAACTTGAAACTCAATCAAAATGCCTTTAATTTGTGATGACAGAGCACCATATTTTCAAATTTGAAAGAATATAATTTCTAGGGCTTTGTAATGTACCTATAGTCACCAGATGAAAGTTACTAAAATTAAGCAAAAGAAAAATCTGCAAAGATTATGGTTTTGTTTAATCCACTCCCACACTGGACTGGTGCTTGTGCAGCCTCAAAATTGCACATGGCTGCCTTTCAAGGCACAGCCAGCAAAGTTCTGTCTGAGTACATGCTTTCACAAGATGCTCCAGTTGGTTTTAGATGGGATTTCCTTCCTAAAAGTTAGTCCTGTCCTTTTCCCCACCTCCAGACACATTCTCACGCCCTTCCTCGTGCCGCTCTAGGCATTCATACAGCTTGTGCAGTCAGCTGGATCAACTCATCCAAAACTCTGTTTTCTTTTTGGTAAGGCAAGTTTTTCAGCCAGATCAGCTGGCCGAGGATAGCATCACTACTTCCAGGGGACAGTGGGGGGCAAATCAGCTCAGGCAGCTCATGAAAACGAGCTTTGAGGTAGGACAAGATCTATATAACACACCCCCTACTTCAGCTGACTAATCGCCTTGCAATCCTTGGTGCGTGAAGGGGGACAGGTGTCATGAAGCAGAAACTCAGAACACAAAGCTAGTGTAGGTTCTTTGAACCACCCTCCAGAGGGGTCCATCTCCCTCTACCACCTCTAGAGGCTGGATGTGAACCACTTCCCTAATAAGGGATGCATGTTAAAGGATGGAGAGAAGAGTACAAGGCTTACAGCAGTTAGGCCACGCACTTGCTCTAGGTATTTTCTACCAAATAAAACACAGATTTTTGCATTTAAGAAAAAAAAATGTAGAAAAAACCACAGGTTTACTTCTACATTAGGTCTATTGCATTGCCAGCGTAGTTAGGACTGCTGAAACACATCAGAAAGTAAGAAGTTCATAAAGAAACCATGGTGCCCCGGGTATCCTGCCTTCTCTTAATCCCTGTGTGCAAAAAGCACCCTGCAGCTAAAGCTCAGAAGCCTCAGTGGCTCAGAAAGTGTCTAGCCAGGTAGAGAAGGATGTGTCAATTTGCTTTCTCTTCCAGGCAGAGGAACCTTCACCTCTGAATTCCTGCCTTTGTTTCACCCTTTTGCAATATGCACCCACCAGTTGTTTTACTCACCAGGGTGAAGTCCCAGTGTGGTCCCGGAGTCAGAAACGTGAAAGAGCTGCCTCGTCTGAGAGGGTACCTGTGAGCAGAAAAAAGAAATAAGATAAATAATGTAGCAATTGATAAACTACACCTGTTTCCCACAGCTTTGATGGTATCAACTCCTAGCACAAAAGTTGCAAAGACAATGATGCAGCACAGTCTTTGGGAAGGAGAGACCAAAAGGATTGCCAGTATTCCCCACCATGACTGCAGGTGTTAGATTAAAAATCCCAGTTTGCTACAGTAAATGGCTTTGTACAACAGAGGCGGGCAAAAACCTCCCACCAGGCCCTGCAGGCTGGTTTGGAGGAAAATCTCTTTTTGACCACAAACCTGCTGATCTGACCAAGAGGAAGGATAAAACAATAATAATAATAATAAAAAATAACAATATTGTGGCCTCATTTTCCAAGGTTAATGAAGCTGAAATGAAAGGAGACAACAAGCTGCACCTTTGACAATGCAGCCTTGTAGTTTCCCATAAAATTACAACCAGGAATTGAGTTGTGGTCTTTCATTAAGTCATTCTCGCTCCAAGAAAGTTAAACCACCAGAAAGCACTACGCACAATAGACCGTTTGTATAATCCTTGCTCTTTGAACAATGGTAAACGAATTGCCTTATGCAAGTCATTTATTGTACTAGCACCGAGTTAAGCAAACAAGTCATGTTCCAACTTTCACTGTCTGGTGGACTTAAGGTATGTTTCCAGCAACAATTTTTTAAAGCTTATTCTGGCCATAGTATGGAGAAACATTTTTGTCTGTCATTGGGTTTTTACATGTAGAATTTTAGTCCCAAATGGGCCACACTTTTTTTTTTTTCAAAGGCAGCCAGCTGTATCACCTAATGGGGAGAAGATTTCCCCCTTGCTGTCACAAACTCAGACAGAAAAGGCATCTCCTCGCCAGCTGCACCTTTCTTCTTTGTACTGAGATCCCACAGGATTATAAAAACCCTGGAAATAATACAGGAATGCAACTCCTTCTGACTTTCAAGGGACTTGCACTCCAGCACTGCTGAAAATTCATCTCACAGAGTATTAGTAGTATTTAACGTCAGCAGCTCTCCATATCGGAAGAGAAAAAGCATTTGTCTGCGAAAGGTTTGTGCAGGGTGGGGTGTTCTGGATTGGTATTTGGAAAATATAAGTCAACCACCCAGAAAATACTTTTGCGCTTCTACCAGCCAACGCAGAGCAATGAGATAAACGTTATATGAAGTGCACCTTATTGGAAGCAAGATGTGAAGGAATACAAGATGCTTTCGGTGATAAGGCAAACATTTTATGCAGCAGAGGTAGACTGCACAGGTGAGCTTATTAGCACTTTTCCTCCAGAAATATATTTCTATGTTGACCCTTGGCTTAGCATAACTCTGTTAATACATACGACACCATCTTTTACTTCAAACTCAAATCTGAGAAGAAATCTAATCAACTGCTGAATGCCTGAGCTCGTTCTGTGCTCCTCACTCCAGGAAGGACCAGCATCCAGGCAGCAGATTTTGTTTCTTGGGGTGACCCAAGGAGATAACCCAAAACTCTTGTCTGGCACCTGGTACCAAAAAGACACGATCACTACGCGCGCAAGAAGGGCATCTTCTCTTTACTCCCCACTCGTGGTGAAGGAATGTGTCTGCACACATAAAAGGCTGAAGCAGCCTTTAGCAGAAAATGACACTACTTTGATGCGGTCAGGGAGCGAGAGCTGTTCGGGCACCTCAGTAGGTCACACAGAAGAGGAGCAACGCTTCCCTGCAGCTTCTGGGGTTGCTGAAGTCCCTCTGGGGCCTCTTTAAGGAGCATTCACCTGCTCCAAGGGTCTGAGCAAGGTAGCTGCCATATAAGCAGCGCGAATGCTAAATGAGAAACATCTGCAGTGAAAAACCAGGAAGCAGGATCATCATCATGGGCTTCAAAGTGGTTAGAATAGTAAATATGCCATCTCTGTTATATATATACACACAGACTTAGCTATCTAAATATATAGATATCTAAAATAAATACCTAAAGTTTATATAAAATATATAAATATTAAAATAAGCTTGTTTAAAAGTCCCATATGCACAAATTAAGACTCACGTAAAACCAAGGAAACTTTTCCTCAGACCGCATGACCTTCAGGTACTTTAGGATCAGCCAAAACCTTTTAATAAAATTACTATGTCTGTGACACTGGTCCAGAAAGAAAAGTGGCATTTCCAAGAGCTGCATACCAGTATACTGATTGCTCGATGGAGAAGAAACTTCTGGAAGGGAACATTCTTTGGGATTTATAAGAGTACATACCGCTCAGGAAGAAAATCTGGGAATGAGCATCGGATTTCTTTGAAATTTAAAATAGAGTCATTTTTTCTCATGAGAAAGAAAAATCCCTACTGTGTAATCCCAACCTCTAACCTGCTAGGCTGCCCAGACCAAAATTTATGAGTTTGATTAAACCTTCCTTGACTACAGATAGAAGAGCAAAGAGATAATTAATGGTCTGCAAACTCTGCCCTGCGCAGCTATAAAGAGCTACCAGAATGGACTGAGCCTCAGTCTCTAAGGCAGACAGGAGCTTTCATGCTGGGAAGCGGGAGCATATTTATTCCATGAATCTTGAACCTCCTACACCAGAGGCAGCCAAACTGTGGCCTGGAAGCCACACGAGGCTTGCAAAGTGTTCAGAGTAACTCCCAGTCATCCCGGTATGGATGTGGGCTGCTGGTAGCTGCTCCAGTTATGTTGTCCTGGGTGCACCTTGAGTTGTGTCTCGCTGCTCGTGAGGAGCAAGGGCACTGCAGGTACGAAGATGAAAACAAGCAGGAGTTTGGCCTGTTTGTAGTAGTGCACTTGGCCCATTTGTAGGAGCGCACATGTCTTCTCACCGAATAGAGATTTTTATGGGGTATAACCAAGTACATTAGGCTACAGCAGCCTTTCAAAAAGCTCAAATTTCAAGGTATTGTACACTTACCATTATGTTCTCTTACACTCATATGTTTAAAGCAACCACTGTAGATTTCCATTTATTGCCCAATGTCTTTCATTCTTATAATACAGACATTATAATAAGGTTTTAATCCAAAGCAGTGTTTTATTTTGGCATGCAAATTGTAAGGCTTGTACCTCGTGGGCCTGCCTCTGCAGCGTTTCAGACACCCCTCTGCTCGAGCTGGGGTGGGACTCCTATAGCTCAATGTGTGAGACGCCTCCCACTCTGGCCTCCCCACTGTCCTTGAGAAAGGGTTTTCTTGATGTGTCCTGGCAACCTGCCTGGTGGCGTCTTTCAAAAGACAACCTGCAGAGATGATCACACAGGTATTCTCTACTGCTACTGCTCAATCAAGACTACACAGCCATTCCTTCACGAAAAGGAGAAACGATCACGTATGAGAGGCATTAACTCGGAAACCTCAGCATTTTAGAATGAGTGTGGAGGAGTGTGGAGTACAATAGGATTACGGGTCAAAAATCCACAGGCAGCTTTGTTTCCACTTGTCCACAAGAGCTGGAGAGAAATTTCTCCATCTCAGACTCCATCATCTAAACTTTCTCCCTTGGTCACTCAGCTGTGGGGAGAAACGCAGCTAATACCTCCCACAAAAGGCCTGTGATATAGAAATATCTGCCCCAGGTATAAAGTTCCCTTCAGTCATCCAAACACTCAAGACAGATCTTCTGCAACAACAGAGCCTGTTATAGACCGGCTGCTCTTTCCTCCTCTTCAACAGTCTAGCAAAAGGACTCAGCCAAGTGAAGAGGGCAAAGCAGAAATCAGAAACTGCTCCTTCTCACATGCCACCAACATTGACAGTGTTCTATTGTTACCAAAGGCAGGCCTGTGCTTTGTTTCTTACTGATTTTCTTACTGTGTGAGAAAATAGCTAATTACTGACCTTCTTACTGTATAGAAATAGTTGTTCACTGAGCTGATGTTACAGATAGCGATAATGAGGAGACAACCAGAAGTAGTTAATCACCAAGGATGGAATAACAAGAAGTAGTTAATCACTCCAAGGTTCTTCTATATGTCAAATAGGTGCTTCTATACCAATTAAAAGAGAGTTATGGCTACTTCAAAGAACCTTCTGAAGAAGTTGGCAAACTTACAGCACACTTTTACTGTCCTGAGATGACTCAATACCTTAAAAGGATAATGTGAGGAAGGGTCTCCTTACCCAAACAACCACCGAGACACTCACGCCCGCACAGAAGTGTTTTGCCAACGCAGCAAACTTTGATACGCATGGCTAAAAAGGACTATTCGGTCATCCTGATGAATATGTAGGCCCAGGTGGAGTTATGTATTAGGTAGGCAGAATAATGAGAATATTTTGTCTATAAATAATGGCTGAATACCCCAGTAAGGTGTGCCAGATTTGTGGGTTTTCCCCCTAGCACCCGACGTCGAATAAAGCAATATCTCCTCTCTAAACTACTTTTGGTTTCGAGGGCTTTCATTTCAGGTAACACTGGGAGTAGGAATTCTCTTATTTGTTCTAGGTCATGGTATCACAGACATTTCCTGACTATCTTTTGTTTGTAGGAATGAGCTTTTTGTGGCATAAAGAGATCTTACTGATCCTCCTTCCTTCTTCAAATCTTTGGCGTAGTGCAGGGAGCTGAGACCTGCCAGGAGTGGCAAATGGACAGACATAGCATGAGGGTCTGATTCCCTCTAAGCGGGAAAAAAAGACCTTCAGGGAAGTGGCCTCTGTCATCTCAAAGCTTCATCACATCTCCCAGTGTCCCCTCTCCTGTCACTGCTTGCTAATTGAGCCATTTAAGGGAAGATCATTGGGTTGATTGCCTTCAGAATTGCTTGAATTTCTGCTCTGCCTGTAGCTCTGCTGAAACCTGCAAAGCCCTTCAAAACTACAAAGCCAAATTTAGTCACCTGCATGACTAACACGCGTATTACGCGTAGAGGGATGAGTCATAATTGCAGTGCTCAGATGGGCATCCCTTGCAAGGTCTGTCAAGAATCTGAAGACGCTGCTGGTGAATGAAAGGTCAGCGATGACCGTAAGAGCAATCCGGGAAGTTTTACCTAATGCGTCGCAAAACACAACATAAGAGAAAGCAGAGCTGCGTGACAGAGCACTGCACTGTTGGTCATCGCTCAAAACACCGTATGATTAATTGAAACAAGCGCAGAGTGGCCTGAATGTAATGTTTTAGTACCTGAAGACAGCAGAATAAAATATTGTGCTGGTGTCAACGGTTGGATATAGTTAATTACTGTGGTTACTGCAAAGCTGTTGCAACAGCCCAGCCCAATTGTGGGACATCCATAGATATCCCTGCTGTGTCACCCAAACGAAACGACTAAAGTTGTGTTCAGTCACTTCATTGAAAAAGATTCTTCTTGATAGACTGTCTCCAGCATAATTTCCTTGTTTAAGACAGGATGAGCAGATATAGACTCTTTCCTTATCTTACCAGGCTCAAGACAAGCAGAAAGTGTTAATTATAGCTGGCTGATTCATGTAACTTTGAAACCTATTTCAAAGTGACTAAGAACTTTGGGGTTATGAAGATGATTACATGAACACACAAAAACAATTTTCGAGATGTAAAATGTTGCAGCAACACTCTGGCAAAGCAAATCTCTCCAATCTAAGAGCAGGGGAAGGACAACCTTGTTGAGATTGTACAGAAAGAACAAACGCTTTTGTTTTGGTACCCTCTGCTTCAAGAAATGAATGTTCCAGGCTGCTTACCAGCAAATGATGATACTGCCAGTCTTGCCAAGAGTAAATCTTTCCAGAGCCTGTTAAAATAGAGACTGCCATACTGATGGTCCATAGAGAGATTAGCTATGAAATATTTTAACCTTTTAACACATGTCATTTTTATTTTCAAGTTGGCCTGCAAACAGGTTTAGAAAACCAGCTACCAACATGGAGAGAGGCAGGGGAAGTCCTGAACACAAAACCTGTTTGGCAACATAGCAGGGGAGGAGAGGGGGCCCCCAATAATCTTAATAGAGGAAGTTTGGGCAATTTAGTAGATAACATATTGATAAAGGCAAGTGGGCAGGCTCAATTGTTTCACATTGAAGCCAGACTAAGGAAACAGTCATTGTTCACCTCCTTCCTTGAATAAACATCAGGATCCTCTCACCAGCACAGGACGCTATGGATGAAGCAACGGCAGTGAGCACTTGGCCAAATTTATTCTCAAAATTTACTTTCAAGGTTGATGATTCCCTTTCAGAGCTGGATGCATTTTGAAGTTCAGAAGGGAGGAGTAACCAGCAGTGAAAACACACACCTCATCTTAAATCAATTTATCAAAAAGCAAATGTTTCTGTCAAGTACTGTGTTGCTTCCTAAGCATGTTTTTATTGCTTGTCTTCTCCAGAGACAGGGTTTTTTTGTGTTGACATTTGCTATTTTTTGGAGGAAGGGAGGGGAGAAGCCATAAAACAGATTTTGGGGTCAACAATAATCCAAAAGACATCCACAAAGGGTGTGCTAGAATAGATTCCCATTAGTCAGACTAAAGGATAAAGCACAGAAGAGCTTCACTCATCAGGTTAGAGCAACTTCCCATTAATGTTATTTGAAACATTTTTCTCCCTTTTTACTGTAAATCCGTACCGCCTAGTCAGCATCATTCGACAGTCTGCTCTCTTTTTTTACTTATTTTTGATGACTTATCCAGGAAACTGCAGAAAAGCTTTGATCTGGCAGTTCTCTTAAACTTTTTAAAGTTCCAAAATACATTCTTCAGACTGGGCAGCAATTCTGTGTTTCCTTCCCCCCTGACTTCCAACCTCCCCCTCTTTTTTTTTTTGTTTTCAGAGCAAGCTGTTCTTAAATATAAACCACTTGCACCAGTTAAGTACTAAGATGGTGACTATTACAGCAACACGAACAGATTAAAAGTCTTTGCCCAAACGAGCAAGCCACACTGGTGAATCCTGTTTTGAACGACAAGAACAGAAAAGCTCCACAAAGAGTCTTTTGAATTTTAATTTAAAGCTTTTCTGCAGGGGGAGGAAAAAAAGCCTCTGGATTTCCATCTCACTGTAGTTAATAATATTTCCACTTCTGCAATATCCAGAGGCCTCGGCCAGAATAAGAGGCCTCCCAAGCACTGTGCAAACAAACTCTGACCAAGAGCACTTACGGCAGTGCTTGTCATGGTTCCTTATCTTGAAAAGCTCCAGGGTAAAAGCCTTACTTGAAGAAAAACCTATTGACAGACATTTGAAATATCTAAAAGCAAGGCAGAAGAACTCAGTACTTCAATGGCCGAGAGGAAAATGGTGCCAGTGAACTCCGCATGGAGTTCAAGTCTGCAGACTGCTTCTCCATCATTAATGCTAGCTCATTAATGCTATTGCTGCCAGTAACACAGCAAAGGAAGCGGGATACTTAGAGCCGTAATTATATAGAGCGCAAAAGAATGACGGGCTGCTCTCTGGAAATGTGGTTTAGAAAGCTGCAATAACTTTCTGGCAGCAGCAGCATCACAGTTTGCAACACTGGTGCAATTAGTAATTCTAGCAGTCTCAGCTTTCAAAGAGCAAAGCCATGAAAACCCACGGCAGTGGAGTTAAACAGCGATCAAAATCACTTCAATCCTCTTACCACTTGGACAGGGCTGAGGAGCGCTACTGCTGAGCTGAGAACTTCTTGTACTTTTCAGACACTCTGGAATAACTATTAATTTGTTCTTTTATGTTGGAACAACCTCTGCTTCGAAAAGGAAGCGCCTTCAGACACTCTGGGCAGGTTTAAATTATACAAAGAACATTCAATTTTTGCTTAAATAGTTTTATGAAGTTCAGCGCAGACTGAACGGGAAGAGTGATTTTCCATTTTAGAAGTGTTTTCTCCTCACAGGTATTGGTGGAATATTATAGCTATTTGTCTGAAGAAGCAATCAACAGCAGCACTGAACACGAGCAGATAAGGCCCAAGGAGATTAAACATGCACTGATATCCTTAAATAATCACACGCCTGACCTCTCTAGAGCTGCACATTAACAGTCTCTCCACAGCCAACACAGCAACATCTAGTTTCATCTGAGGATTGAAGTGATATCTTTTCACCGCACACTTCCCTTATGACCCAAGCATCTTCCTTCCAGTTTGCCTTCACACTTCCCGACCCTACTGGGTATCTGCTCCAAGTCAAATTCAGTAAACGCTGAGCTCAGGAGCACTGTTGCTAAGGCTGGCAGACAGATCTTTCTGCAAGAGAAAGCGATGGACTTCTCGGTAGCACATGGTCGAGCCTCCTCTTTTCCCCACCCCAATTCCCTTTCCAACTGTTCAAGTTACTTCAACGTTTATGCTTAGCACATAGTGGGCATTTTTCAAAGGCTTCTGGGCGAGTGACGCACTGCAGCACCCCGTCAACCGAGCACTGAAATGAAACAGATAACAATAGGCTTTTGTGAAGATTATTTGTAAGAGCCTTATTTCAGCGATTTAGTTTACAACGTGACCGTGCAAACATTTGCGCTGGCCAAATCAAGAGGTAGCAAACATAAGTCTGGGTGGGAAAACCTTTGGTCCACTTTGCTGGCAAGCTGGCCCACTGAGACAACTCTGCAGCCGCACAGGCCGTCTTCAGCTGCCATCATGGCCTAAAGTTGCTTTAAACACACATGCAAACAGGGCGAAGGAGGTGATGGGAATCTGTACTGCCAAGGGAGCAAAACCTAGATGCCTCAAGGAGTCCACGAATCCAGCCTGTGACCAAGCCAAGAGGACAGACGCACCACGAGGCATGAGCCGTAACTGTGTCCCTCCAGGTTCCTCTTACAGGGCACAGGAGGGAGCTGGTGTCCCTACAGACTCGTCAGAATTAACGTCTTCATGCCAGGGATGGCCCAGAGCATTGCCCAGCTGTTCACTCACCCCAGCCTCTGCCCTTGCCTCCATCCACGTTTCGCATTGGAAGACAGCAAGAGCTGTCTCTCCTCCACACAGCCTTGTGGCACGCAGGAGCAGAGCTGTACAAAGGAAGCTCCAGTTCTGCAGGCAGGTATTCTTGCCTGCAAGCGTGTAAGAGAGGATTATGGCAATAATCCATCACTAGAAAGAGAAAAAAAACTTCATTCCTTTTCATTAAGAGAAAATGAAAGCTACTGACAGAGCTAACATCTCCCGATACATGATTAAGCACGTGCTGCGTGTAGTAATTCTGCCCACTTCACAGAGCTATTTGTACTCTCATTTCCAGAGATATGATGTAAATGCTGAAGCGGAGCGGGGAGGAGGGCTGTAGGGAGAAGCAGTGCAGCTGCTGACAAAATATTCTCCTTGTCAGCAGCCGTGCAAGCGCTTTCGCTGCTTCAGGATCATCCCTGGCAGAAAGGCACAGCTCCCTGCAGCAGAGCTTCTGCACCCCAAGGTCGAGCTGCCCAGTTTCATGCATCAGGCCCTTGTCAATCACGTCTGTCGGCCGCGATGATTTCTCGCATGAATGATGAGCTAGAAGATAATCCTGACAATTAAAAACCAGCTACAGAAATAAAACCGCACCAAACACCACATGCTGAACCTCGGCTCCCCTTTTCCTGCTGAGCGTGTAGCCAGGCCAGGGCTCATCTCATCTGTCAGCCTCCCGACGGGGAGGCAGTTGTCCAGGCTCCCCTGTCACTCCTGGGGAGGGTGACACCTCCAGCCAGACATTTTAAGCCTGCTTGGCTATGCCCTGGAGGCGCCTCTCTTTCTGCTTCGGCTATAAAGGAACCTCGTGTGTGGCTCAGATTTAAGCAATCAGCTTTTAGGTGACCAAAGTTAGGTGAAATGAATCTTCCACGCAATGCTTAGGAGATATCAGCTGACAAAATGTCTAGTTAGAGCTCCAACGCAATATTCATAAATACATTTTTGACTCACTTGGTCATGTCATCCTAGATGTCCAGTTGATAATAGGTATGTCTAAAGGCTTAGAGAAATCTTTAGGCAGGCTTTATTCTAAATAGTTCACATCCTCTTCGGCAATTTTTGGTCCCAAGGTCAGAAATGAGCTGTGTTCCAGCAAAACCATCACCATTAAAAAAATAAAAGTGGACTTCTCAATGCAAACGTGTGACCAGGTGATAGTGCACAAACACAACAAATGCCACAAATAAACGTTTAGGTCTTTGGACTACATTCAAGGAGGAAAGAGGAAAAAAGGAAATATTGTAAATGCTACGCTTACAGGAAAGCGCTGTCTCACAGAGACTAGACTTGAAGATAAGATTGTCTTCACAGCATCTTCATGTACCAAAGTGAAGGCCGCTGTCTCTAGGTGCTTTAATGAACCCTTTAATGACCCTTTTGGACCAACTTTATGCGACTTTTTTTAATTCCCACAAAACCAGGTTCTTGAGGGCTGCAAATGAACTTTTAACTTTTCAAACATTTTGAGGCAGGGAGCAACAAGCTCCAAGTTCAGCTGAATCTAGTTGCACTTTAAACATAGCTGTTTCCACTTAAGAGTGACCCCTGCGAGCCCCTTCCCCTGCGATACCTATTTTGAACGCTCTCGGGGGAGAGCGGTCGGGACGGAGGAATTCCAAGTGCCCAGAAGCCATGGGAGCGAGCTCCGCTGCCCGGCAGCCATGCCAGCTGAGGAAGGCTGCATCGCTTCAAATCCAGACGATTATTTTGAGTTCTTGTGGGAACCAAGCTTGATCCAATAAATATTAGAAGTTATCACAAGAGAACAGTCAGGAAAACATACATTTTAGTGCTGACAGGCACAAACTTTTCTCTTTTTTAACTGTAAGCAGCTATGCAAACAGTCACTTCAGCCGTATATTTTTCTTTTTTTATGCAAACTGTCGCTGGTATGAACGCAGTTATGCCAGTTGTAGGGCTTAAGGGTTGGAACAGCAACTTAACATGGTGTAACAAGTTACTGCTGACCAGCTGAAGCAACCTAAGAGTCCACAAGCATCTTTGCAACCTGTAGCAAATGCGAGGTAGCCCGAGCAAGAATTCAGTTAGGCTTGCGCTCAGTGAAAGGATCATCTGCTGAGGCTGAACATGTGCACGGAAAAGGTTATTAAAGAACAGCTGAAATGTGGTTGCTTGCTTCTACTAGCATAGCTTTTTTCTATTACAGAGAACTATACTGCAACCCAAGGCTCTCTTAAAAGTGGAGGAGGTGGGGGATTTGCAAGAGCAGTGGCACTGCCACATGTGTGTTTAAAGGAAGCCATTTTGCCACTTGCTGTAGCACCAGTGTGAGGCCTCCTCAGCACTAGGATAATGGGTTTGTAATTACTTATGATTCACAACAAAAACAAACCAAGCCACAGGATGGCTTCGGCTTGAAATAATCTAGACCAGCATTTTTCCTACTGCTCAGGGCAGTTTTACAGAAGCCATAAAATACAGCTTGACAGGGGTGGGGGCAGGTCGCATCCCTTTTCCTGCCCATTCCAGTAGAGGAGAGGCTTTCCCGGCCACAGCCCCACTGGAAACACCCCAGGTAAACAACTAACCTGAAGGTTGCAAGGTCCACATGGGATCAAGACGAGACTAGACAAAGCCTTGGAGGAGATTTACTGGGGGCCACTAAGCAGACAGATTGAAAACTGGTGGAGACCGAGAGGGTACAAGAGAAAGAAGCATCATAAATGTCAGTCTTGTTCTTACTTAGTGCCCAAATCATTGTTGGAAACAGCGCAATGGGTCAGAGAGACCCTTGATCTGAACCAGATCGTATGTTCTTAAGAAAGTTCACCTCCTTCTCATCTTTGGCAGGGCTATGAAAAGATGCTCTGCATTGCTTTGTACGCTGAAGGAGATTAGCACTTCTCCCACGCAATAAAAAAGAAACGGGGACAGGGTTAGATTTGGCCAGAGCAGACCAAGCCAGCAGAAGCAATCTAGGAACAGTGGATTAAAAACAAAACAGTGCGGTAGGAAAAACAGAAAAGGAGACAAGAGAAAAAAATAATCAGAAAATACCAAGGACTAAGGAGTTGGGCAGGAAATGGCTGCAGGGTGGAGCTGTATAATGTAACGTCTATACAATTTAAGGGTAAGATCGGAAGAGAAACAGGCCTTAGTAGGTGGGTGGTAAGGCAGAACTCAGTGACTTCATATTTTAAATATTTAAACATTACAAGGACCTGAAGGTGTACTTTGCTCATACAAAAGAGATTGTTTAATGCTTTTACTTTCTGCAGGCACAGTCCCTTTCATTCTTTTCTTACTAAATGTAAAAATGAGTAAACACAATTAGTGCTGATATCCCAGGCAGCTCTGCAGGCCAGTGACAAATCGACCTGTGCTAAGTTGACACAGGCCAGTAATCACCCCAGGAGAACTCGTTTTCTCAAGTAGGGTTTGCACTGTTTTATTAAATTCATTTAAGGCACTTTGACTAGTGTACCTTCTGTGCTCAGGCAAGATAACTGTTTCCTTTCCCTGTGACTACCTTTCTTCACGCTGTTTTAACCTTGAACTACCTCCTTTCTCGTGTGAGCTTGGAGGCATCAGATTCCTCAATGGCTCCCTTTTCATGCAGCATTTCAGCCTTGGCCTTTCTCAGAGACCTTCAGTGGTGGGTCCCAACTGAAGTTGTTACAAATGGTTGGTACCTGTTCTGACCCAAGCTTGCATTCACAGAGCTCCAACAGAAAACCACAGCAGTGTTTGTCGATCCTCCACGTCCATCTGTACGTGTTTAGGACATACCACATGATGTTTCCTGCTGAGACCCTCCACTCTCCTGCTGGTGGGAAAGCATTAGAGGAGTATCAACCCTCAAATGACTTAGTTCAAGGCCTAGATGACAATTTCCAGTTCGAGACACCTTCATGCTCCTAATCTGGCCAATTTAGCTCAGTTTGTGCATGGATGGCAGTAGAATCAGGTTAGACCTCAGGCTAGAAGCCAAATTCTTATTATGGGGATGACAGTCACAGATGTTATTTAGCCATCTGACCATAGAGGTTTTAGAGGCAGTAACAGGTAAGGAACTGAGTAAAGAAAGGCCTGCAAGGAGAGGAGAAGAGTTTGAAACTCAGACAAAACAATACAGATGAAGGATTAAGAAATCAGGGAAAATGTCGTTACCGCAGTAGACATGGAACGGCTGCCTCCAGGGATAATTTTATGGAGGCTGGCAAGGAAAGGCAGCTGCTTGGAGGCCAAGGAAGACATATGAGCTAGCGTGATGAGAGAGGGAGGAGAGTTCAGACACAAGCCTCTAATCTCTTTCCACGGGAGAAGTATAAATACACCTGAAGTCTGTTTTCAAGTTTTAAACAGAGAGTAATAATGAAGTTTTATTAAAAGAATTATAGCCGTTTCCAGTTATTACAACAAACAAACAATCAAACCACCCACACACAAAGTAAATCTCACAGCACAAGGGGAAAATAGCACCTCTGTAGAAAGAATGTACAGTCTTTAGAGAAGAGAAAGTCTGCTAGACATGTCCACAGGAAACCTGCTATTAAAACTCGCTCAGCTCAACCAGTGGTTATTCATGTTCTAGAGAACATTCTTGGACAGTTAGTACAAAGATTACTCTGTCTCTTCTAAAGATTAGCCCGAAGTAATCCTTTACACAAAAAAACCCGAATTCTGTTCCAGACCAATTTCAAACCTGCCCCCTTACGTGTATGAACTAGTACTGCAGCAGCTCCACTACACACAACTACAGAGCGCAGTAGGCTCGATGCAAAGAGATAATCACCAACAAATCAAAATGAATGTCAAAAACCGAGTGGGAGAAATAACAAGCAACAACACAAAACGTTACATGTGTAAACCTGGTTCAGAAAACATGGCTTGATCCCAGGATAAGGACTATTGCATTGACAACATCGTTTATCTCAACGCTTCACCTATTACGGAGAGCACCTTCTTTCCCAACTGTTGGCACAGCACAAGTTAAAACACCAACTCATTTTACTGCTATAAACCACCGTAGCGAAGGGGACATGACACCAACAGCAGCTGGCAGCCTTCGAGGCCGGGCGAGACAGAGGCCGGGCTTTGCTGTGGTTAATAGACATTTTGCTGAAAGTCAGCATTTCTGCGCTGGCTTCCGTCAGTCCTTAACGGCTGAGTCTCAAAGCTGAGCCCTCTGGAAAACAGAACAAAATCAGCTGCTCAGGCCCAAAAGCTGCTTCGCAAGATTGTTGTACAAAAAGCAAAGTCCCATGAAACAAGTGGCAATATCATTTGCGAAGGACAGGGCCGCTAATTAGATAGTGCTTCGTAGTGCTCTGGGTGATATTTTCCAGCCAGTTTAAGGGATTCATGAGCACAACTGCCATTAAAAATAAAGTCACCCACAGGAATTAAATCTCTTAGTCTTGCTGGAAAGCCTTGCACCTAGAGGTTTAAACTAAACCAAGTGCTGTAACTGACTCTTCTCACTAAGCAAGATATGGCAATGTCTGCAAAAAAAGTTTTAAGACCTTCACGCATGCGGGGGAGGGAAATCAGCTTAATTGTAACTTTATGCAATAGGCTTTTGTGGTCTTTCTGATGCCAAAGACTAACATATTCTGGGTGCTCAGAAATGAGCCTGGAACCACCCAGACAACTTTGCAGGAGAGCTTTTAAGTGAAGACACAGGTGATGAACGCTCCCAGCCCTGCTGCGTTCCTCCTCCAGCCCACCCACGTGCCGAGAGCCCAGGGCGCCCGGGACATGTTCACATGCTTTGGTTCCCTGCTCCCTTTTCTCTCTCCAAGTCACTTCGGAGCTCACCGAGTTTAAACGGCTTAGGAAAAGGACGTGGTCAGCAGACAGTATGTCACGGAAGAATTCAGTGTGGGAAAGGGAAAAAAGTCAGCCTGCGTTCAAGAAATTATTTCCTTTCATCCTGTGTGGGGAAGCACTAACCATATGGCTCAGTAAAATGAAATTAATCCTAAATGTAGCTTCACTGGTGAATTTATTGAGAATAAGCTCAAATGCAGAGTGAAAGTAAGAAAAGGCCTGTTTCCCAATCCAGTGGTGTCACCTAGAGGGAGAGGATTTCATTGCGTGCTTGGCAGCTCCTGAAGGGACTGAAAAATAAATTGGAAAGCTCTGTCAGAGACAGTAGTGGCTCTGGAGTCGCTTATTTCATATTCTGGAGTTCCCTGTGTGTGCTCCAGCACAGGAGGACACAGCGAGAAGAAAGCTCCTGGCGGTAACAGAGCTCCAGAAAGACATGAGGAAAAGATGGAGAAAAGGGAGAAGCCTAAGCCTCTTCCAAGTGGCCCTGGAAGGTCTCTGCCTTCCCAAGAGCTCCTCTGTAGCAGCTCCTGCTGCCCAGTCACCCCCACACACTGTAGGAAGAACAAAGTAATTTGCACAGTAGCATCATCAGGATGCAAATCACAGAATGGTTAGAATTGGAAGGGACCTTAAAAATCATCTCATTCCAGCTCCCCTGCTCTGGGCAGGGACACCTCCCACCAGCCCAGGTTGCTCCAAGTCCCGTCCAACCTGGCCTTGAACACCTCCAGGGATGGGGCAGCCACAGGTTCCCTGGGCAAATGATGCTCAGCCACCTCCAGGATCACAGACCTGGACAACCCAGGAGGTTACCTCCACTGCCCAGACTCAAGGACTTGATCTTCCCAGGCTGTTTTTTTTTTTTAAAAAAACCTTTCTCTCTCAACTTTGCACATCATGAATGAACTGTTACACCTCAGCCATGGAGGTGGGGAGAAAAAGACATCAGAGAATCCAAGCACAAACCAGCTCCATAGGAAACCAGGCTGCATTATTGTCTGTCCTTGGGATGGCTTGCTAAAACACGCAAGAAACTTTAGCCAAGGTTGTTACTACTCCTCCACATAAGGTGGGGCCCACCTGGATTTGCAATTCTAACTACGTTATTGGCTTTATGCCTTTTTTGTTGTTGAAGTCTGCATTTTCTGTGGCTTCACCAAAATAAAGATCAAGAATAAAGGTGAGCAGTCAAGCATCCAAATGGAGCAAGGATAATGCTTGCAGCACAGAGCCTGTAAGATTGCGGCTGCACTGATATGCTTTGCATCCCTCTTCGGGGATCTAAATGCTTCTTTTGGAGAACTTGTTGACAAGCATGGGGTCCTGCTCGAGGAACAAAGAAATTGCCTTGTCCACCTGGGACCCACCCAAACATCTGACAAGTCAAGTCTGAAAGAATCTGTGCCTTTTTCCTCCCTGTTAAGACTACTGGGAGGGCCTCCATCCTAGCTTTAATTTCTGGGAAGACTTCAAAGTAACCCTAAATAAAATTGCCTGAGGAAGGCAAGGCACCGGGAAGTCAAGGCCTGTGATCAAGCTTGCCTTCCTGTCCATTTGCAGGTAAAGTTGAAGGTTTGGTCAGATAATTGCTTACAATTATGTCAGCACATTTAATAAGGTACTTCCCCTCTCACCAGGATGTGGTAACTGGGGGACCACCAGGTCTACGGCACCACAGAGTTAAACAGATTTGCTGGCAGCCTGTAATTTTGGGTGTGGAGAGACTGAAGAATTATTTACATTTCTCACAGCAAAGGGAAGAGGTACCCCAGCTGAAACAACAAAGCTGCAAATATTAAACAGTTAAAAGAAAAAGGTATGTATTTAGGCACGTGAATCCTCCGTGAAACTGCAGCTGCTTTCCAGGGACTGCTGAAATTTGCCCTGGAGAATATAAAAGCTGGGAAGCAAGGAAGATGTACAGCTAGGAGGACAAACTTAATGACCATTTAAAATCTTATTTGGAAGCAAGTCACAAACATTCACCTGCCATTTTCTCCAGCTCATTGGGTATGTTAATAGCGTGACATGGTTTTGTTTTGAAGATGAATCTAATTGCTAAGCTCATGCCCGCAGCCTTTGTGTTCAGAGTTTGTCAGGAGGTGACAAAGTCACGCTCGAATGGGACATTGCCCATGCATGGCTGTGAAGACATGCACAAGATAAAGCAGTGGTTGACCACTGAGGACACACTCGAACCACATTACCAAAGGCCAAGTTCTCCATGGCACTCCACTGCATAAAGTATTTTTCCCCACGAAACGCAAAGCAGAAATCCCTCTGCGACAGCCATCCCAGTCGCTGTGACACGCTCTGCCGAAGGTGACACATTGGCCGACTCACTGAAGGACCTGCTCTTGCAAGACAAAACTTCTTTCAGGAAAAGCTTAGGTGATGCTACTTGTTTCCAAGCCAAATTCAAATTGAATGATGTACCTATAGAGTCTGTTTCAGAATCTGGTGGATGCATTTTCCTGATATTTTATATTTATATTCAGCTGCTAGTCTTCATTAGCAGATGAAGTAATTCCTGCGTTCACTTCCATTGCAGGTTTTTAGAAGGCCCTTCAATTACAGCAGTAAAAGGCATAGGGTACAAGGACACTCACACTAAATAAAACCCCACACTGTATAAGCGACACTATCTTGAAGAACAGCTCGGATGCAAACATGAATACTCATCACCTGAGAGCAGAATTTTGAAATGTAAATAAGAGTTCAGTGTATTCTGAATGTTTACATCTTTTAACTCCCATAAAGCAGCCAAACATTCCAGTACAAAAGGAATACAAGTAGTCAAATTCCATTAGCTTCCCTGGGAATTGTCCATATAAGCTTAAGTACTGTCTAATCATCATTCAACTGATTTATTTACACTGGGGGAAAAGGCTTTTCCATCCTCATTAACTGTTTTACCTCAGCAGCATAAGGATAACCAGCTGTTTCTCCCCCAACTTCTAAATTATTTTTAAGAGAAACTTGCACATAATCATTCTGTTTCTCTCAGCCCATTGCTTCTCAGTGTTTCTTCATCTCTCACCGTCACATTCCTTTCTGGGAAGAGTTCTTCCTTCCACATATTATTGTCAGGGCTGCCTTATCTCTGCTTTCCTTTCTCAGGCATTTCAAAACTTTCCTTTAAGTTTCTCTGCTGCAGTGGGTTGACACTCAGCAAAAACACCATGTTTCCTGCTGTTTCTTCAGAGACACGCAACAGATGATAGCAGATTTAAAGCTGACGCAGAAACGAAAGTATAAAATATACTGGCAGATCTGACAGGAAAGGAAGAGAAGGGAAAAAACCAAAGAGAAAAGGCAACAAGTAACTTTAGCCAACTGATAGCAGAGCTAGAAAACAAGTGTTAACGGTAGGGATGAAATTTTTCCAGTATTCAGAGAGGAAATCCTTGCAAGTCAGCCAAGATGCAAAGTTTCCATGGCTGTCAGATTGACTGGTGCTTGAAATTATTAAGGTAAAAATCAGTGAATTTACCAGAAATCTTACCATAATTTTCAGTGGTCATATTTTCATCTACCCATTGATTTTAAATCTTAGCAGTGTTTTAAATGAAAAGTGTTGCTGAAAAGCTCAATGAGAAAGGATTTGCAAGTCAGGAAATCAAAAGCGATGATAACTTCTCGGTGCAACTAATGTCCGTAAGAAACTGGGTGGTCCTAAGTCCATTCAAGATGTATAATTGTAAGATCTAAACTGTCTTTCACCAGCATGTCTCCCTTATTCATTTATTTTCCATCAAATCAAACTGTGTTTGCTTACTACCACAAAGAGCAACATCCACTACAACTGCCAAAAGATACCACTTCCATAGTTATCACCTCACACAATATCTAAAAGAATGTATTTTAAAATCACTACCTCCCAACTGAATTCTGCCAAGCCTCCAGCAAAGATGAGCCCCTATTTAGGAATCCTTCATTTAAGAAATTATGTTAATAAGTTTTTACATTAGTCCTCGTTCATTGTCTTCCTACAGAAAGATTCATGGGTTAATCTGCAGCCACCAGATACGCACACTAAAATGCTCTGAACCATTTCTCCAGACTTTCAATATACGTGAATCTAGACAAGTGCATATCATGTTCCTATGTCCTAGATCAGACAAAGACTGAGTAAATCTTTCTTTTCAGGCAATAAAAGTTTACCTACAGGTTATTCTAAGTACTTTTAAAAAAGATGTTGGTAAAACAACCCCCCTAATATTTTAATAAGTTAAAGAAAAACGTCGCCCTCCTGAATACATGAGGAAGGTCAAGACACATTTTGTACTTGTCTCGAACTATTGTATTAAAAGAAACTGCTTCTATGAAGTGGAAGAGGAAGAGAGCTTGGCAGATTTATTACTTCAGAAGAGCTGAAGGGCACTTTAGTTGCAGGACATCTACTTTGGCACTTCTGAAAAATGGTCTAAGGCATTTGCTTACATCCTTCCACATGTAAACCATTCCCAAAAACTGAGCTCAGAGGAAGAAGAAACACTTTCAGGTCCTAAAGGGTAGGGTTTTACTTGGCATAACTTTGGCAAGACAAAGAGCTGCCCAGAAAATTGAAACCAAAAGAAATTAAGCATAAGCTTCCTAATACAACAGAAACTGAAAGCCTTGACATCCGGCATGATGTCAAGTGTGACTACTGAGCGTTTGGGTCAGTAGAAATAGGAACAATGTGAATATTTAAAGTACACAGCTCTGACATTCAAAAAGCTTGACCCAACAGTGGAGGCTGAAGAGGGCCCACAAGTTCTCTGCTGGTGAAACAGCAGCACAGTCACATTCTTCTCCCATCAGACATGTGAATGCCTCTCCTTCAGCCTGCACAAGCTGCTCCTCTTCTCTTCCTACCCTTTATTTTCTCCATGGTCTTCCCTTTCACAAAGCTACCTGGGCCTAGCCCTGCAGAGAGCTGCCACAGTGCTACAGCACTCTGCTCTCTCAAACCTACTTCACGTTTCCAACACTTATTTGCAGAATATCACATATTAAAGCCTATCCATGCGACAGGCAGTTCTGCAGGTTAACAACAATTTTGCCCATACTTGACATGCACAGCGCTCTGTTAAACTCAGTCAAACACCATCTCCATGGAGAAGCAGAAGGGCTTTGATGCTGTCAGTTCCCCTCGCCCCCTTCAGTAATTTGCTTAGCTCTGTTTACCAGACATAATGCTCCCTCCTTGCCTATTGATCCCTGCCAGCCTTAGAGAGTGCTTCGAGACGTCTCTAATAGGCACACCAAGAAGAGCATGAAGTTTGATGGCTACCTGCATGCCAGCACATGAGAATGAATGACAGGTGACTTGATAACCAGAAGAAGGAAAAGATTTTTGGAAGCAATCTTTACATTTTTCATCTCTTCTTTGATTTAGACAAGAAAAACGCTTGGTCAAGAAACTAATTTTCCAAGTCTTTTCAATATGAACTCTTGAAAACACTCTAGAAACAAAGTTGGGAGTTTAAACCTTTTCAAAGGGTTAAGGGCGAGCAATGGGAGACGGTGAAATATTTCAAATTCAATAGTTTCACAGCTTTTGTGTGAAGCAGTTGCACCTTGAGCCTGTGCTGGTTTTACATCCACACAGCAAAGCACCAGGATGCTGGTCTGAAGTGTTGTCTCCACATTCCCAGACAGTGAGAGCTCAAGTTCTTACAACTCTTTTTTATCCAGTAAGGATGTGAGTACAAGGTCTGTTATATTCCTGGAGTTGAGAAAGGGATTAAGTAAACCAGGTGTTTTCTCCTTCATAACTTAAACTTGTCTTTAACCCATGGGCTGTTCTCACCAAAGCTCGTTAGGCTCGAGGTCTAATATGGTGGCAGCGTACATGGTACATCCAGGCTGCCTTTCTGGCAGTGGAATACAAGTTAAGAAGCAAAATAACTTTGGTATGATTAGGACTTCACACTTCAGCATCTGTCATAATATTCTTGTTCTGGAAAAAACCCAACATGTTTGTCAGAAAGAGATGCAGCCTTTCCCGGTAGCTAAATGCTACTCACTGCTTGGATAAGCTAGGCACGTCTCTCTGGGTTATTACTGATTTAACACTTGTTCCTTATACTTGTTAAAATCAGGGAAACTACAGCACACTTCTTCAGCAAACCACTACAAAAATAATTTCCCAATCCTCCATATTAACATTATTCCTGTCTGCATGCTCCAGGCCCCTTTGGAGGATCCATCTTTTTCTACAGCATCACATGTATTTGCCTTCATTTTAAGGTTCCTTACAAGACACCCACTGCTATCCTCAAAGAAGCCGGCACACACCACTGTTATTTAGAAGGAAGGATAACTTTCTGCTGGTTTTGTTTAGCTGAACTCTGGTATTTCCCAACGTATTCTCAGATCATTTACCCTCTACAGTATCTAACAGAGTCATTCTTCCATCCCTTTCAAATTCTCCTGTTCTTGCGCTCCCTTGCCTGCCTTGACCTGCTGTCTGTTGCATTACTGATGCAAGATTCAGTCTTTTGAGAAAGACCATCTTTATGTTGTTTCAGTTTCCTCTGGATATACAGGATATAGTCAAGACATGCAGAGTCTGCTCCTAAAATGAAGATAACCAAGACAGATGCCTGGATAGTTCACTGAAGTGAGAACTTGCACAATTTCAGTAAAATGATTCTCCTTGTATGGAGTCAGTCAGTTCTCCTCTGTCCAGATCAGCAGAACTGTAGGAATTAGTTGTTTTTTTCTTGACCTTTCCCTGCAGAAGCAGCATTTGATTAAGTGCTTTGTTTGGTAGCTTTGGTGTTTTGTCTTTTTTTCTTTTTCCTTTTCTCTCCCCTTCCTCCTTAACAGTTACTGCAGCTACTCACAAGTAAAAAGTAGGGAAGAATGAAGTCTTCTCCCCGTCACACTGAAGCATACCATTGCTGCTGTCTTATCCCAACCTTTGCCTGATACCTAGGTCAGAAACAAGCCCAGTCTGAAGAGACAGCTAGAGTTAAGAACATCCCTAACTGTAGAAATATCAAACAAATATCACGTCACTGGGTGCAAGAGCCCTGAAGGGCTCATTATTATCATCAAGGGACCATGTTTACAGGAGAGATGCTATTCTTATCTTTTGACTCGCAGGACTGAAGTTGGCTAAACCTGGCAGTAATATCCTGTCTTCATCCACTGCGAGTTACTTATCTGAAGGGAGCATTCTGCAAGGCATCTGTGATGAGCTTGCCCTGAAAATATTAATTGAAGCAGTAATAGCTAGGCTTAAGCAACTGGATGTTGAGGATAATGATTTGTGAGTGAAGATAATTATTTGGTAAGTGTAGCATGACTTCTGTTTTACAAGACAATAAAAAGCAGGCTATCATCAGCATATAGCAATTAAGAGACTGGTATTACCCACAGTCAACATTCACATAGAGGGATGTTGAGAGTGCTGAAAGGTTTTAATAACCGGCTGGTGGCACTTGCTACGTAGGATGGGAAAGCAGCAGTGCCATGGTTTAGAAAAAATCAAGTTCTGAATGATTTTGCAGGTCTTTCCTCCTTCTTCCTACCCTCATCTCATCTTCCCTGTGAGAAACTTCATTCATTTCCACCACCTCCAAGCACTGAGAAACATCAAGCTGCGCTGGGAACACACAGTGGGTGGAAGAGCATTCCACAGGCACTACCAACATTTCCTAGAGATACTTGTTCAGAGGCTACCAAAAGTTCATGAAGTCTATACTTCAGCTTCTATTATTAATTCTGCCTGGGTTTTAGCACATTTCACATGTCCTGACAGTAAAAAACCCAGGAACTATTTCCAGAGCTGCGCAGCTGACTAGTCAGGTACGCTCACACCTTCTTTGTCTCTTGCAGAAAAATACAGGGTACAAGACAGTTCCCCCACACCAACAGTTGTTAATAGGTGGCCAGTAAGGTCAGAATTTCATTCCGGTTTGCTGGATTTTACTACTGGATTTTAATAAACCCTCTGGCACTCAAAGTGTAGCAAAAGAGAAAGATGACCTCAAAATGATACCAACTATTTCACTGAAAAACAGCCTATAAAGTAAGAAAATACAGTGTCACAAGATCACTGCTATCAGTGTAAAACCTTTCAGTTTTAGGGATACTTTGTTCCCAGCCCTTTCTCAGTGCCTGAAAGGTTGTGTAATTCTTGTGCAAAGGGCAGCTGAGAAGCACAAAAAGCAAACAAGTGGGATTTTCACCCTTAAAAGCCCCAAACCCTTATTTGATTTTTATGAATGATTGACAAAGTATCAGCAATTCTCTTACAGTAACTTCAGCCCAAAATATGGACACGCAATTTAGGATGCTATGGCTACTGCAGCATTACCTGTCTCCTGTGAACTGAGCATTTGAGGCCTATGGAAGGACAACTGGCTGAAGTGGTTGTGTATAAACTTGCCTTGAACACATTCAGCCCCAGACACTCAGAGACTGCTTTTGGAATAAAAAACAGTGGTAATACTAGAGCCTCTAGACATTTTCTGAAAGCTACACTGTAGCTTCCAATTACATTCAAGTGATGCATTTTAATAGCTACCTTCTTCAGTGGAGTAAAAGTTTCCATTTGTGCTAACTTTGATGTGATAATAGGAAGGAAAAGTGTATGTTTGCACTCTTCATTAGTATTTTACCAGCCCAAGAAAGTCTGATGGAATATAGGCTTTAATCACAACAGAGATCAAGAGCAAACCAACATTCATTTCAGAAAAGCCATAATTAGGGAGAAGAAAGGAAAGAGAGAGGCATCACCATCAAAAACACTTGGCCTTCACAGCAGAGCGTTAGGTCACTGGCCAACAAACAACTGACTTTAAATAGCATAAATGTGTATAGTGAATAAATAAAAGCCAATTGAATAGTTTACTGCAGATTGTGCAGAACAAGTAGGCCATCAGGTAAGATTTTAAAAAGCTTTTTTTAAAATATATGTAAACATATAATTCAGGAAGGACACTCTTTCTTCAGATGCCTCCTTATAACTCATTCATATCCTGTGTGGCCAACCAGCTGCTTTGTTCCCATCTCTGCTATGAAAACCTCTTCTTGACAAACCTCCTGCACAGGCTGCAGCGAAGGGTCTCGCTTCACGTTACAGCTCTCCAGTGCGAGTGCAGGCTACCAACAACGAAAGGCCTTCTTTCTCCCTCCCTCCCAGTCAGATCCCTGTAAGCTGAATTCAGCTGTCCATAGAAAAGGGTGGTTCAGCTGCTGATTTAATGTAAAACTTCACTTTTTGGGGTGAACTACCCAGTTCACCCCACAGGCGCACAATGACTGGGACTGCTGCAAGGAAAGCAGCAGAAATGGAGGTGGTTTGGGGAGCTCAGACCCCACCTTTGGCAGCAGTTTGCAGTTTGTGAGAAACACAAAACCAGACTCCCAGCTCTTCTCCAGTACCTGCTACTCTACCAAGCTCCTCTGTCAGCCCCATCCATTGATCACACCAGACAGAAGCTGTCTGTCCTTGCCTTCTCAAGTCAATACCAGTTAGCCCGCTTCAGACCACTTTTTTTGTTTGTTTGCTCAGGGGTTTACTGTGACACCACCTTTGTTTGCACAACTTGACAACTGAGCATCTTTTCCACCTTCCACTCTAATGTGACCTATATAAAAACATTAGTTTCTTTTAATCCTTCCACTTAATCCACTTAATTGGGATTAATACCATTTGAATAACTACTGAGAAATGACAGTTACAATTAAAATATTTATGAGTACAAGAATATGTACAATCATCTGTGACCCTCTTCCGTTCTCACTGCAGATGTCTTGTCCCAAAGTGACACATCACTGTCTCTTGTTCAGAACTGCACTGTCTTTACAGGGTCTGGGACCTCGGGAGCCAAGCAAGTACCAACAGATCACAGAACAGGCACAACGCCGCACACGAGTTACAGGATCAGTGACTTGAAAAGAGCTCTGGCTCTCTACTACTAAAGATGCAGACGCTCAAGAAGGGGAGCATGAGGTAGGGCTTTAATTAGATGTGTGACTCGACAGCCCATCTCTATCCTCAGAAGCTCAGCTCAGCAGTACCCCAAATGTGCACGATCATCTCCGGGTGTTTCTGCAATATGAAAGCTATAGGATTTTCTAGACATTGGAGAGAACAGTTGACTCTGGACAAAGATAAAAAAATTTTACAAGCTCCAGGCTTGCCTGGGGTTGGAGGGGACCTGTCTCCTCCCAGCACCGTGCTGGGCCATCCCAGCTGGAGGGAGCTTCTCCAGAGCCAGCCTCCACACCGGCTCATGCAGCTTGGCAAAAGATGTATGCAAGATGCAAGTCGGGGTTAGATATCATGTCTGGGGCAGGAGAGAGGACTCACTGTTTTATTTATGTGTGCTACTTCAGAAGAGATAACATAGCCTGAGCTGTCAGCTTCACCTGGATTCACCTTGAGACTAGATAAACTATGAAGTCAGGAACAAGATTACAGAGCAAACAAACCCCAAAACAAGGTTTCTTTCATCTATTCCAGAAGCCTACCTGCAATTCTTTTTTTGCCATCTTCTATCTGCCATAGCTGGGGACATGAAGTTCAGAGAAACAAGCACCCAGCAACAAGTAACACAGTCTGATTCCGGGTCAGAAGCCAGTTGACAACTGAGTTGAGCGTTTTCTCGGTAAACCCATTCCTCACCCCCCCTCAGGACTGCTCTGCTTTGGGCACACTCTCTAGCTTCCTCTCCCTCTGTTTCAACAGAACAATTACCTCTCCTGTTTATACCTTAAGCCAAATTCACGTCGCCAGGCAAGAGCTACAGTGGTATTGCCAATGAGGGAAAGGGATGAATGGAAAATTATAAGATGTTAAAGCAGTCCCTAGATCAGAGCTCTCAGGGGAAATATTCCCTGTTCATAACTGTGTGAAGTCACTGTCTCTAGCATGCTATCAACCGTCTCCTCCCTTTTTAGACACAACTCCGGGATTACAGTGACAAGAGGCCAACTACAAATACTTTGTCCAAACCACATCCCTTCACACCTCCCTGGCCACATATCCCTCTTTTGGAAGGGGCAGGAATTCTCTAGCATCACAGAAGTGACACTTGATGCTTTCTACACAAGTTAAATGAATGCTTAAAAAAACCCCCTCACTGAAACAGCAGATTTGAGACTACTCAGGAATGTTGTAGCCATGAGAGTCCAAGGGTACAAAAGCAAGGCAGGGTCTGCAAGAGGACACGTCTAATAAAGGATATTACCTCGCCCTCAAACATTGCTGAATGTATTTAGTGCATTCACAGAGTCTTTCAATCAAGAGGCCTCAGGCTTGCAACTGGAGCTCCCGTTTCTGCCTGGACAGATATTTGACTAAAATCGGGATGGTGGGCAGAGGACTCCTCCTCCAGGGTCAGATTACAGGGCTGGAGACAAAAGCTTTTTCATGCCTGTGTGCACACACACTCACGAGGTTAAGGCAAATTAACAGAGGGAGTGAGGCAATTCATCGTACATATGTTTAAATATATTTATGCTCTAGTGCAAAAGTGCTTTCTTAGGGAGTAGGAGCCTTTGCTTTAGTGCTCCATGGGGTTCTCCTGGGGGGCCAGCTGAATTCAACCCCCCACCTCGTGGATTTTCTGTTAAGAGCAGCCCTGTGGAGCAGGCTGGCAGTTCAGACCACAAAGACAGTGCAAAATGGGAGTTCTTGCTTGTCCTAGTCCAGAGACTCAAGTACCGATCCTGCCCACAAGAGGTGGATAGATGCAGTCACCATTAACAAGGGGAAAATCCCACACTAACCTATAACAGCCCATTCAAGGTTAGACTGGCTTCAAGCTCAGGAATTGAGCCTGGCAGGACCACTCGGACATAAAGCACAGATTATGCATATTTGGTCAAAGTGGTTTTTTAAAAAATGCTTCCACGCTGGTGGTTTTTTTGTTTGTCATTTTTGTTTTCTAAATTTTTTTTTTAAATCCTGTCCCTCTGTCCTAGTTTGCCGCTTCCCCAACAGCTGAAGGGATTAAACAATTTAAATTCTGTTATTAGTGGTTTGCAGCAAGACAGCTGGTTCCGCATTACTAGGGTGGCAAAAACACAGCAAACAGGTCAAACGGTGCCTGTCAGTATTTGTGAGACCCCATCTGGATACTGGCTCCAGCTTTGGGCCTCCCAGTATAAGAACCACCAGCAGTTGGAGCAAGTCTAGCCACGGGCAAGCAAGATGGTGTTGGGGCTGGAGCACAGGATGAGTGAGAGACTGACAGCAGGTTCACTCAGCCTGAGAAAGAGAAGGAAAAGGGGGACATAACTGCTGTCTACAGCTACCTTAAAAGGGGGTAGAGAGAAGGCAGACAGACCCTTCTTGGGCACACACAGCAGAACGGAAAGAGGCAACGTGCACAAGCTGCAGCAAGGAAAATTCCCATAAGCTGGAAGGAAAAATATTTTCCCCCACAACCAAACCAGTTAAACTTTTCTATTATTCTGTGAACAAGCCTCAAGCCAGCGATTTCTTGAATTGCTCTGCCTACATCACAAGACCACATCTAGGTGCTGACCTGGCATCATTTTGCTTGCAAGTCTCCAGATGAAGGTTTAATACATACATGTCTTATCTGCATAAGCTCCTTTCCCGGTTTTATCACAATTTCCCTGGGCCTCACCACACAGACAAGCCTCAGAAAGGAATGCGCGACCATCTCAGAAACTGAGCCAGTGTGTTTCATCACCTCACCGGATCACTGAAGCCTTCAATTATGCTACACTTTTCAAGTGCAGTAATTAAGGAGCTACAATTTGATCTTCAAGATGATACCCAAGCATGTTCCTATGAAAACATTTATTTTTAAAAGTTCATTAAAACATTCTGCCATCCGGAACACACAATGGTTACTAAAACTGGCCATTGTGGAAACCAAGCTCACGGACGTTTACCTTGCTTTGATTTAAGTCACCTAATAAAGAACCCCACTTGACCATGTGGGGAATTTCACCAGGTTTCGAAACAAGTGACTGCCCCAGTCAGCTTCTTTTCACTCATTCCCATGGCATAAGCACGGCTGCAGGAATCATAGAATACTTTAGGTTGGAAGGGACCTTAAAGATCATCCAGTGCCACCCCCTGCCCTGGGCAGGAACACCTCCCACTAGATCAGGTTGCTCCAAGCCCCGTCCAACCTGGCCTTGAACCCCTCCAGGGACGGGGCAGCCACAGCTTCTCTGGGCAACCTGGGCCAGGGGCTCACCACCCTCACAGCACAGAATTTCTTCCTAACATCTCATTTAAATCTCCTCTCTTTCCATTTAAAAACCCTTCCCCCTTGTCTTGTTGCTCCCCTCTCTGATCCAGAGTCCCTCCCCAGCTTTTCTGGAGTCCCTTGAGGGATGGGAAGAGGCTCCAAGGTATCCCTGGAGCCTTCTCTTCTCCGGACTGAACCCCCCCAGCTCTCTCAGCCTGTCCCCACAGCAGAGGGGCTCCAGCCCTCCCAGCATCTCTGGAGCCTCCTCTGGCCCTGCTCCAACAGGTCCATGTCCTTCTTGTGCTGAGGACTCCAAAGCTGGAGGCAGCACTGCAGGGGGGTCTCAGCAGAGCAGGAGCAGCCCCCACCTTTTCCACCCAAGCAGCTGCCAGGCTGGGATGCAAAGGGCTGTGATCCCCCATCAGGCACAAAGAACCAGCGAAACAAGAACAAGACCCTGATCACATCTAAGGGTGAACCTCTGCCCAAATACAACATCTGGAGATAGAAACTGGGCTGAGGTAACTAGACCCACAGCACTCGGAAATGGATGGGTTTCTACATCACCTGCATGCTTGGAGAAGTTATTTCCTAACCTTGAGGGCAACATAAAACACAAGCCTTTACTGATCAGCCTGGGTTTGTCTAGATACTGCTCAGCAGGAGATGGGTCACTCAGGGGTCAGCTGCTGATAGGACACAAACTGCTTATAAACACATCCAGGTATAATTACTACCGTCAACACAGATAAGCTGATCTTCAAGTTAACTTAGGTAAGAGTTTCTTTCACTGGGTGGTCTTGGAAAGTCTCACAAGTTCAACATATCAAAATACCAGTACGAGATGGCACATACAGGCATTTAAAAATCAGAGTAAAAGCCAGGGCTGACACCGGAGCTGAGGTGGGTCTCTCCACACCCAGGAGAACGAGTCGATCTGGTGTTATGGTCTGCAGAAATCTTGGAGGCTCAGACAACCTGTCCAGGGGATGTAAAAGACACCCCATCCCCAAATTATTCCCACCCCCAGGAGCAACAAGGATCCTCTCCTCCATCTCTCAAACTGATATGTGCCGTGGGCAGCCTGCCAGACACCCCCACAAGAGATAAGGGAGAAGGAAAGTCTTTGCATGAAAGCCCAGGGATAGTTTGGCACGCAGGGGGTCCCCCCCCCCCCCCCCCCTAAAAGCCCGCAA
>VXBO01011803.1:78214-109943 GCA_013400135.1 Rhinoptilus africanus | reverse complement strand
AGGCTGACACATGAAAAGTCTTAAATGTTTTTAAAATGTTTTAAATGTTAAATGTTTAAAAGTCTTAAATGTTTTTTAAAAAATAAATTACAGCAACAGTAATTTTCCTTTGACTCAGCACTGTAAATCAAAAACAATTCTATTTTAGTCAATTACATTACACAGCTATAAAAGTGGCCTAAAAGAACAGAAAGTAAAAAAATCGCACATGTTCCCTTCCATGTGTGTGTCTATGCGTGTAATAAACCACCTGTACATGTCATGTTTGCCATACATTTTAAGGTGAAAGACTCTTTTATAGCAAATGAGACCAAAGTGCTATCAAAGCGCTGCTGACTTGTTTAGCCCAACAGAAAGAATTATCTGTTGTTTACGGCTCTACTATAGCAAGGAAAATTATTAAAATTATTATATCTTTATAATTGATCACGTTCCATCAGGCTCTCCCAGGGTGCATTAATATTGGGATAAAAAACATATGTGAGCTTCTTGGGAATTTCCTGGTATTAAAAATCCTGCTGGAACAATCAGACGGGCAGAATGGGGTGCACTCAGCTCTGCAAAATATTGCATTGAGCTGCCCTGGCTGTATCTGTGCTACTAGCATTTTCAGATACACAATAACAGTGTGTGTCTAATTCCGGTCCCTGGCACCAGTGTTGTGGAGGATTTTGTCAAATGTACTTTTTTCCATGAAATAAACAACAAGAAGTAATGCAAGGTCGTAAAGTATCTGTCATTTACGCAGACGGAGAGGGTTTTTTGTGCTTTCCTATTTGCATTTTTTCTCTCATAGATGGTGCTATAGCAACTGAAGATTTGATAACTGGAAAAAAAAAAAAAAACGCAGAAGAAAAGCAGAATATTCACATTTTAAAAACATTAGCAAGCAAGCAGAATTCCCAATAGATGCATTCATTTTAAAAATCATTCTATTTTTTTTATAAAGAATTAGACTAATTTTTAAGAACTGCTTTCATAATAATTATGAACCTTTTGTTCATTATTTCAGCCACTGAAACCTGAGTTAAATCTATATGTCAGCTCGTTTTGGCCTATATTTGCAGTTAGTGAATTGTGGTGCTCTGAAGGGGCTTGCTCAGAAACTGCAGGTTACACTGCACTTCCTTTTGAAAAAAAATTATGGTCTTCCAGGGCTGACAGGCAAAACTGGAGACCTCAGACTGGTAGTCATTTCTAAGGGAAAAACATGAAGGAAGACTTAAAGGGGCAAATTTGTTTTTCCTTTAGAAAAAAAGCTTTTTACTTTGTTAGGGATTAGATAGAATTATTTACTTTGTTATTTTTCTAGAAGACTACGGATAAAAACAAAAAAACATCTTTGTAAAACTTACAAATATAAAAGGGTTGCTACAGAGGAGCTGAACACTCGTACAGAGGTAGAGTGTTACTAATCCCTAGGAGGGCTTTGATACTAAATCAGTTGTACAAAATAAAGGATCTCTTCAAACACAGCTATCATGGAGGGGAGAAAATCTTAAATGCTTAAATGAGAAGCCATAGAAAAGCATAAAGAATCACAGCATGCTGACAATTTGCAATTCCAAATCTTTTCACACCTCCTAAAAGCAAAACTCTGCAGCATCCAGACTGATAAAGTGGAAGCAAAGCAAATACAAAATGCAGAGAGATCAATAGGATGATGACTTCATTTGAACTATTTGGTGAACAGATCAATAAGCCAGTGCATCAATGATTGTTTTTTTAATTATAAATTAAGTCAGAGCTTAATAAGAAAATGAAAAGCGCCATGAGAATGCAGAACTATGTCAGAGCTGACATTGCCAGGAAGGCAGAAAAAGACCAAAACTGGCTGAACTTTCAAAAACAAATATGACAAGTTATATTTTATTAAGAGCATTAATGATCCATTTGTCATTCTATCGCAAACTCAGCAAGGTCTGTGAATTTTTATTGGACATACTGAAACAGTAATGACTAAAGACATTCACAGCTTTTACTGTTGTTGTTCTTATCTATTATTGAATGGGAACAAGTAAAAACTTTGCATGTGAAAAGAAGGATAGCAGGTAAGGAAATTAACTGAATTAACCTGGATTTTATGCAATTGGAGGCAAGGTCAGTGTTTCATTTCACCTTTCTGTTAAAAAAATATATATGTTGAATTATTTATACCATACATGGTGATATTGCTAGAGTTGTGTAAGTAAAGCATGCAGATGCTGTGAGAACCGGGCATCACGCAAACAGGTATTTGGTTCAACCTCTAGTTCAACATGACTTAGTATCCTCAGTATCCTTCTTACCAGAAGAAGGTGGAAACTAAAGTCAAAGTTGTGTCCAATAAAAAAGAAGAAAATTGATATCAAGTGCTATTTTAAGACAATATAACTATTAGCGTCATAACCAACTTATCTTTAACTAAGAGACTGCAAGATCCAGTTTGACAATTCGCAATACTCTCTTGTCCTGAAAGAAATAGATAGACTTTCACTTTACCCTTAGAAGGTTTGCTATAATTACTCAGAGCCACTGATGGGTTTTTTTGAGCTTATATACATGGAGAAATTAAAATACATTGATAACACCTATCTAAATTGTAAAAAAAGTTGTAGTTAACACTTCTGTGGTGTTAAATACCTCAAATACCTCTGAAAGGATGTCTAAGAGGAAGGTGTATCTATTGCCTGGTCAGCAGAATCATAAAAAATTGTAAACCTAACCAAATAAAACTTCAGTGAAATCATGAAAGTTTGGCCATGGAAGGATAACATCAGGAGCTCAAACATTTTTGGGAAAAAAAAAAAAAAATCAACCTTTCTATGCCTTTTTGGAAAAAAAAAGAAAAAAAAAAAAAAAGAAAAAAAAAAAAAAAACTTCTGAGAAAATTAGTTTAAAGTTGAAGTCCTTCCTGCAAAAGGGATTTACTGTAAGCCTGATAAGTTGGGCTGCTCTGCTTATAATGCGATTTTCATTCCTTTCTTAATGTTTTCCAGCTGACTGCATTGAGATTAAGTACTATGATCAATAAAACCTACAATAAAGAGTTCATAAAGAAGCAATCTAGGATCAAGAAACAGGAGGTACAAAGAAATGCATGACAACATTCCACACCCTTGCAGGACAGGGAGACCACACAGGCCTATGCCAACACATAGAAAGAAAATCTATTCTGACCAGTGATAAAGGACAGCACAATGCCTGCTCATACAACACCTGATATGCATGGAAACAATATTGTCCTGACCAAGGAGAACCAGAAAGATCTGTCAAAACAGCTGCCTCTACTTATAGGATGGTACGAGCAGTGTTAATATACATTCCACTTGCAGCTCCAGAAGCTTTTCGGGTGACTGGGTGAAAACAGACAGAAAGCAAATATCAGAAAGCCAAACAACAAATAGCTATAAAAGTCTGCAATTAATGCTGGATGTTTAAATTAATTAATCTCTCCCCTCTCTATTTATGAATTATGATACAGTTAATTATACAATTGCGTACATTTCACTCATCTTATTCAAAAAATAAGAAGTCACTGTTTTGAAGAGAACAATCTTGGTTTCATTTCCTTGAGGAGCTGGAAGGATTATGGCAAATCGAATGAGATACTGCAGGGGAAGAAAGAACAATCATATGGCTTAAGAATTTTTACACTCTCATGGAATATTAGATTTTATCCCTGACTCTGACAAAAAGTTTTGGGACGAATCCAGACAAAATGCTTTAACTGAATCATTTAGAAATCCTATCTATCAGTGCCCACTATTTGGGCATAGAAATTTGAAACCTGATGCTGTAAATTTCAAAACCACCAAGGACTCACTTGTGAAAACTATGTTGGTGGGATTTGATTTTGTAGAATCAAATGCTAGTGCTTTGATTTTCAAAAATGTTCATGCAAAATTTTCAAATTTTCTGAGCTACAAATATCATGTCGTGCACCCTGGATTAGCAGATGAAATAATTAATGTTTCATGTGTTTTAAATAACATTAATAAAACTGAGTCAATAGTGTACACTTACATCGTATAAGAACATATGAATAAATAAGAAATCCTGCCTTCAGAACAGGGTTTAAAAATCATTCAGTACTTTAGATCAGGCTTACATATTGGGAAACAAAGATAAAATAAAATATTGAAGCTGAGTGTCTGTTGCTTATCCTGTGCACTGAAGAAGTCTTGGGAGCGATGGGGAAGGGAAATCCAACATGTTATCATGCTCATGCCTTCTCTTTCAACAGTTTTTGTAAATAGCAAATGTCAGAGATCCTTAAAGGATTAATAATTATTCCATTCAGTGCATCTCTTGACACACCCAGGATGAGTTAGAAATCCTGCTTTATCTTCAAGGATTCCAAATAGTTTTCTAACCACTCTACTGTTTAATTTTGCTTCCAGCTCGTCTTACCATCATACAGCTTTATTTTTGAAGACTCAAACCACATAGGATACAAGACTTGGTGCCTGTTCAATTTTAAACTTTTTCATTTCTCCTTCTTAATTTTTTTCCTTAATATAGTTCACTGTTGTGCTTAGAGGTCAAGTGTAAGGATCAATAAAACAGGCAACAAACAAGCCATGACGATGCAATCTCCACAGTTTATTGGAACAGGCTTACAGTAATTTGGAGTGTGAACTGAACTCTAAAAATGTTAAATCATCTATAATAGAACAATTCAAATTACAAACAGTCTTATTTATCCCACTTGGAAAACTGAAAACTATATATGTATATATATCATAATATAAGATTTTTTTACTTCATAGGAAGGTTTTCCTCAGGTATAAAATTGTCACTCCAGAATATTTTAAGAAGCTGTGGGGAAGCTAATAGAACCCAAGGTTTATGAGCTTCACACACATGCACACACTCTCAAATAAAATAGAGAAACAATCACATGTCAACTATAAGCCAAATTTATTCTCATGCTCTTGAGAACTGTTTATAATGTAAGATAACACCATCTTTTCTATCTAAACAAAAGTCTGGATTATTACTAATGGTTGAAACAATATGGATTTGTCTGATCTTTAATCAGAAAACTTAGTGAGTCCTGACAATAAGCTTGATCCATATAATTTAATTTTAATAGAAATCTTTTACTGGCTTATACAGGAATTTTGGTTCAAATCCAATTGTCTTCAAGATAAGGCAGTTGCTAGAAACTGCATAGAATATTAACATATCACACAGTGATTGCACGTTTACTCCTGACATAAAACAAATTTGCTCCAGTTTGTTACCGGCTAAGTATCTTTACCTTGAGGGTGGCAGAGCACTGGAACAGGCTGCACAGGGAGGTGGTGGAGTCTCCGTCTCTGGAGACATTCAAAACCTGCCTGGATGGGTTCCTGTGCAACCTGCTCTAAGTTGACCCTGTTCTGGCAGGGGGGTTGGACTAGATGATATTCAGGGGTCCCTTCCAACCCTAAGATTCTATGATTCTATGATCTGACCAAAATATATTGACAGATTTCCTGAATTCACCCTGGGAGCCAGCCACATACACCTACCTTTTATGTTGTTGATACAGGTATGTAATCTTTCTTATAGGAAAAATACAAGGGAAAAAATCAAATTGATGCAAATGTTTTCTTCTTTAAGTTTTGTTTGGTTTGGTTGTTTATTTTTAAATAAAACACACCACCTTATGCTATGTTCTTCTCTTATTTCATTCTCTCATTTTCTATTGCAGATTAGGTGTCAAGAAATAAACATACTTGGTTACATGCAAGTAGGAAACAAAAAAATATCCTTCCTGTGCCATAACACACAGGAAGCACTCCTTGTGTATTTCCATAGGGGTCCGCATAGAGCAATTTGTACTCTGGACCTACTATTAATCTGCTTTGACCTGAGAGCCAACACACTTGGCTCACCCGTGAGTTACCTCTTTTTCACTCACAAATGTCTGTAGTGCCAGCTTACTGGAAGAATTAAGTCTCCTCCTTGCCTGAAACAAGTCTAAACCTAGCCTGGAAAAAGCATTACTGCCAAGGGAACCTGTGGATTGGCAATAAAGGTATGGTTTACTGCAGTCTAGGATTTAAACACTTCACCACTGACCTCCTTTGCTTCCCAGTAAACAAACCTGAAAGTAGGGATTCCTTGAATTAGCACAGGGGGAGTCTCATACAGAAAAAAAAAACCCTACTACTAGCTGCTACGCCAGAGGTGTGATATACTTCTAGGCAACAGGTAATAGACTACTCCAGGTCCAGATAGACCTGTTCAGGATAATGCCATAAAGGCAGCATGTCTTAGGAGGTACTGATATCTACTGAGGAAAAGGGAAGGAAACATTAGACTGGGAGAGCAAAGGAAAAAGGACAAATTCAATGAGTCCCTGCTGGAGAAGGTTTATTTTCCCTGTTGCTTCATTATCAGTTCTATCATTTTCACATGATTGGCAGGACTTCAGCGTAGGAGATTTTGGTAGGGAGTGGACAGCTCTTGCATGTCCTTACATTCTCTTCCCCAAAGCAGAAAGCCAATAGAGGAGTTTATAATAATGGTAGGAATAAAATAAATTAATATGATGCAGAGTCATCTACTGTAATCTTGACTTGTTAAAAAATTAAATTCTTTTATTCACTTGACTTTTGCTGCCTGGCATATATTTCATATTGCTCTGCCTTGTAGCAGAAAAACATAACCAGATTTCACTGCATCTGGGATATGATCAAATGAAAGCAAAGGGAAAATTGTAGATGTGGAAATGAAAATCACCAGTCGAAATAAGGCAATGGAAGTATTACACAAAAATAATCATCATCATCAATTGGAGGCTTGGTTGTTGCTATGGGATGAGCAATCACAAAGTCTAACACAGCAACAGGCACCTTTACTCTCCAAGACTGTGTCAACAAATTAAAATAGAAGCATTTACATTTAGATTAAACTCGTTAGTGTAGATGTAACCTCAGCATATCAACCTATGAACCATGGCCAAAAGACTGAATTCTTCTTGCATTTATGCAAGTTTTAGCTTCATGTTAACATGTAATAACAGGCATTGCAGGAAACTGAGATCCAGAAATTATGTTTATTCAGAAATGCCCATGGCTTCCTTAGGATCTGCAGCTTGCTTATAATTGTTGCTCTCATCATGTCTTACTAGCTTCAGAAAAGCTCAAGACATTTTGAAATTTTAATTGGAGTTTCATGGGGGCAGAGAACTTCTCCATGTCTACTAAAACAGGTTCCTGAATATAAGTGAGTTTTCTGAAAATCGGGGGGTGGGTTTATTAAGTACTACTCTCCACTACAACTTTGTCTAGCCTGCACGAAGACATCATGCCACGCAGTGGACTTACAGGGCTGTGTCACAGATGCTTTATGTCCTCGGATTATTTACTCTCTCTACTCTCATGTAGCCATGGTAGCAGAAGAAAGGTTACCTTACCACTCTCTGCATATGCTGTGCTAGTGATGTGATTACTATTAGAGCACTACACCCAAGTATGACCTTCACATTTCAGGAATAACATCGATGAATTTGGAAAAAATCAGAAAAACCCAAGAATCATTGAAGAATCATAAACTTTGTGTTACAGAGATATTAAGAAGTTCATTCAATTTAGTTCATTAAAGAGAATGATATAGCCTGGATATTAAAGACAAAAAACTCCCAAATTCTTAAATATAACTCATATTTCTCAAATTAAGATATAATTGGATCTGTACAAGCCCTGGACTAAAATTTAATATAAATCTTTTTGTTTACCTTTTTTTTTAAAAAAAAAAAGAGAGTGCAATTAGACATTGGGATAGCTTACTATGTATTCTTCATCAGTGAAAATAAGAGACTCTACTAAAGGGTATTTTTCTAGAAAAAGCAGCCACTCACCACCCCCAGTCAGAAATAATTCACACAAGTTCTGTAGCTTCTGTAGAAAGGAAGATAGAACGAGATGGTCATGGTGGTTCTGACATCTGACCTCAAAATTTATTAACCTAAATAGTAAAAAAGAAACATTTTATATGTTGCTGAGGTCTCAGAATGATATACAAATACATTACACAGTACAAAACAACCTCAAAATTTTCTGTTAGTTTTCCAAATGCCAGCTATAAGTATACAAGATAATAGCGATTCAGTATCTGGGCTTCAGAGCACTAGAGCTTTGTGTAAAAGACAGATAATAAACCTGTGAAACTACTTACTACATTTCACAATTTCCACCAGTATATTGGAAATTTCAGTAAAGAAAACTAAGTAAACTACCAACAATTTTTGTATCCCCTTTTTCTATCCATGAGAAAACACTCAGACTGTAATAAGTCCAATTAATATTATTTGTGAAGTAACCTGTGAATTTTTCTCTGTGAGAAATGCTCAAATGTGTTTCCTTGTGGGACCACTCTGGCTTTGACTGCTTGTCTAATATGTTCCTTATATGCATACAAGAAAACCTGTATAAAAGTGATTCCTACGTAGCTAGACAGATACATTTTTATTATTACTATTATTATTTTTTCAAGAGTTGACATCTCCAAAAAAGCTCATTTTGGAGCATTCTCAAAGTACTTTCTCAAGCAATGACATTTAAATGGCCTCTGACATTTTTGAAGATAGTTTTTATGTGAAAAGTACCAAAACTACTTCTTTTGGCATGCAGCTGCAATCAAGGATTTTTACTCACCATAAAATATGTCAAAATAATGGATGGCATTCCCAGTAAAGAAAATTAATTTAAACAAGTCAGGTAGAAACACATACCTTTCTGCAGAGAAAAGATTCTTTGTAGAAGTTCAGCATACTTACTGCATTCATGGAAAACCGTACTACACAATTGTTTGGGTCTGGTTTATTTTTCCAGAATATGCTTTCAAATTGAAATAAAATTCCAGTACTTCCCCTGGTAATGCTGCTTCTTTCAACCTGTATGCAAAAAAAAAAAAATCTCTTTTGACTTCCAGCTGGCCTATTAGTTAGTTAATTAGTGCAGCTTATTACAAAATCAATAACAACATGCCATTGCTGATACATTTCCCATTTACAAATGTGAGTATACAGGGCTTCCCACTACTTCATTATTGAATTTATTTGTTGAAAAGATTATTCAGTGAGTAATGCATTAGGCTGGCATGAAGTCTCTGTTTCGCATGTACAGAACACAAATAAAAGTGGGAACAAGCGCGACTGCGTACAACCTTTGTATTTCTACAAATTCTGTGTATTTATCAGACTCTTCTTTACAGTATGAAACATCAATAAAATACAGTATTAAACACCCCCCTCCCCCATTTCTATATGTTTTAATACATCTCTCTCTGACAATAGAAATAAAAAGAGCAATAAAATTCACCCACCCCAACTCATGCAATCCCTGGCAGTATCAGTTTTGTGTGTTACCGAGCTCAATAACACCAGAGATGCAACTAGCTGAGTTATTGTAAAACACAAAGGGAACACCTCTGGTCAGAAAAAGACACTATTAATAGTGGGAACAGTGTAATTCTAGCCAAACTAATGTTCTCCTAGCCATTGCAGTAATCTTTCTCAAAAAAATTTGCTAATGCCACCACATCAAAAACCAAAGCAAGCTTGACTCTTAGATTAGACATACCTTGAAAAGATAGTAAATTAGGGTTCTATCATTATTCTTTTTAAGACCTCAAATAATTGCAGTGCCAGACAAAACAGTGGTGGTTATTCAACATATTTTTAGCATTATGTTATCAGTAATCAGTCTAGAAGATCTTAGAATCATCGAACAATTTAGGTTGGTAGGAATGTCTGGAGGTCAAGTAGTTGACTCCTGATAGCATTAGATTTCTTATACTGGCGTCCTGTCACGTTTTGGGCATCTCAAGGGTGGAGGTCCCAGAACCTTCCTAGGCCGTTGTGTCACTGTTTGACCACCCCCGTGGTAAGAAAAGCTTTTCTTTATATTCCATTTCCAGCAGTTAACTTTGACTGCCAGCAGCAGGCCACCAGAAGAGGTCCTCAGAAAATGCAGCTCCCAGGCAGTGTTTCCTGAGGGAGGAGCCTGCAAACTGCTGTGACAGCTGCTCCTTCTCCATTAGTTGCCTCTGCTGTTATCCTACTTTGCATACACCACCCACTGTAAGTGAAAATGAAGTATGAGACCATCTAAGGAACCTGAAGGTGCACATATCCATGGGACCTGATGAAATCCATCAGCGGGTCCTGAAGGAACTGGCAGATGAATTTGCTAAGCTGCTTCCCATTATATTTGAGAAGCCGTAGCAGTCTGGTGAAATTTCCACTGACTGAAAAAGGGGAAAATTAACGCCCATTTCCAGTAGCCCTCTACCTGGTTCTTTTGTACCCTGCTAACAGCTCATGTCTGACAGTTCATATATGGAAGCACAATTTTCTTCTGTCAGCAGCAAGAAATATGCCTCTGGCATCTTTCTTTTGCACTTGTCAGTCATGAAGCTGTACATCATACAGATTCTGAGAGAGGCAGTGGCACCTCAAGACTTACGAAAACACTGGTATTAAGGGATTTGAAGGAGAGGTTTGATTTCACAGAAAGTAACTGAGAAAATGCTTTGCAAATATTCCACGGCCTGTATTGACATTATTCTATTACACCAGTGCTTTGACTGTGTACACCCCAACATCTTACTTGGGTAGTCTGCTTGATGTTTTGAAATTAGTACAAAATCCAATTTCGGGACAACTTGATCTACCCAGACTGGATTTTCCCTCTCATCACAGAACTGACAACACATGCATAATTTCTTTAATAAAATTCTCCAGATATTTTCATCATCTTACCACAATCATTTAAAAAGAATAGTCATAATAAACGAAATTTTTGAAGTAGTGGTTTTAAAAAGCCTTCACTACACAGACAGGATGTCTGTGGGAACAGGCTGAGATCCCCCAAGCTGAACCTCACTGATTTCTATACAACTCGTATTCCTCAAAGTTATGATACATAGGAGTCAAGTGGGGAAAGAGATGAGGCTGATTATAAATCTACGTAAAAGGTTTTCTCAGATCACACTTTATGCTGCACTTTCTCTACTTCATGACACACTTTTGTCTGGGAACTAAACAATCCTATGCCCCATAGAGGACCTTCTGTGTAAAGTTCCAGCAGGAATAATGGAGTAGGAATGACCTACTAGGTGCTGGTATAAACATTTTCCTCTGAAGGAAAGAAAGGAAGCTTCAGTCTAAGACTCCTATCTGTACATGGGCCTTGTGAAGTTATTTGGTTTATAGAACTGATTTTGTTACTGCTTATTTTTGCCAAGAATGGAAGCTAAAAAGATCTTCCCAACTTCAATTTATATCTCCTTTGGTAGCGCACAATTTTTCCCCAGTGTTTGCAGAATAATATACTGTGATGAGAAAATGCTATGCTAGACAGGGGACAGAATAAAGTTTATGAGAATGTCAAGATATATATATGTATTTAAAAAATCAGAATACCTCAGAAGAAATTCCTTGCTCAAGGTACTCAAGGTGCTTTGTGCAATGAAAACACTCCAATATCTTTTTTCTTCCACAGTCCCACAGGGAATGTGAAATATGTTTTAAAAAGCAGATTTGTCTGAACTTTATGTGATATAAGAAGTGCTTCCCTCAAGTATACCACGGAGTCCTGCTCTCTGCACTGCGGAACAGGTCTGCTGTCTTCATGTATCACTGAGGATGCAGATACAAGTTAGCAGATGTGCAGAAAGGAGTGCTCAGTCCAGAGACGGCATAAATTTTTAGTGTTTGTGAATGATAGATTAGTAGAGACAGAGAAAAACACAAGCAACAAAGCAAATAAGATTTAACTGTTTCAGGTAACAATGCACCGCAGAAAACTTTAGGCAAAAGTTGATCACCAAATTACGAAGAACAACTACCCAAGCAGAGGACCACAATGGTTCTCAAGATAGTTTCTTTGTGCAGTACTAAAATCTGAATCATATTTATTATTAATTTTTCCAGCAGAGTAATTCAACAATATATTCTATACCATGTCACAGATCAAAGACTTGGATATTGTTCCAATTAAAAATGACAACTGTGATAATCATTTTTGTTAACATTCCAATGAGCCAACTACGTTATTTTTTGTTGGGAGCAAAACTCATAGCATTATTGAACCTTCTTTGCATTTTCCTCTATGCTAGGATGTAAATGGGATAATAATTTTATTTCTCTGTCAGAAAATAAGATGAATTTAAAAATCTGTTTATACTGTAAAAGCACTGAAGTGATAGAGCAATGCAATATAGTCCATGCAATATTTGCAGTGCATTTTCAGATATTTTCATGAAATCAAACCTCTACCTTCAGTCCCTAAGGATCAGTTTCTTAATAAATTTTGTGGTGCCACTGCTGCTTTGCTGCGCCATCTGCTCTTAGAAGTCAATCAAGAAACAAAGTGAATTTTGGAGGCATTGAATAAAAAGCTTCTAAATACCAAGAGCAGACAAGGACAATTTTGAATTATTTCCATGTTTCTTTACAATCTCCCCGGTGCCTAGAGTTCTGCATGGTGAGTCATATTGGGACACAGGTGATGTATTTAACAGGCAGCAAAGCAAGTTATACAGAGTAACTAGCTACGTATAACAGCAGTAAATTCTACTGCTATGAAGATTGTAATTCATAGGGGAATAATGCACAAGGTAACCAGACATCCTCCCGTAATTCATGCTTTGCAGGTCTCTCCCCTACTTGAATCTTCCTCCAGAGGTGCAAGATATAAGGTAAAGCAGTCTGTCTTCTAAGCAGCTTTCTCCTTGTGCCCCTTTCCAAAGGGTGCTCCTTTCAGTTCCCCTATGCCTAGTATGAGTACATGGTACCACACAGCTCAAAATTAATGCCTGAGAATCCCTCACAGAATTTTTCTCAAGTGTACGACTGAAAATAAAAAGTTCAAACTAAGGTATCAAAGAACTTGGGTGCTAGGAAATCTTACCAGCTCTGAAGTCAACTAAGACATCACCCTGCTGATTGATTTACCTTAGGAGGTCAAATGACAGTATTTCAATCAGGTGTGAAAATCATTTTATATGGAGTAGGCACATTAGTGCTCTGAAATAAGATCTCTTTACAGAGTAGCAAGCTATGAATTTCAAAGCTTATGACTTTTGCTCACGGGGGAATAAATGATCAAAAACATATCAATAGCTTTGATGTATGCAGTGCAGGTGAAATGACACATTTTAGTGGTACTACTTAAAAAAAAGTGTCTAAATGTAGATTTAGTTCATTTAATACTTCCTATTTTGTCTTTCCAGTTAGCAGAAATTTGTGGTCACAACGGCCTGTTACAAGTAATCATTGACTCCAATTTAAATTAACATCTTTGAAAAACTCTTCAGCATACGCCTAATTTTGTTTGTTCTTGCCATCCATAAATGTCTGTTCCTGCAGATTTTATATTTAAATATTACACGTCAGATGTATGTGGGCTTATAATGACAGGTAATCAGAGAGTGACACTATTAGTGTCTATTAATATGGTAAGATTTGAACAGATATTAATACCTTTTCAATATTTCTCAGACAACCAGCATGTACCAAGTGGTACATAGTAACCACCATTCAGTCTGTTTCTCAGCATTGACTAGAATTACTTTACTACAGCTGATTGAGCATTAGGGTCTTTCTTTCACTATGCTCTAACTTGAAAGAAATCCTTTAAACAGCAAAAAAAAAACAACCTGTAAAAGCTTACCAGAGATCACACAGGTTGTCAGACTACACCACAGTCTCAGAAGGTCTCTACACAGAAAAAGAAAAGAAAAAGAAAATCTCTATTTAGCAAGTATACTTTTTATGCAATATGTCGAGTTCTCACACCAATAGCTGTAGAGAAAACTCAGTAGGAACTTAAGAGCTGTAACAAAGAAAAACTTAGTCACTACAAAGAGTATCTTACAGTTGAATGCTCATGCTTAAATTGTGTTCACAAAGCTTTTTGCTCTTGAGTTACCACAGATTGCCATGGGAACTGAGGTCAGGAACTGTGAACGTTTTTTAGTGAAGGATCATAGATAAAGCTAAGTTTAAACTTGCATGACAAAGAGTTTCCTTCAGTTTGGTTACTGGTTCTACTCTGTCTAGAAATCTGGAAAATTCCTCAATTCTGAAAGGATTCTCTCTACAACCAAAACCTTTAATGCTCTATACTTCTAAGCTTGTCCTTTCTTTTGGAACATTGTTGAAAGCTGCTCATCAGAAAATTAAAGTACAATTGAAGCAGAATATGAACTGTTAAACCTTTCCAACAATTTTCTTCCACTATAAATCAACATGTTGATGTGGATCTAATTTAATACCATAAAAGAACTGACTCTCTGAACTCAGTCACCTTTGATAATTGAAGTGGGGATTTTATGCACTTCAATTCAGAAAACCAGTGCAGTCCTAAGGAATGGATGTTTGGACCCAAGACAGAGCTGCAGTTCCTGTCTGTCACTTTCTAAGGTACAGCCCAACTTTAGCCATTGGTGATGCAGCCACACACATACATGTAAGGTGGGTAGTTTCTCAAAATTATTGAGACTGTTCAGGAAACAGAAGGCATTATGAAGGTATAATAAAAGCTGATGCTATCCCAAGGACCAACTGAAAAGATGGGGAAATGGATGTTTCTTGCATTTTCTCCTTCTTGTGCTAAGACTGATAGAACAAAATGCTTGGAAACTTCCTCTTTTTGGAGGTGCTATATTGTCCTTGGCTTTTATTTTGAAATCCTAAGAATACAAATACAGGATTATATTGTCAACTTTACTCTTTCTTCTCAAGAACTTCTCAACAACATTTTGTTTCAGTGAGACATGCCGCCACATCAAACCTTTTTAAAATCAATTTTATATTAGACTTTCCTTATCAATTGAGTTGATAGCACCCAAATGTCACGTCTGAAGACGTGTGGTTGCTAAACCTCAGGTTAAGAAAATAGTCCTTAATTTCAAGGAATCCCTGAAACTGCAATTTCATACTATAGAAAAAATAATATTATTAAGCACTAGCTGCTGCTGAGGCTATCCTCAACCGCAAGTTCAATGAATTCTTAACAAAAGTAGTTTTATGTGAATGTGCAGAAAACTGGGAATTATTAAGTGAAAAGTAATGATCACATTTCCATCAGAAGATGGATGATAAGAAACAGTAGTCAATACCCCATTAGCAAGTCCATTATAGCCTTGGAATAGAAACACGCTTTATTTTAGAAAGCTAAAACAATTGTAAGTGACTTTTAACAGCTGAATAAATGTACGAGCTAATCTATGGTTACAAAAGTCAAATAAATTAGTCATGCCATCACTTCTAATGCACAAAAAAAAAGTTAGTAACTCATTATCAGACCCATTATCAAACTCTTTATTATGACCACACACACTTTTATGGATAATGTTGTGTCAGCATTTCCATTACAAACACTTCAGGAGCATATGATTCAATCACTGCTGAAATTCTGCTTTGGATCCTTCATTCTGAAAGGTGGTTTTATAGACGGTTTTAGCATAGTTCTAAAAAACTCATATAAGTGCAAAAATTATAGTTATTATTTGACATAATTACTTCACGTTCAAAAATTCCTCTGTGGTTATGGACATTCAAGTCTCTTACCAACTCAGGTCAAAACTGAAAGGAAAAGTCCTGTCAAACATTTTTCAAGACTGAAACACTGAAAACAGGAGATGAATAAATTCCTTCCCTTTTTCTCTCAATCAAGGTAATTGTTAGGAAAATATTCCTTCATGCAAAATTCTGGTACTTTCGTAGTATCTAGATTTCAATTAATACAATGAGAAAACTAGATTTAATTTTTGCTAATCCAACAGATTTACAGGATCTGACTCCCATTTCATGTACATTGTCTGTAAATGGAAGTACAATATTGAACTACCTACTGACATGATTTAAAATAGTTACCTTGTCTCATTTCAGTTGAAATCAGAAATGTCAGGTGTACAAATTCAGATCTCATGGGTTTTTTTAGTTTCCCATAACCAAAAATGCATCTTCAGTGCTTATGTGGGCCTTATGTGTTCTGGGGAATTCCATTGTTTGAAAGAAAAGGGTACAGAAAGAAGTCAAGAAACCATATCGCACTGTGTCCTCCAAGCAGTGTTTCCATTTAGCTTCCTTTGGGATGGTTTGTGATGGAAAAGTATGTTATTATTCATTGTTTTGTAAGTCAGAGTGAAAAAAAAAATTGTGTACTTTCCTACATGCCTAAGAAGTGAATGCCTTACATAGGAGGACTCCACTAAAAGTCTTTCTAAAACAAAGTAAATAATTTTTGTGGTCTAGCTCAGTTGTGCAAAGGGTAACACTACTTGATATGAATTTCAAAAAAGTAAGGGAATCCAGCTGCACTACAGCTATTGATAAACGAAGTTTGATGATGAAAAGGGGTAACTCTTCTAAGCCCTTTGCAAAATTTTGCATACCTATTCTTACCAAGTCAAACTATTCCACATCTCAAGATGATCAGTAATGGTAGTAGCTCAGTCCTGCTCTACCTGAAGAGGAGGACTCAAGTTAGAACCTATTATAAAGAGCATACCACAAAATGCTCTTTCCGCACTAATAGATAAGGCCAGTTGTGTGACTGTTACATATGTTATTATATGAGTGTGCACCCTTAAGCAGGAAACCTGAAAATACTTCAATGGAGGCTGCAGGGCTCTAGAAGAGCATATGTTAAACACTCCCTTGCTAGAAAGATTCGAACACATATATATAGAGGGGCTAGACAGATTTTTAGCAGCTCACAGTCACATAGCTTAAGGGGATATATTGTGGTTACTATACCAAATTCAATTTTGAAATTTGTTCTTAGCAGATAACAAAATACAATATGCAGTATACAGCTCATATATGCCTGTGTTCAGATTTTGTGTTGGACGGACTCACAGACACAGGTGCACCCTTCCGAGAAATGTTGTTACTTTGAACAACTGTTTTGCAGAAAGTAATAGAACTGTATGAGCTTTGAAAAGATAAGTGATACTGACTGATGGACATGTTTCTCCCCTTCCACCTGGAGAGCACTGATTACATCACTGAAGATGAAAGACATTCAAGACAAAATCTAGTGGTGTGGGGAGGGCTGACAAATGGAACTTGGCATGTTTGAAGGATCAGGGCTTCCTAAAATAAAACCATGTGAGCATAGAATTCTCCTTTGAGAGATGGAGGAAATTCAAAGGCAAGAGACTGCAACATATGTAACAGGAATAGCAAGAAACAAAGCCATATGGTGTTCAGTCCAAGAGTCCTACACAAATGTAAAGGTAAAATAACTGGAGTACAAGCATTTAAAATCTTCTTGGTTCTCAGGAATTGCAAGGAAATTGATGTGTTGGTTTGCTGGCTTTTTTCTTTCCCAGAAAGGATTCCAGGGAAGATATAGAAAACTACAAAACAGTAAATCTGATGGCTATGCTGGACACTCTTAGAAGATTTAATGCAAATAACCCAGAAAAATGAGATATAATGGACTTAAGTCATTCAGCCTGGCTTTTGTCAAGAAGAATAATGCCACAAAAAGTCACTAGAATTGCCTGAAAGACTCAAGACCAAGAGAATAAAGGTTATCCCACTTCACACTGCATTTCTAAAAGGCTTTTACAATGACTTCCTGGGAAACTAAGCACCTATGAAAACAGAGAGAAGACATTTGTGTGAACAGGAATTTGGTTCTATTCCTGCAAAGAAGCAAAATGTAAATGTTTTTACTTCACAGTGAAGTCACGGAGAAATCACAGGAACCTATGCTGTGATAATAAAATCATCACAGAATGGTTCGAGTTGGAAGGGACCTTAAACATCATCTAGTTTCCAATGCCCCTGCCATGAGCAGGGACATCTCCCACTAGACCAGGTTGATCAAAGCCCCATCCAACCTGGCCTGGAACACTTCTAGGGATGGGGCATCCACAGCTTCTCTGGGCAACCTGGTCCAGTGTCTTATCACCCTCACAGTTTACCTACCCTCTTTCAGTTTAAAACTGTTACCCTTCATCCTATTGCTACACTCCCTGATAAAGAGTTCCTCTCCAGCTCTCCTGTAGGCTCCCTTTAAGTACTGAAAGGCTGCTGTAAGGTCTCCCCAGAATCTTCTCTCCAGGCTGAACAACTCCAACTCTCTCAGCCTGTCTTTGTATGAGAGGTGTTCCAGCCCTCTGATCAACTTTGTGGCCCTCCGCTGGAACCACTCCAACAGGTCCATGTCCTTCTTATGTGGGGGGCCTCAGAGCTTGACATTCCCCACCAGCCCCTCCTTGTTGGTAAGAACAAGGTCTAGCATGGCACCTCTCCTCATTGGCTCTTCTATCACTCGGAGAAGGAAGTTATTGATGCATTCCAGAAACCTCTTGGATTGCTTATGTCCTGCTGTATTGTCCTTCCAACGGATATCAGGGTGGTTCAAGTCCCCCATGAGGACTAGGGCTTGTGAACACAAGGCTGCTCCTATCTGTCTATAGAATGCCTCATCCACTAGGTCTTGATCAGATGGCCTGTGGCAGACACCTACTGTGATATCACCTCTCCCTGCCCTCCCTTTAATCCTGACTCATGAGTTCTCAGTCAGTTCCTCATCCATCCCCATGCAGAGCTCCTTGCACTCCAGCTGGTTCTTGATATAGGGGGCGATACTCCTTCCTTGTCTCCCCTGCCTGTCCTTCCTAGAGGGCCTGTGCCCTTCCTTCCATTCCAACACTCCAGTCACAGGAGCCATCCCACCATGCCAATAAGATCATAGCCCTGCAGAGGTGTGCACATCTCTAACTTCTCCTGTTTATTTCTCACCCTATGTGCATTTATACAGAAGCATTTAAGTTGGGCCCCCGATTAAACTGTCTTACTGGCTGGAGTGGCTGGTGGGATGCAGGGATACAGCCTGTTCAACATTTCCTATATTTGGAACAACAAATATAGGAAATGGGTTTTTTGTTTTGTTTTGTTTTTAAACAAACAATAGGAAGCAAGATGGATGAAGTAATATAACCACACCTTTCAATTTTTGACTGAACTTCAGCTATAATTACGAGCTGCTACCTTTAAACCTTGTGAAGTCAAGAAGCTCAGTACATATAATATGATATTAGCCTTGATGGTTTACCTTAAAAAAAAAAAAGGTATGCTACTCAACTGTCAAACTGCTTCTAGTAACTACAGCCCAATCCAATTTAGCCAAAAATTACATTCTCCTGCCCTCTCTGTGTTCCCTTCTGTAACTTCTCAAAGAAAGATCAAAAACCAATGCAGGTATCTTCCTCAGCCCAAAGCATGTTGTGTTTTCTCCAATTCCTTGATACAGAGCACAAACCCCTCCAAAGCTATATTTTCAAAAGCATTCTGTATATTTTAAGCAACTGCTCCTGCAGCTTACAAGTCTCTGAATCCCACTGTACATACCAGGAGGCCCCTCTAACAGCAAGAACTGTACCTCACATCCCTGCAGCATCTCTCCTGGCCTTGAGATCTCTTATCCATATGCTGCTACTCAGTCCAGTTCACCCACAGCTTTGCCCAGTAGTCAAACCTTGAAAGGGGAGAAAATTTAAGAGTGAGAGAAATGTTTCCACATGGCCCAGGATAACACTGTCTCCACATAGGCTCTACCAAAAGTGTTATGGTTTAAGTCTTGTTGGTAGAAGTAGAACATACTTTGTAAGTGAACCAAAAATTTAGTGCTAGCTCAGTTAAGATCCAAATTATCCAATCAAAGTACATCGGGTATCATTAATTCAGTTACAATAAGATCAATGGTCCATTAATTAGAAAAAAATAAATCCTTAAAACTGTCATGAAAGAAAACTTACTTATATTCACTCCTTTTCTCTCATGTTATGCTCACCTTTCCAATGTCCTCCTAAGTCAGCAGGTCAGTGACTCCCACTCATCCCCAGGCAGAGATGTGCTATGATATAGCACATAATTATCCACCATGAGAAGCACTGTGCTGGCAATAGGGCTCTCTTCCACCTCACTCGTGGATCCACTTGAATCTCTTTTTAATTGTTTCCTAATTACAGTCTGCTTTTTTTTTTTTCACTGGTTCTCAGATGAAGTTTGAAAGCTGCACAATATCCTCCCACTGGCTCAGCTGGCACAAAGGGCTGGTTTTTGTTGGGCTACCATACTACCTGTTATGTTAGACCTGATAATCTAGTCCCTAGGTATGCAGACTTTATGATCCTTGGCATTCACAGACCTTAAGTTAAAACAGATAAGCAAGAGTCAAAGAGTCAAGCACTAGAAAATTGTTTAAAAAAACTTAAAATCAGCTCAGGCACAAGTCCTGTCAGGTCAATACAAAGCCTGTCAACTTAAACTAGCCATGGCAAAATTCCTACGTACTGGGCCGGGAAAGATAACAGTTTGTTGCCTGAATGCTGGTTTCCACCCTCCCCTCGCATGCTCCGTGGGCCAGGAGACCATAAAAGATGGCTAGAGAAAGTGGGCAGCAATTCTTGCTTTGAAACACCTCCAATACAGAAGGTGTAGATTACTATCACAATTCTTTTTATTTGAACTATGCAGTGGTTTCTGACAGAAAAAAAAAAATAATAAAATTTCTTCTTTCAGATTTTGTTATTACAAACAGCCAATCCTATTTATTCCTTCTTGTTGGAATTGAATCACAAAAAGGCTTTAGGCTTAGTTTTAGTTTGGTGATTCAATGTTATCTTCCACCAAGAACTGTTTTTCCAATTGTGGTGTTTGAATTATGTATAATCACAATGGCTGTTTAGATATTCATTGTTGCTATTTTTTCAGCATCGCCGTAGAATCTACTAAGTAAATGAAATAAAAATCAGAAAATTAAGGGACATGATAATTACTGTATTCCACAGACTCAAAATAAACTTTCACATTTAAATTTTGTTGTGTCTGAATAAAGTAGTATACTGAATAACTGGATATCTCAAGGAACTTTGGGAAGAGTTCTGAGGCATTACAGACTCCTACTTATTAGAAAGTTATCATTGCCAAATACAGTGATGAATGAGTGGTTCTCAGGCTCATTATTTATTTCATCACTTGTAAATTTTTTTTTCAGCTCACTAGCTAGAAACTACCATGCAGAAAAGTAACATATAACTGCATGAATTGTTACCACCCCTTCACTTGAACTCAATGTGGTTCTAAAACTGCTTGTATCTTGGTTGTACTAAAGTATCTAACAACACACAGATTAGCTAAGTGAGAGCTCACTATAACACACACTCATGACAGTAGCATATGTATGTTTTAAAAAGTTTTTGTAGACTACAGAAAAAGCTATTGAACACTCCCTCAAAAGTTACTATTTTGCACAAAAACAAAATAAAAAAAAAAATTAAGTTGAGGTGGGGCAGGAGGCCTGAGTTTTTCAAGATAAGAGTTTGTTGCAAGTCTTGTAACATTTGCAGTCTTTTGAAAGTGACTTTAAAATAGTGTTTCTGAGACACCTCAGAAAACTAACTTGATGCAGGTCAGATTATGTTTCTTTCTATCTCTTGATATTCTTGCTTCTGTTATCAAGCAGAAACTGGAAATTGATTTCATCAACTCTCAGCCTGAAAAGGATGACCTCTAGATAGCAGGTAATGATAGCGACATCAATTCTCATTCTTAGAAAAGCAAGAGCATTAACAAGAATGGTAACAGGTCTCTAGGAAAGAAATAAAATGTCAACACTGAAACCACTGGTAAACTATACAACGCGTTTAATACACAAACTAATGTGAGTGACACAGATAAGAACATTGATGCACCAAATTCACCTTGCAGATCTGGGGAGGATTCCTTACCTCTGAGCTCCAATGCAGATCTTTTATCATTGATTTTCCTTTGTTTTACTTCGCCTTGTTTCCCATGGAAATCAGTCTGATTTAGTAACTGTCTCTGTGCCATTGTCGGTGTCCGAATATGTGTTCAATCACTTCCGTATGAACTCAATGATTTCAGAATTTGACAGAGGTGAAACAGTCTCAAAATATAATTGCATTTCTACAATTTTCATGAAAATAGGCAGCCAGGTAGAGAAGAAAGATCCTCTAAATACTCTTCCTAGAGAAAGGCTGCCTAGAGAAAGGCTGCCTAGAGAAAGTTTGATGACCTCTAACTTTTACTAGACTCCATAGTCAAACTGTCTTGAAACAAATCTATAGGAAAACAGGCTGCTTTGGACTCTACATTTTATAAAAATATTTGTTATTCAAAGGAATCATAAAAAAATTCTTAATTTCTGCCACTTGCTATTCCCCTTCTCATGCTATTTCCAGAATAAAAAAAAAAAATAAAATTGATAGATTAATATATTTTTTATAACTTTCACTTCAAACCCCTCCACATAAATCACAGAAAATATTTTCTGTACTAAGGAACTACATTAAGAATAGGATGGAGGATCCGAACAAATCTAGGCATCTTTCCTAGTATGAGTAAAATAGCTTTTTTTCCTTTTGTTTACCTCAATCAGCTTAAAAGAAATGAAAGATACTACAATGAACCATTCTAGAAAAAAAGCTACTATGTATATTTCTCATTGTATTAGTTCTGTTAGTGTACAATGAACAGGCAATCCTTACCCTGCTCCGCCAATTTCATAAGACACTGCTTTTTCATTAGAAACTGTTAGTTTCAGAAGTCAGTGACTTACTGTTTTACCTTCTCCCTGAAGTATGATATATTTAGTATTAGTTGTTTAGTTGTACTTAATTATATGTGGCATCAATCAGAAACATGGTTTGAAAGCAAAAAATAATTCACTATAAGAGAAGGTAAAGTCTATGAGATACCCCTCTGAGTTTTCTCTTTAAAAAAAATATAGATATGTTGCCAACAAGTGTATACAAGACAAAATCAAAAAGACACATCTGTTGCATACCTCAGGAAATGAACAAAATATTCAATAAGAACTTGCATACAGCACAGTTGTTGAGTACAACCTGGAAATTCCATTATTCTGCAGTATTTAGGTGCCTTCTGTATTCCACAGAAAAACCATGTAAGTGACAGACAAAATGAGGGGTTATCCAATAAGGACAAACTGTAAATCAGGTATGTCTTCCACAGAGGGGTGCAGATTTATGTGGGTTTGGGTTCCGATTCAGAGATTTTACTGGGAGAAAAGAAGGCAGATGTTTATGCACACACACAGAGAAGTGATTTATATTTCTCTTACCACAGCTTATTGTATTAGAACTGCTTATCTTTACATGCACTGCAGCAAGTGTATCAGCTGAGGTGTATGTTCTGTTGGAGAATTAAGCAACGTGTATGCCGAGAAGAACAGCCCTGACATTATACAAAATTCTGTGCAGGGATATCTGCAAGAGACGGGTCAAGATCAATTCCATTAACCAGAAAGCATCACTGAAATAGATTTTAACCCCTTGGATGCAATTACTCACCAAGATTGCCTTAGCACCACTCCATCCTTTTGATGGATTAAAAGCCATTAGCTACTCAAGTTTTACTAAGACTGCAAAGTTATCCAGAGCACCTAAGGGTAGACATTTTTTGTTGGACTCAACTGAGACCTCACATCCAGCCAAAACCAATTCTGAATATTAAAAGAAGAAAGAGCATGAGGACAAAAAAAAACACAAAACAACCCAATGGAGTAATGTCTCTTTACATTACCATTTGGCCTCATATTATCACTTGGCCTCATTTTTATTTGCAGATACTGATATGAACTCATAATAGAGACCAAGCCATTTCAGTTCTCCTTTTCACCCTTTTCCTGGAATCTTCGTGGAGGAAGAAATAAAGACAATTACAACCTGTGTTACAGAGCCATAGTGTGCCTTTGTTTCCTTCCACACATATGGCCTAATTTGAAAGTATAAGTTTCAGCTTTGCTTACTAACAGCTAAACAAGCTATAGCTACCAATTCACCTCCACAAGCCAGTTTCTTTGGATGGCCTCTGGAAGGCTCTATTCTAGAAAGTGAGTAGATTTAGGAGCAGAACTACAAAAAGACAGACACATACATCTGGATCAATATTGTGCTTTAAAAATGTATAATGAAAATCATGACCCTCTAATTCCCAAATTCCTTAATGAATTGCCTTAGGTATTTCAGGTCTGTTGTGTCCAGAGAAGTGTTTTGAACAGAGAGATACACCTGATGAAAATCTGGCTCTAAATTCTCACAGAATTCTGACAGGATCCAGAAATGATGAATGCTGCTGTGTATGTTGCTTGCACGGTCTTTTAAGCTCCCCTATAGAAATCATACCATTTCACATGGAACACAAGGTCCCTCCCCATATCCACATCCCTATCTAATATTTTGAGATGTATACCTCTTCTGTGTAATGTCTTTTTATCTTGTACCCAAGAACCTTGAATTATTTCATGAAAAGTGGGATATCATATGCAGGAAAACCTAACAATCTTTGCTTCATCTTAACAAACCATATTTTCATAGTTCAAGAATATAAATAGATGGTAGATATGAGAATAATTTCTCTCAAGCATAAAGAGGAATTCCTTACCTGTTCTCTTGCCTCATCTCTCAAATTTTCTATGAGTGCACTAACTACTGAGCTGCTAGGCATAGAGTAGCGTTTTTGCAATATATTCAGAATTTTGTGCAAATGAAAAAACCTAAGCATTGGGTCCTTGGAAAAAAAAAAAAAAAAAAGAGTGTCTCACTGTGTGTAAAACAGGGAACTTACAGGTCAAATAAAAAGAGAGAGGATTTAAATATAGATGCTTTATTCAGGCATTTCTTTAGGATAGTTTAAGTATTTGAACTCCCTACTTATACAGACACATATATGCCCGCATTGAACAACTTTACACCAATCTGAGAATGTAGACAATATACTAAAAATTAGGTTCTTCAAAACTAAACCTTGCTGCATACATAGCCCTTAATTCCCCACTTCTTCATGGATGTGGAACCACCTGTTTCATTGCAGTACCTGAGAGTACCTATGATGTGAAAAGCTTTGAAACTTTTCAGTCAGGGCTGACATGCACCAGCTTGAATAGGAGGTGTATCATTCTGACTGAGGAGCACTACTCAAATCTGTAAAGTTTCACCTTTAACACTGTTAGACTGTTAGTAAACAGGTTGGAGAGGAAGCAGGAGTAACTGTATGCAGAAAAAGCTGATTATGAATGTAAATCATGGTGGAGAATATTTCTCAAGCTTCTGGATCAAGACCTTTATTACTCAAAATCAAGAGTTATGGATTGTGGGCTAAATGCTATCTTCTATCCTGGTGTAAATCCAGACTAGCTATTGTCTTCAAGTGAATAACATTATGTTACTGACATCAATATTTTCCTCTAACCTGTTTTTGTCTGTCACCCTTATCCAATCACAAAATCATTTTATGACTAAGTAAATCAGTGTTCGATTACACAAGGATCTACTAAATTCGTTACATTGTGGAAAACGTTAGCGACCACTTGGTTTTAATTACTGTAAAAATACCTAAAGCAATTTTGGTGAACAATAAAAAAAAAAATCTATGTCACTTCTACCAAGTTGTCGAGACCAGAATTCTACTCTGGAAACTTTGAAGTGGCATTCAACATAGCCTTCAGTACAATTATGCAATCACTGAAATTAACAGCATTATAGTAATTTCAGTATCTTCAAGACTGAGCACAAAGAAATCAGCCAAATACTTGACTTCCTCAGTTTTAAAGAGGAAGCAAAATAAGCCAAATTTGCCACTTACTGTATTATGAAACAAATTACCTATTTAGTCCTCATTAGTTTACTCTTTGAAGTATGTACTTAATATCTCATATGACACTGTGAATAAGAGAAGTTTTCTATAATGAGGATAACTATTTGAAGAAGGGTTGTCTCCTTTGCATTGGGCAATTGAGGATTAAGTCTGGCACTTCTGAGGAGCAACAATAAACTCCTTACTGCAACCTAAATCTCAAAAACATATGTTAACTCAAATATTTAGGTACTGGATGTGTGTTAACCTAACTAAGAGCGAGTCATCTTCTGTTTGGCAGTATAATGTACATTAATTCAATACATCGGAAAATTAATTTAAATGTATTTACTTTAATAACATAGTTGAGAGTGGGAAAGGCTTTTAACAGTCCAAATTTGGTGAACCACTCATGGTCCTCTACCTGTACTAAATTTACCAGCAGTAGAGAATATCTTGCATCTCAAATGATGACTTGTTTGTACTCTAATACAAGTCTTGCCCACTGCTTCCCTGTCATTTGATACTTTCCTTCCAGTGGTCATAGTTTCTATTCACTTTCATGTTACTGCTCTGAAAGACACGATAGAGCTCAAGGTTGTCAAGGAAATTTCACAGCTGTGTAAAGAAGCAAAGAAACTTACACCTCAAAAGAACGACTTTGGCTTGTATGGAAAAGTAAGCAATGCAAAGTTAATGTCAGCCTTTACTCAAATAAAGGATGAAATGCCAAATGCTGTTAAAACTTTCAAAGTCTATGACAGCTATTTTATTAAATATACAAAGAGTGAATTCATTCCTGAACTCATTCCTCAAACAGCAAACCAATGAAAATACGATATGTGATGCGTGTTGGGCTTGTTTTATTTGGGGTTTTTGTTTTCTTTTGTTTTTTTTTAATAATGCTCAGGTTACAAGCAACAAAATTGTGGGCAGTGAGAGTATCTTTTGCTTTATCATTAATGAATAGTACTTTTTCAGTAGTTTAGAAAGAACACACATTTTTCTTTCCAATCTTGAACAAAAGTATTGACAATCATCATATTCATTCTCAGATTTCTGACATCGGGTGCATGAAGGGCAGGAATCTTGGCCTTAATTATGAATCTTCATTGTACATATATCCAAAAAGTAATTATGGATTACATTGCTGTAAGAGATTAACTCTGCTTTTTATAAAAACATTACTTCTGACACTGTTTACACTGTGATGTCACATTCATAGCAACCAATTCTGACATCATGACCAGTATGTTTATCAGGTACATTGCTTTCATACCATACCTTGTATTTGCTTCTCTTTTCTGGCATTGTTAAAACTTAATTCTTAGTAAAGGTTGGGGGTTTTTTTCCCCTATGGAAAAGAACCTCTGGCAAATCTGAAAAAAAAAAACAAACCAAACCCACAGTAAACAACAGCAATAATTCAAATGGCATCTCTAACAGCATTCAGTTATGGCAAAATATTCAACAGCAATGATCCTGATCATCAGTAACAAATGATTTTTTCAGCTGTGTTGACTTTAGAATAACATTGGGAGAAAAGTACTGATAAAAAATTAAAGGAGTGGCCTATATATAATGTAATACTTTTGAGTTCTTCAATTTCAAAGAGTGAATAATGCAGTAAGGTCAAAGATTTGTGTATTCCTAAAATAGAATTATATTCTCTAGAAAGTTTTCTATCTCATCTAATGACTATCAGAGCAGTATTCATATGTCCTCATTGGTAATTTAAAACTAGAGTTTAGGTTTTCACTTTCAGTGCTTTCCTCTACTCTGAACTGTCAGCTTCCTTATTTCTCCTTTATCACGCGGATCTCAAGCCAGAAGGTTTTTTGCTCTGATTAGTAGCTGGTGTAATTTCATTGAATTCGGGTACTTTTGCTAGAGGCACACAGGTGTAATAGACCACAACTTGGCCCATGGCATTTTACAATTGAAAAGTTTGAAGTTATACCCAAGACACAATGGTAGAGTGGCATTTCAGATGTGCCCCTCTGTTAGTCTGACTTTCAGTAATTTCAAATTATAGCATAAATTAAACTCTTGACCAACAAATGTCATATGACAATTTCCTCCTCACTTCCCGGAGGTTTCCTCTGCCCTCTTCACACATTGGTCACACTCTGCTTGTTAGTGTATTGAGACACGACCTCTCCTTCACTCTCTTCAACATTTTCTCACATAATTCTCCTTTCTATATAGTGGGGTATTTTTTCATTCTCAACTTTTAACGTTGTATTCCACACATAATTTTATTTTCATTATGTAATCAATATGACATAATGCACAAAATTATGTCATATTGCATTCTGTAGAGTTTTCTTTTTTCCTGAATTTTCTCCAAGTTGGAAATCATGACTCAAACTGCTCTACCTACTTATATCAGCCATGTTAGCAAATGATTTAGACTATTTAGGTTAGGGTACAAGGAAAAAAGGAAGTCTTTATATCATAATATCAACACAATCAGTGCATTGTCATCTAGTCATTAACAGTGACTGACAATTTGGACTGAGATGCTAAACTGCTGCAGCGTAAGCAAGTGCTCTGTATCTTAACCTATCCTTGAACTGTATGATTTAAACTCAAATATAAATAGCTCAAAAATTATCCTCTTGATCAAGTACACTTCTTTTCCTAGGAACAGGCAAGTCTCTGAGCCGCAAAACTCCTCAGACTTGACACCCGACACAACACACCATGAAGGGAGGCGAAGCTGCAGGCTGACTCACACACTAGAACACGTGCCTCAGGAGAGCAGCGGGGGTGCAGAGAAGCACTCTTTCAACTCAGCTGTTGTAAAAGTGTCTAGAACTAAAATCTACACAACAAGGTCAAGCTGTTGAAAAAGAGGGGAGAAAGTCTGATAAGAAGACTGACTGCAACATGAACAGCCTATCATCTATGAAAAAAAAGGAAACTAAAATATCATCGACCCAAAAGAGCAAAAGCATGTCAAAACAGAGAGGTTGTGTCTGTCAGAGCTCAGGACTTTTCTAGCTTACACTATTGAGAAGCTCTTCCTATGAACACTTCATAGAAGGCCCTTCCTTATACAGCAGTAACTCCAGTTACACATTGTAAGTTTCTCCAAATGTATAACAAGCAACATGAATATAAAAATACTCATCAGAACAGAAGCTCTATCTAGAGAACAGCCCCTTGTGCATTGGCTGGCTCAGTTCTCTGGGTTTATCTTGAGATCATTCCTTCCTTAATTAGATAAAGCATAAAGCATAAAGTTAACTTGCTGTGAATACATACCTTTCCATTTCTTCTTCAAATGCTTTGTAGCTTTGCAATAAGAGACAGGGAGGAGACAATATTGCTAATGAAAAAAACAGTATCATAGCAAGCAAACTACCTTCCCTTAAATTACTTGCTGAAAACGCTCTTTGGGAGACTTTTTCTTCTGTTTTTACTTACGTCAGAATCAGTCTCTATTAAATCAAGTGATTTGCACAATGTCCCTGCTGAACAGTGCAGTCAGAACCATAAAAGAACTCTCATCTTTCTTATTCCACTGTGATTCCACTGTGATTACAAAAATCCAAAGCCTACAATTCTAGCAGTTAACATTCATGCTTGAATATCATTTAAGCAAAATTGATGAGGTTTGAATATATTGAGAACAAACCTACTTATGTTAGAATTCTATCCCAGGAGTCTTAGTAGGTTATAATCAAGCCATAAAAGGAAAAATCTTGACTTCAGAAATGAACCGTTCTATTCTATTCTAAAAAAAACCCCAAACCAGTGAGAATTCAAAAAAAGCAGTTTTTACATGCCATTTTACCTTCATAACTGAGCACGGGGTTTAGGATTAGTTTTTTTCATTAAATCTAAGATCTGAACTTTGATTAAGAACATACATAAAAATACTGTAAAGAAATAAGACTGTAATTTTTCTCAGCGATAAAATGCTTATTTAAAAACAGTTATTACAGTTTCACTATTGAATAGGAAGTGCATAAGCTCCTGCAGAAAAAGGAACTTTGCTGATGCAGAGAATCTGTAATTTCATTTCTTAAACATCATAGTCACTATTTTTCTATGTAAGACACTGTGAGAGCAAATATGTGAATGGCAAAGCTAGAGAAAATTGCTCTTGAATATAAAAGATGAGCACAATTTTCACTCACTGAAAGCCTGCTGGGAATGGCATCTGTGCTACCACATGAATCCTGTGCTCATGGTTGCCTTATGGTCTTTTCTCAGCGTTGATTACCAAAGAAATTGCTTTAGGTCAGAGCAGAATAGATATAACATGTTTTTAGCAAGCAAGATGGCCAAAGTATAACAAATAAAGAATCCTTTTGTCTTTGCATCGTCATTTATCTTGTCAGACATATTCTTGAATCACATAGTCCATGATACAAGACGCCCTGGGTCTCCTATTAGGTCTTTACAGGAGTTTTATCATAAAATTTTCACAGATGAGGCAAGGTATTTAGCATTTCCAAAATAAAGATATCCTCAGATCAAACATACAGCTCATGGTCAGTATGCGAGTCATTTCTTTGATCAAAATATGCAGATCTGAATGAGCTGAAAGAATTCTCAAATTTTTACCTAATTCAATAAGCTGCTTCAGTCAAAAAAAATTAAAACTTACAAAACAACAAAAAAATTCAACAATTTGGAAATTATCGTGTTAGCATTTCCAAATGAATCATTTCAGCTTTGCATGGTCTTTCGTTAAAGAACTGTGCTTCAATTTTTCTTTGTCTGATCTACTTCAAAAAACATTACGGTCACCAGCTGAAGTGAAATACTGTGTTATGAGATGCATTAAGGGTAAACCAAGTCAACACAAACTTCAGCTGCTGCCTTAGAAATAAATAATTTTCAGTAATTTTAGACAGTAAGTGTAATTTTTGCTTTAACCTTTTGGAACTGCAACCACTCACTTCAAACTTTCAGGTCTTTAAGGGAGTTTGTTTGCTTGGTTTTTTTAACTTTCAGGGCTCTGGCATCTCTCAGATCACCAGTTCTCTTTTTGCATTGTAGCTCTACTAGTTTCATAGCTTATGCATATACTGCATAGATTGACCCTGGCAACTTTCTTAGCGTCAAATCTCTCATCTAGAGTGAGCTCTTTGAGTGCATCCTGCTATGTCTGAGCATGAAAGTTAGTTATCACTTAAAGTATGTGATAGAGGACTCTTTCTGGCACTTCAGATGACTCCCTGCACTAGGAAATGTTTGTATCTTTCAAGACTTACTCCACAAGACAGCCCAGTATTGCTACCGACACTACTATCACTATCCACACCGTACTGCCCACACCTGTGCGTATGTGCTATCTGTCTCTGCAGCCATATGCCCTGGACCTGAGACACCAATCAGAACAGTTCAGCATCCTTCATGTCACTAATGCTCCCACAGTTCAGGGCTGTGTAGCCCTTGCTGTGAGTACATGGAAAAGCACAAAGGAAGGTGACTTGGATTGTCCCAGGACAGTCCGTCTGTGCCTTTGGGATGCATAAGGCAGGAACCTGTTGTCTATCCACATTACATCCCTATGTATTTACTGTCATCTTCCACCTCCCAGCTTGACTTACGCATCTCAATCAGCCTATGCAAAGTCCGTTTTTCAGGAAGTTTTGGGCATGCAGTGCAAAGCTGTCCTGCTGTGAAGGATTCCTTTAAGAGAGGTGTGTGACCTGAAGGTGTATTCTGTATGATGTTTAGGGAGGAGAAAATTGTCTCCTGAGAAGGTCAGTCCAGCAATCCGTCATCACCAAGACATTACAGTCATAGGCAGTTTTGCATTGTTTGGCAGTGCACCATTTTGTAAGGCTTCCTCAAGGACAATCCCTGCAGCCTGGTAATCCTAAAATAGAGTACCTACTGCCTGCCAGATGTTATCCTGTGCCTCTCTATAGCGGTATCTGCAACAGCTCCTCTAACAATTTATCAGCCAGAGCCTGACATTTTGGAAAAAGCAGAAAGAAATCCTGAAAATTAACACTGCTGGAGGTAAAAGCATGTATTAGTTTAGGGTCTATAACAAAACAACCTTTAGAGATTTGATGAGGACCTGCTGGGCTTCTTCCTGGTTTTGTGGTGAATCACATTGTCACGTGAAGGGGGGGG
>VXBO01011803.1:51521-78046 GCA_013400135.1 Rhinoptilus africanus | reverse complement strand
TTTATTGTGATTGGTGTAAATTTCTCTCGCCTCGAATTAAAGGTATAGCTTACGAAAAATTCAGGGCGCAGACTCAAAGAGGAGTGGTCGCACCTTGGAGGCGGGTAGCCTTCGGGATGGAGGTGTGTTTTGGTATTAAAATGCATTATAATGAGCAAAGTTCATGCAAAGGACAGCAATTCATCAAAATTTGACAGGATGTTGGCTCTGGGTCCAACTAAGCCGCTTTATCTGGTCTCTGTACCGTCTTCTTTCCCGTTATCGACACAAGGCAAGGCCACGGAATCAACATTCCGTTCCATCCCTCGCTTAGTTCTCTTGGGAACCGCAGATATTATGTCTTCCCCGTATGCTGGGTGCAGACTTGTTTTCAACCACAGAAGCTTCTTGATTTCATGCTTTTCCTTAAGCTGTGAACAATGCTATACTTTTACATTTTCGGCCAATTTTAGTAATTATCCCCCACACATTCTGGTTCTTCTTTCAATCCCTGGAGTTAAAATATGAATCTGATGGTTATGAGGTAGTGAACAACAGAAAGCAGGTCTTCATAAGGGACTGTTGTTACATTTATAAATACTTGGCTTACGCTGAACCTATTTCTGCCCCAAACATGGTCAGCTCTCCCTCTCCTTCCTAGTCTTATAAGAGGATTCCAGACCATCTTTCAGGATTAGTGACCATGAGGACCATGCCAAAGGGCTTGTAGAATACCAAAGACTAATCATCACTCAGACCTCCATTTTATTTAGAAAAAAAATATCCTATCTGTACTGGTTGGTCTGGGTCTTCCAAAGAAGTTCTGCTAGGAAGCAGAGAGTTCAGTAGTACATGTATTTCTGGATCAATAAGCTACATGATCATGAGAGATTGGTTCAGCAGCATTTTTGTGACATGGTAGCACCTTCCATATCTCCATATACAGGTTATTACAGACAACAGATTATATAAAGTTATATCCGCTTTATCTGCATCTTTAACTGCAGATCACTAGGTGCTCTGATATCAGTTTTTAGCATGGTAAGGTGTCCCACTTTGTAGTTTTAGATTGATAAAATTGCCATCAGGTAACAACACACATCCCCTTTCTGCTGTTTTAGAATATTTGACGGTGACAAAGAAAAGATTAAAAGGTGACTTGAACAGTTTTTAAATTGGTCAGATAGGAAGCATTTCATCTCATATCCCCTAAACTGAACTCTGTTGTGAACTATTATGCAATATGGTTAATGTCTAATGAAGACGCATTTGATGTGCACAGTGCAGATTTAGCTCTAAACATATAATTCTAACAATGGAATAGACAATAGCAGCCTGGAATGAATACAAAGTGAAGAAGGATGTTTGATTATTTTTTTCTTAAGTGCAAGTACCTCTGTGCCTATATTAGTCCAGAAGCCATTTTTTCATGAGATCCCTACAAGAACTATTGTTCTTAAACTGCTTAAACTGTCCCCTCTTCTTGATGTATGGAACAACTATTTATGAATTCCTTAGTACCAATCTTCATGATGTATAAAATATCTTATTTTTTAAGATATTTTCCAGCTCTGCATCACCTTCTTATCTCCCTGTTATGATATTCTTCTGTAGCTCTTCAGGTATCTTTCAACAAAATCCTCTTTACTAAAATGCTTGACTGACTAGGGATAAAAGTCTGGTTTACCACCTAGAAGATATCATGGTGGTAGTACGAGGAATCACCCCTCAGTTTGTCTTTGAAGGGCAAGTCCGCTTACATGCTTTGTATCAGATGGCCAGGTATATAACCTAGCTCTAGAGTCCTACCTATTCACTTTTGGTCTGAGAATCTGTATCTCCAATTACCCAATTTTTCCACAGATCCTGTTTTTCAGGAAAAAAAAAGCATGTATTTGCAGCTGAAAATTATGGGTTTATTCACTAGAGGCTCTTCGCCAGACACCTTTTGGCAATGACAGTAAGTGGCTCCTAGTCAGTTTCACCTAACACTGACCTATAAATAATGAAATCAAACTATTTTTATTCTCAGAGACTAAGGCCAAAGACCTTTTTTCTATTTAATTTTCCTTAGTACCTGCGATGCATAAGCCATACATCTTCCAGGCTGTCTTATGAAGAAAGGACTGTGCCGATAACAGACTATTCCTTACAGACATATCTAACTAAAGAGCTGATGGTCTCTGCTTTAGTATAACCTGCCTGCTCACTTTGCTCTAAAAGATTTTGCAGGTACGTTTTCTTCATTTCAACTTAATATTTTCCTTAGTATGCTTTAATTTAACAGGTCCACCTCTTCCACAGCTGCTCAGTCTTGTTATGTTTTTATACCATTCTTTCATCATATTCAGATATTATCTGCACACTTTAGCACTTTGTTGGTAAGCCTTAGCATGACCAGAGGGAAGAGTTTCTCCTAAAACGCACACTGAATGACTGCATGAATGGGAGCATTTTATATTCTGGGTTTTTTTTTCCTAAAGGGATCCGTTAAAAACCTGAGGCTACCTCAAGAATTAAAAAAAAAAAATAAAAATCCAGTATCAGCCTTCTCCTCTTGCTGGTGATAAAGTAACCTCCCTTTATTACACATTTATTTAATTCATAAGTATATATTAAAAACCAAAATATTACCCTTTTTCCTAGAGGTATGCATTATTCCCAGGCCTATCCATGTGGTTTGTTTAGGGTTTTTTGTTGGGGGTGGTGGTGGTGTTCGTTGTTTTAATTTTTAGCTCTGTATAAAGATGAAAAGAACTTTCTTAGGGGCATGAATCATAGCCCAACTTAACTTTTTCAGATCTGTGCTATGCGCAATTTAGAGCTTACTTGTCCACTGGGAGATATCCTCAAACAATTCCTCAATTGTTTTCGTTTTCTTACTCTCCAGTGAGACCACACATTGATACATTCTTAAGTATCATGTATTTTTAGCCCTGGTACTACTACAAAATGAACAGGTTCAGGACTTGGGAGTCCAAAAGGTGTTCCTGGCTGACATGGGTCATCAGATACCATTTTTAACTCTCACTGCAAACTTCCGAATAGGCTCAAGCAGCTAATGGGAAGATGTAGCCTTTTACCCTTTTGAAGAAACATGTTAGTGTTTTTGGCTCTCTGTGAGTAGTCCAGTACCCAGTTTATAATGATTACAAATCCCAGGGAAAGTCATATATTGATGTTTGGTTCACTTAGCCTGTAACTCAAGCCAGATAAGTATTTCTCTGCAAAATCCACACCGTTACATAGGGTTCATAGAATTATAGATTCTGGCAGGAAAAAAATGAAGGAAAACCACAGTTAATCCACTTACAATACAAGCAAATGTCAAAATTCTTCCTTCCTTTCTCCAAGTCCAGCATCCACACCTCTAGCACTTATTCAACTCCTACAGTCAGGGCAGGCTTGAAAGTACAAAACACTAAACAGGAGAATCAACCTCATTAACCCAGTTAACGTCATCTCAACCAATGGTATATGAAACATCTTTTCATCACCTTGTTCTGGCTAACATAAAATGAACCAGGGATGTTCTTCCCTCAAAGGAACTGTATTACAGCTGTTGGCCCCCTCAGACTTTGGTAATGGTGTTTGGACGCAGCCCTCATTCACATTCCCTGTGACCCATGGGTTAAGAAGCCTGCTCAGCTCCCTCAATGGAGTCAAGTCTGGATGTCATTACCGTATTGCAGGTACTGTTACTCAAATATCCATGCTAGACCTCCTGACACTGCATAAACCTGTTGAGTAGGAGGAACAGTTGATTTCATCCTGTAAAAGTAACCTTCATACTACCAAGAATTAATTTTCCTCAAACTTTTCCTCAAACTGTTCTTACTCCAGAACAGAATTTCACATAAACTCAATAAGGTTTGCATAAAATCTTGTGTAACCTCAAACTTCTATACACAAATGCAAGCAGATAATGTTTCAGCTTTACCTGTATATATATGTGATTTCTAAGAATTAACAGTAATAATGTATTTTCTGAAAATCAGAAATTCTAATGCAAAAGCAGATCTTCCTGAAGACAGAATTTTCCCTCTAGCAGTGAGGCTAAATAAAATTGCCAGGCACAGAGGAACATGAAGAATAAGGAATGAAGGGTCTGTCTCACTTCTGTATCAGTAGCAGTAGCAGTGCTTGGCTTCTACTTTAGCTAAACAACAGGAGCAGCAATAATAATTTTCCTCTGTGTAGGAAAGTGTAAAAGTCTAAGCTATTGTTGGAAGAAGAGAATTGTAAAATTTCTGTAAAAAGGATAAGTGTTTTAAGAGAGGGAGAAAGCTTGATTTTTTTTTCACATACCTGCTTTCTGAAGCTCAGGAAAGGAGTGAAGAATATTCTCAAGACTGGTCTGGCTTCCTGAATCTTAGGGGATCAGATAAATCTGATCCAATCTCCATTCAAACATGAAACAATCTCTCCCTGCAGTCTTCCTTTTTCAAATACATATGACCTTCTTCCTCCCCCTGTTAGACAGTGACAAGAAATTGAGAAATAGGTGAACGCATGTTGCAATGCCAGACATCTCTGCTTGGGAACTTGAACCTGTTGTGTATTCTTTCTCCACCATGGTACATACCAATTTGCAGGATATAGCTGGAAACCAAGCTCCTGAAGACATTTATGAAACAGGATATGCAGAGTTGAATGCAATTTTAATTTTTAATGCAAGTTAACCAATAAAAGGTGCTACTCCTGGAACAGTTCTGTCAGTTTTTCAAGGTATCTTTGACACACTAAGAACTTTTCTAAAGAACTTTTCCAGGACAGTGTTTGGAGAAGTAGCCTTCAACAGGCATTTCTGAAGGCATACATGCACACACATGTATATTTATACACACATATATATGCATCTACTTAACCATAATCTCTCTACAATATGCACTGCACAGCCTAACATTTTCTTCATACTCACAATGAGTCTTATATAGCACTGAGCACTGTAGATTTTTGAAAATGCCAAAGAACCCTGCCAGTCAGATTTCCTCATCCACAATGAAACTTGAGTATCAGCCAAGATTAAGACAGTTAGCTTCAAATATATATTAATATATCCTAATCACACTTTATTTGTCATTAAATAAACAGAATGCGTGCTTATACTTATCTATCTAGATATTTATTGCACACAGACACGCATGCACACACCCTTTACACAGCAGTAAGAACTAGAAACCGCATGGATTGTTAGATGATAACCTCTTCTTGGCAATGGTACAAAACAACCTGATCATTCTGCTTTCTCTGCCTCTGGCTATCTGCGTTAATAACTGTAAGGCATTTTTGAGACATCTCTGGACCCTAGAGGGAAAAGGCATTTACTGGAACCTGGGAATTCATCTCTCTGTCTTGCTGAAAGTAAACATGGTGGACCAGCATTCATCTACCAAAATTTCTTTTTTATGAGTCACCACTGGAATTTCATGCCCCCTCTTCAACGTATGTGCATGTCAGATGGAAGATTGGGACATTTAAGCATATTAATGATATTGTCTCTCTTCTGTGCTGCCTAGTTAAAATGCAATAATAGTATTTTGATCCCCTGTTTGTTATTTTAGAGTACAAATTCTCAGTGGGCTATAATAAACCAAAAATTAGATGGCTTTCAGTGCCTGATCTTAGACAGAAAAAGCCATATTAGATATGCAGTGTAGATAAATCAGCAAATTAGATAGTATTTGCCACAAAAGGACTGACAGAGTAAAATCACTATCTCATTAGAGTTGGTCCTAAAGCTGTAAGCGTGATCCAGATGCTCTTATCAAACATTCCAGACAAACCAACAAAAAAAGGAAGCTGTGCATTGCTTCTTTTTATTTAGTTTCTTAAAAGACAGTCTCAGAGCTTGAAATTCACATTTCCAACAAGGAACAAAAATAAATTCAACAACAACCCCTATTCCATGGTCAAAACCTTTCCTGCATGTTCCAGATTAAAATAGCCCTGGGATTTAAATGTGCCATCCTATGCTGATTAAATTCAACATCTTTAGATGTCAAATGAAAGGAAACATGGTGCGATTACTACTCGAAGATTGAGAAAAAGCAAAATGGAAAAGAAAATTTAAAAAAAACATTTTGAAGGAAAAATAAACATTAGAATCACAATAGCCAACCAAGATCAGTTTTCCATCTGTCACTGTTTCACAATGAAATAAAACCTGCTGAGTTCATGAAGTGGAAAGTGTTATACTGCTACATCAGACTCCAGATCACTGTGAATCTAATCACAAGAAAACTAAAGAAGAATGTAATGAATTAGCTAGGAAAGGGATAACTGGCTTTCATTTCTTGCATTTCTTATAGCATTTTATCACAGAACCCTGGCTGAGCCTAAGATTAGAAAGAAATGTGTATAGTGCATAGTTTAGGAGGTCAGACTCAGCCGTTAACAGCTAAGATAATTGCATACCAAGGAAAAAGATGATGAAGAAGAAATATGTCATAGTAGTGGATTGTCAAGCAGCATGATTGCAGTGTTAGTCTCCACAGAAGATAAGCTGATTTGTTACAACTTTAAAACTGGTTTATACACATGCTTGCTCTTTTATTGGGATAGCGTGCAATGTTTGTAATTTTTCGTTCTCATCAGCATTACAGAGATCCTTGTTTACAAGAGGCTCTACTGGTTTCACCCTTTGCAAAGGGTGGGGACGACTCAGCAAACTCTCAGCAAAGCAACAGGGGAAAAAAAAAAGTATTAATTGCAAGTAAAACAAACTCTAAAACATTGCTGTTAATACTACCGCATGAAGTTGGATAGTCCCATCTAGTGGACAAAAATTACTTGACTGCAGAGAAGAAACAAATACAGCATTTAAATCATAGTCCCAACAGATCTGTAAATGTTATTATCTGCTTAAGCATTGTACCAATATCCTCATGCTAGTATAAGTTCCAGGCCCCCTATGTTTTGTTATACTGTATCCTAAGGCAGAACCATATACAGTGAATAATTCCTGTTCACAGCTAATTCCAGTGAAAAAAGACACAGTTGCATCTCAAAACTGGACTCATCTAAAGAAAGTGAGCTATCATTGATTTTATTTTGTAGCTGACTTTGCTTCTTGAGAATATTTTCTTACAGTAAATATCTCTCTCTAATGGTATCCTGCAAAGTGGCAGCTGATGGTAGCATCATAAACAGCACTTTACAGATATTGTGGAATATATTACCAGCGACACAGTCTTAAAACCAAGCAGAATTCCATTTTTCCTGAAATTGCAACATCTCTTCCACAGTCCACAAAACAGAATTTTAAGGAAGGCTGAGTCCTGCTGCTAGAAAGATGCATGCATTTACTGTTAGCTTGTGCAATTTTTATGACTATTTAAAAGTCTCTGGCATTTGTTGAAAATTGTCTGGAAATGGTTTTAATAAAGCTCAAAATCACCCTTCCTGACAGGCTAGGAAGTAAATTAATTCCTAAGAGCATTCACAGTTTACAGAGTAACAAACCTACTGGTTGTGATACAGCTAGATTTCTGGCAATGGTCTAAATCAAGGGCTAATGTCTAAGCCGTGACAACTCAATAGGGAATGCAAGCAGCAACAAAACAAAACCCTGAGGCAGAGTTATTTCTCTCTTTATGAAAAGTATAGGAAAAAGCTTGGTAATTGTTTGCGTAAGTAGTGAAATGCATAACATGGGCGGTGTGAGAGTTATTTCTTTTGCTCACAGAGTTGCTACAACCGCTGCAACTGCTGTCATCACTGCTGCTGTCTTAGGAAAAGGTCCACATGTCCACTGCAGAGACAATGATGCCTGAAAGGAGCCCGGAGAGACTGAAAGGGCAAGGGACTAGAAAGTGCTCTTACATATGAAAGCATACTAGATGATAACACATTTCTCTGACATTTCAGAGCAAGCTTGGCTGAAAGTTTACTCAGTTGTATTCAGAATACAAATGTAAATTTTCGAAATGAAGGCAATCTACCTGGGAAATAAAAATAATCTGGTGCATCAAGAAATCCAGATACATGTGAAAACCTGTGTATGTCGGTTGCAGACCAACAGTAGGAGAAATGCTGAAATGCATTGATGATAAAAGCTGACTTATGTGGTAAGAAAGTCTTGAACTCCTCCTGTATAGTTCTGCATTGCACTAAGGTGCTCTGCCTACATTCATGGGAACAGGGTTGATTGCCTGCATTATGATTTTTTTGGCTTACATTCTGTGATAATGCAATTTTCGCTCATTTGCAAATAAATGCATTCTGTTAAGCAGTAATTCTGAAATTGAATACCTTTATGTTCTGTTTTGCTTGTATGTTTCCAATTTAGTGCTCATTTGAGGTGGCATGAGGTTCTACACCTTTCTTTTTTTTTTCCAAAAAGATCTATTTGTGAAATATGAAATGGCAAAAACTGCTCCTTTCTGATAGCTTTGGATCTGCAAATATAGCTTTCTCTACCTTCACCACATTTCCTATAAACATTTGTTTAAATGCTATTACTGAAGAAGTCTAGTAAAAAATTTATCAGCTAAACTAACTTAAGTCCTCATTAGCCAACATTACTGTACGGGTAACATCTGTATTTACACAGATCCCTGATAAAAATGCAACATTTTTACAAGCTTGCTATGCTCATTTTACCTTCTGGAAATTCTTATCTTGCTCTGTACTAGCATACAAGTAGTTTTCATAGCACTCTTCACCAACATGCTCTATTCCCACATGTCAAGGCCACTAGCAATAATGTTCAATAAAATTATTCTCAGGCTCAAGCCTCCAGACTTTTAAATAGTAACTGCCTTTCAGACTGCTCCTTCCCCTTTGAACATTACCTGCTTCACCTTCCTTTTAGTAGTCTATTTTCCATGCCATATTTTTGCTATATCTTCTCATGTTGAAATAATAATTGTCCTTGAGACACTAAATCAAATTCTTTGTTGAACTCCAGATAGATTAGCTCTATTGTATTTTTTTTGTCTATAAAATCAATTATGTTACCAAGGAAAGACACCACATCACTGTGATATGTATTCCCCTCTTATAAATCCATATTGTCTTTTTGCCGTTTTCCATTTAACTCAACACCTTTAGTTAATCCGTCTCCAAAACATGTCTCAAAGTCTTCTTCGAGAGGTTGAACTGTTGAAGTCAACAGTCGTCATGTCACTTGTCTCCTGCTCTCTTCAACAATACTTTCTTATGCCATATAACTCTCTATCTTATTGCAATTCCCTACTTGGTACTTAAACAATAGGGTGGACTCCGTCCAAAAAAACATAAAAAACATAATAGTTTCTTAATCCCTGAAAAGAGTGCAGAGATCTCATGGAGAAACAGGTAGAATAACAGAGGAAAAGTCATTTTCTTACCAACAATGCACACAGTGCTATATAAATTGCAGTTGAAGTTATCTGTTACAATAGAAAAAGTAAATTTGAGCTTTTGTGGAATTTTAAATAAATACTGTTCTTGAAAAGTCATAGTAATTGCTCAATTGACTTTAATGGTTCCTTCCCAGCTGCTACATTCTATCTGTACAGTAAATCTCTCCTTTGGTAGTTTTTAACTATGGATTTTTGACCTAAACAACAATGTGTAGATGTAAACAACAATGTAAATCACACTACAAGAACATTGTTTTGGACAACGAACAATAGCCCCTTCTGTAATAGTTGAGGTCTAGGAGGCTTTAGTTTATTAGGGTTAAAAATGAGCATTCAGTACAAAACCTGTCATTATTCGTACCCTATTTTCAGGAAAATGCCCCTGTTCAAAAGCAATGCATAGGTTTAAGCAAGTCAGTCTTAAAGGTATAATTAGATGCAGGTGCCAAAGAGCTCTCTTGATTAGAAATGGTCTTCTGTAAATGCAAGTTGCAGTTAATAGGCAATAGCTCATCATTGTAAACCTATCAGACTTTGGATATAGTCTGTGTCTTTTTCAATTTTGCTGTTTATGTAGCTAAACCTTTCCTTACAAATCTGCCTCACTGGAAGTGAAACACAATGCTGTAAAAAAAAATTGACATAAAACAATAAATCTAGCCATTCACCAGGCTTAGATCATTCTATTTAGCACAATTATAACTTAAACTGTTAATATAATTAGAGTTAAAAGAATGCTATGATTAAAGGAATAAAAAAAAGACCTGCTTACTAAAGTTCTTTGAAATTTTATATACATACAAAATGGCAAGTTCCCCTAGCCTAAGCATAAATTTGGCTGTCATGTAATGATCAGAAAATGCCTGCAAAAGTCGTTAGAGAGAAAAATGGAAACCAGAAAAAATCATCACAAAAGGATCCATACTATACACATTTCTGTGCTACCTGTTACCAGAGTAAACAAAACTGGCATTATGATCGGTTTGCAAAGAAGGCAAGTCCTTCAGACATTACAACAGCCTAAACTACAAGATCTTACCAGATAGTCTCTGGAGTCCTGATTTTGGCATAGGCATAGGGAAAAAAGACAGAATTGCAAAGGGAATTGCAAATATCTCTGACTCTAAAATATTGCATGAGGTGGGAGCTGGGAGGGAAGGATGCAGAGTTACTTAATATTTTAACTTTTCATTAGCCTTTCTTCCTCTGAGCATCTTCTTTAGTAGCTATTTATATCTTGAATGGGGTACTGAGAATAGAGGAAAGATTGCCTCTTTGAATAGTCATGGGACAAGCGTTGCTGCAGAAAGGGGGCGGAAGGCAAAATACCAGTTTTTCTTCTTAGGTCACCAGCTTGGAGGCCACACAGGCCGTTTAAAAGACTGACATCAGCAGCAGTGCTCTCTGGCATCAGAAACTCAAGAAGGTTATCTTTCCCTAATTGCTACCTAAGCATCACCAGAAGCAAGATATCTTTTCATTACCTCCACAGTAGCTCTGTGGTTAAATGCCACAGCTAAGACCTCTATTTGTCATTGCATTCCCGTTTCATACTATCAGTCTTTAACATCCATCCCCTCCTGATCTGTTCTTTCTCTCACTTTGCTTTTTATAAATGTGAAATATTTGGTCTGGGTGAGATTCCTGTAACCAACATGTATTTCAGAATATATTAGATGGGCACGGGTCACCACAGAATTACTAGGTCTTACTTTTTTCATTATACTTGAGGGTGGTGAGACACTGGCACTGGTTGCCCAGAGAGGTGGTGGAGGCCCCATCCCTGGAGACATTCACAGCCAGGCTTGATGAGGCTCTGAGCAACCTGATCTAGTTAAAGATGTCCCTGCTTACTGCAGGGGGGTTGGACTAGATGGCTTTTAAAGGTCCTTTCCAACCCAACACATTCTATGATTCTATGATTATTTTTTTTAGATCTCCTGTGAGACTTGATAGTTACCTGAAGGTTCCTGTTCTTTACACATGTGCTTTTATGTTATATGTTAATCATATTGTTCCTTCAGAAAGCAGAAAATATCTGCATTTCCTGTCTACTACAAAAATAATTAGGTATTTCTTAAGAGCTCAGGTGCTGAAAGGAAAACACAAAATACTAGCATATTGTTTTCTTTAAAAAATGAGAATGTGAGAGGCTATGTTTAAACTTTAACGCCTTGCTGGCATTGCTGTCTCTGTTTTGAATTCTCTTGGACATAACTTCCTAAAGCAATAAAAGCAAAAAAAATAATTGTCTTCATAAATTGCTCTTTATTAGGGTATTTGCATTGTAGATCCCACTGCAGGTTATGATGTTAAGATTTGAATGTATAAATGAACTTATGTGCATAAGTAGATCCTGAAAACCTGTGGACAGCAAGACAAGCCTTTTATTCTAAAGCAACAGCTCGAGAAAACAGATTCCCCAAAAAATGAATGTATTTTGACTTCATTCATTTGCAATATATACATTGGTAAGCTTTACGGATGCAAGACATTCATCTCAAGAAACAGGAGCTGCAAGCCTCCTCTCTTTTCCTATAATTGCTGCATATTCTTTAAGGATAACTTAATACTGTGGGGCTTAGGAATTTTGTTTTTAGTAATCTTCACTGAACATTAGGAAAGTCAGGCCATCTAAATGGATTATAATTCACAACTCGTTATAGTCAATGTTCATCACATTTACTGTTTGTATATGGCAGTCATAAGGACCAGACGAATGGCAACTGTCTGGTGAAACTGTGCTGTTATCTATTATCTCTAAATTCCATCTCCTTCCCTCACCATATGGTTTGTCTTTTTAATACTTTTCACCTTTGTGTTTGGTCCATGATGAGCTCAGTAAGTCTCCAGAAGCATGCATTTATTCCAGCTCCTCTTTAAAGTCATAAAAGTATATTTCTGTCACATAAATAAATAACTATATGGTGTAATTTATTGTTGGAGAGATCCTTTCAAAGGGTCAGTAGAATTAAAAATAATAAAAATTAAAATGAACATTTTTATGAAGCAAAATAAGGTAAAGCTTTATAGAACAAAGGTATTTGGAAGGAATATTAATCCTTATGCCTCAGGGCATAAACAAACCTCTAACTGAGTGTTGCGGGAAAAAACTTTTTCCTCAGGGCATATTTTATAATTGCTTACCACATGTCTTCTTCCAGCTTTCTTTAAAATGTGTTGTAGCACTGAGACTCACTGCTAAAAACAGAATACTAGAGTAGATGGAGGACTGGGTGGATTTCGTGTGGCATTTCTTCTATTTCTCCCACATCGCTTTAACACTGCTTTCATTTATAGTTACTGGGTCACAGATTTCACTAAACAGATTCTAAGATGACCATTTTCTCAGCTAGCCTTTTTCCATTTTATATTTTGCTGTATGGTTTATGCAGAGTAAGTTAACTTCACCTAACTTATTTTCAGTACTTACAGTCTCAGCTGTGTCTTTTTGACTTATAGCCTCATTCATGCATTCTGTTTTCCAGCTACTAAGTTCTGCTGTGTTTTGTCTGACAGTCTTGTGTCCTACTTGGTTTGGTTTCTATTTTTCTTGTGGCTTTTCAAGTCTCACTGCAAGCTTTTCTTCTCTCTGAATAAGAACAGTTGCAAGCTAGCACTGTTTTACCAAAAAAATCCAGAATGTAAATCACTGAAATTGATCGAGGATCATAGTTTTCTTTCTAGGAGCTGTATTTTCATCATACCATTTTTACAGTGACCAACTCTTTCAATCCACACCAGATTGGTAACATATTCATTTTATCTAATACAGATGAAGTTTATTAACACTCAAATCACTATGTTTTTGCATGTGAGTCAGTTAAAACAAAAACTATACGGAAACACAACTTCTCAAGAGTTCTGTGATGGGAAGGGAGAAAAAACGAGACAGCCCAAATAAATCAAATATACTTACAGGCTGAGCTGGATGGTCTAGTTCTGGTGACCAGAAAGACTTTTATTCTTATGAATTGACATTGTGGTATACAAAGTTGAATTTGTCTGTAGAAAAGAAAGCAGTGAACAATGTAAAATGGTCCACATAAAAATAAATACTTTTTTACATACTGATATTAATTTTACATGCATTTTTGTCATCCAGGTGTGAAACAACTATTTATGTTTCACGAAGTATGCAACTTAAATGAGTAGGAAGTATATCAGAACAGGTGCAGGTAAGCTTAGTTATTCATTAAATGAGAAAATAAGTGACATCTTGCAGAAGTATATGACGCAATAAGATAACTGACAGACTCCAAACATCTGCAAGTATGATTTACTTTACTTTGTAACCAATTACAGCTTTTAGCTTTCATAAGTAAAAACTTGGTCCAGCATTTGCTTTACGATACTTTTTCAAGTAACTTTCAGTATTTGTGTGATAACTATGGTCCAGTCAGGATTTGGCAAGATATAGTGTGTCATGATAAACATACCCTTTTTTTTCTGCTGCTGTTTAATCTGCCAGTGAGTCCTGAATATCAGCCAGATCTTTACCAGGCTGCTTAGCATTTTATATGATGTTCAAGTCTGGACATTGTTCTGTGGGTTTACTTGCCATGGTTATGAGGTTTCCTTTAAACATTACTCATACAGAGCTTAGAGAATCATAGAACTGTTTGGGTTGTAAGGGACGAGGCTTAATAACTCCAACTCTCTCAGCCTGTCCTCATAGGAGAGGTGCTCCAGCCCTCTGATCATCTTCATGGTCCTCCTCTGCACTCGCTCCAACAGGTCCACGTCCTCCTTATAGGGGGGGCCTCAGAGCTGGATGCAGTACTCCAGGTGGGGTCTCACCAGAGCAGAGCAGAGGGGGAGAATCACCTCCCCTGACCTGCTGGCTACACTTCTTTTGATGCAGACCAGGATACTGTTGGCTTTATGGGCTGTGAGCACACATTGCTGACTCATGTTGACTCACACTTCTCATCCACCAACACCCTCAAGTCCTTCTCCTCAGGGCTGTTCTCAATCCATTCTCCACACAGCTCGGTGTCTTTGGCAAACTTGCTAAGGCTGCTTTTGGTCCCACTGTCCATGTTGCCAACAAAGATGCAGAACAGCATCAGTCTTAATACCAACCCATGAGGAACACTATTCATCACTGGTCTCCACTTGGACATCAAGCCATTGACCACAACACTTTGAGTGCGACCAGCCAGTCAGTTTTTTTATCCACCGAGTGGTCCATCCATCAAATCCATATCTCTCAAATTTTGAGACAAGAATATCATGGAGGACGGTGTCAACTGCTTTGCACAAGACCAGGTAGATGGCATCAGTTACTCTTCCATTATTCACCCATGCTGGAACCCTGTTGTAGAAGGCTACCAAATTTTTTAGGCAGAGTTTGCCCTTAGGGAAGCCACGTTGGCTGTCACCAATCACCTCCTTATTTTCCATGTGCCTTAGCAGAGTTTCCAGGCGGATCTTCTCCATGATCTTGCCAGGCAGAGAGGTGAGACTTACTGGCCTGTAGTTCCCCAGGTCTTCCTTTTTTTCCCTTTGTAAAAATGGAGGTTATGTTTCCCCTATTCCAGTCAGCAGAAATTTCACCAGACTGCCGTGGCTTCTCAAATATGATGGATGGTGGTTTAGCTACTTCATCTGCCAGTTCCCTCAGGACCTGTGGATGTATCTCATCAGGTCCCATGGATTTGTGCACCTTCAGGTTCCTCAGATGGTCTCAAACCTGATCTTCTACAGAGGGCAGTTTCTCATTCTCCCAATTCCTGCCTTTGCCTTCTGCATTTGGTCAGTTCATTCTTCTTTTATTACAGAAGTGTCCTCCCATACTTTATTTTGCCTATGATTTAGTGCAACTAAATATTAACAGAACTGTACAAAAGTGGTGATGTTTACTGTCTTTCTGTGATTGTATTCAGTTTGGTGGGTGCTGTGAATAGTAAACCCCCAATACTTACAAGAAGAACAAGTACAAAAGAGTAAGGCTGAGGATACCAGTAATAAAGTAGCTTAAAGATAAATTGAGTGAGAAAGTTGGACTTGCATTTTGAAGAATCCTCTAGTCATCTCTAGCACTTGCATTTCTATTCCTTTTATTCAAAGTAATAAGAAATTATGATTAAACCATAAAGGACTAAGATCAGAGACTCGGGGAGGGTAAGAGTTCCTCCAGTTCAGAAAGTTATCCAGATATATTTTGCACTTAATATGTTCGTATGAAAAATTGCTTTTTTGGGGGCAGCAGTTGAAAAAAAAAATCACCTCAGATTATATCAGGATTATTATTTTTTTACTCTTTCCCTGAAATTTTTGTTTAGTTTCGAACTCACTTGAGAGCAAAGCAATGGAAAAGGCACTAAATTTCACAAAGTTTCTGAAAATAGAACAGTTGTTGCAGGACCTCAAGAGTTAGACATTCATGCAGATTGAAAGTATCTGAGTTCAGGGGCCCTCAAATACAGGGCACTCAGAGAAAGGTTATGTTTTCAGGCTCTTCTTATTACATTACATCAATAATTAAACTGACCCTAGAATCCCCGTCTCTTAATGAATATCCTAATTGTCAAATCAGACACGAGCCTCAATCATGTTCCTGTAGTGCGACCACTATTGGGTGGTCTCAGGGCACACTTCCTCATATCTCAAGCTCATTCAGCCACAGACAGAAACCTGATGAATATTGTTATTGAGAGCTGGGCTACCTACCCAGCAGGGCTGAGCTCATGCCTCTCAGCAGCACTTACAGTGCAAGCTCAGCTCTGCACTAGCCTTGCTTATGGGACTTCCTCTTGGCTCAAAGCAGAAAGGGAGCAGAAGACTAGAACCTTGCTCTTAATCTCGATACAAATCTTTATAAAACATAGAATAGGTTTCCCCTCAAAACCTGTTCCAAACCTTTCTGTTTGTTTTTCTGCATGCACAAACTCTCTATGAGTCCAGATCTTCTTCAAATGTGTGCATATGACAATTATATGAAACCTTTCTCCTATGCAGATAATGGTGCTAGTCCTGGTTCTCTTAGATTCCCTCCACTTACACTTTCCCACCCACTTTTTTTCTGAGCAGGGTTATCTTTGTGAGCTATTCTGTCAAATTCTTATTTAGCTTAGTCTCATCCCTGAAAAGAACACTATGGAATTTAAGCAGCAATTGCATGCTTTTAGAATTGAAGCCAAGAGGCAGAAGGAAATAAACATTGCCCAATAATTCTTTTATTCATCTACTTTAATTGTTATATATAATTCAATAATCAAAAATTAATTGTTCTCCATGTTAACTATAATTCTTCTAATTGCACCTTTTACTGAATATATCAACGTTTCTGTTGTAACTCTGCCTTTTGAGTCAATAGTCTGAATGCTTGAGTAATTTACTATATGTTGCTTTCCTATAGTTCACAGCTAGGGAAATTAATTCAATTTTGTCCAGACTCAAAGCAAATGTTTGACTAAATGAAATTAGTTTACTGATACATGAACAAACCCAGGACAGGATTTAATTACATTTACAGGAACTTAATCTAATGCATCAGGTTGATTTTTTTTTTTTTAGTATTTAATGGACCTTGCCAGGATCAGTATAAGTAAATCACCCAAAATACTAAAACAATTTCTCCTACACTCCTCTTTGAAGAAGCAACCGGTATAGCTAATCAATAGCTATATATTGCTTACTGTTTGTACAGTCATATGAAGGAAACATTTCTTCTTAATTTTTTATTTTTTTCCTGCTTTCTAGGATATCATCAAGACTAGCTGATGTGTAACTATGATAATGTGCTTGTGGAAAATTGCTGTATTATGGGCATTTCAAGGCAGGATTTGAAACATCGACTTCATAATTCAGTGTTCTGTCTCTGACAGTAGTCAGTGCTGAATGCAGCAAAAGAAGATACAAGAATTATTATAGTAGATAAACACATGATAACTTATTCAGACAATATTTCTTTGAAAACATTTGGCTTACTGTTCTAAATCACAGGAAATTCTTTACAGTCTATCTGTACAGCAAGTATAACTGTGCTTAACCTTACCAAAAAAACACGTGTATTTAGTCTCTTCTCCCAAAGAGAGATTGAAGTTTTACTAATATCACATGGCAATGAATTCTTAATTCTAATATTTTATTGAGAAAACAGATTGTTTCTGGAGCTACATATAAAGGATTCCTGCACATTGTTCCTGTGCAATTGACAAAATACATTGTCAAATGTATATTGTCTGTAGCATTCACTGTTAATAAACCATGGCTGTCCTTTACTGCTCTTTTACTGATATCACATAGCCGCCTTTTTTTGAGCCCTTTTGATGTTTCTAGTCATTTTCGTTCTGCCTTAGAGGTATGCCTCTTTATATTAGTTTCTCAGGCTACAATCTTTAAAGTATAGTGTTTTGGCTCAAGTCTCTTTTTGAACTCCACCATGAAGTACTTTTTTAATGTTAGAATTTCTTTTTATCTGTCTGCTCTGATTTCATGACCTCATTTAAGGAGGAAAAAAGTCTCGGTCCTGTACAAATCAAACTTTTCAATCCCCTAGATTCCTGGGATTTGAAAAGAAAGAGCAATGAATTTGCACACTCAAAGATAATGGTTAAATGATAAATAAATTCTTTTCACAGAACCGGAGGAGGGGGAGAGGTGAAAATTAGTCTTCACAAAAGAAAATTTTAATCCAATATCCATAAACTAGAATGATAGATTTCTCTTCTTTGGATTTATTTCTATAACATACATAGTTGGACAAACAAATCTTTAATTTGAAAAGTATTTCCTTCACTAGATTGTTTTAGTTTTACATATAACATTTTCATAATAATCTTTCATTATGATAAATGAAAAATCAAGGCTACTATCTTCAGGTCCATACTTACGTTTTATCTGTATGATGAATTACTATAACAATTAGGATCAGAAATTTAATATTTTGTTTCTTAAAGTTTTTTTAAAATGCAAAGGCAGTTTTAAAACATTTTTAACATAGACTATCTGGAATTATTTTTTTTTTTTGTATCCTGTCTCAAAATACTGCCTAGGGAGACTTTACGTTCCTTCAATCAGGATATGTTACAAATCTTTCATTTTTATAATATTAATTGCAAAATCTTACATTACAAAAGCAAGCGTTGCCTATACTTGAATCATATTTACATCATATCAACGGAAATATTACCAGAGCCATTTAACACTTTTGTTAGCAATCCCTCTTTACTTGAAGGAAAAAGTTGAATGTTCTGTTTCGAGTACTCAGCAATTTTGCTTTCACTCAGAGGCATGCTGCCTGTGTTGTCACATGAATGACATAACCACTCAACTTACTTGATCTTGATAGTAATCTAATCTATTGTATTTTAGAAGTAAAATAAATTCAATTTCATTTCTGTTTCCTAAATTACTTAATCTAGCAAAAAAAAAAACCCTCATTGCAAGAAGGAATGATTCACAATGTGGTGAACTGCTAGGGATCATATTGCTTAGAAGTTTTGTGATTTTGTATTTTTCTGGTCCTGGACTTTCCTCTGGATCAGGTACCATTTGTTCTCTCTAAGGCACCTTAAACCAAGCAAACCTCTGTCTTTAGTTCTTGTTAAATTGACCAACATGTGAATGTGGTTTTAGTTGATCTAGATCAAATTTGTGTATATAGACCATCCAGTATGATTAAAGACAAGTGAAATATTACTCACCTGAGAAACGCTTTTACAACCACTTGGATACTTCTGTTTGGCTATTCCAAAGTTATTCTGAATCTCTTCTTGCCTTTAAATTATTTCAAAGGACTTTCATATTCTCAGTGAAGTTTTGTTCTGCAAGCAGTTATAAGAAGCAAAGGGCAAGAAGTCGATCTTTTGAAAGACTTGTGAGATGAGCAGGCAGGTGACCGAGGGAAGAAAATGCATAAAATAATCTGAAAATGTTCTGTGAAGTAAAAAAGAAACAGAAGGAAAAAAAAAAAGGTGCTTAAATTCACACACACACACACAAAGATCCATACTATTACCTATATACGCAGTCACAGATGTATCCAACACGTATACATAGGTACAAATATACACAGATATTGCCAGAGAATAACAGAAAAATTACTCAGCTTGATGGGTATTTCATCTTTGCTACTTTCAGATGTCTTCACCACCGTCTCAGTTGCAATAATGTTTTGACTTATTTCATGTTCCTTTAATTAGAATTCTCAAAGCTTTAGGTAAAGCATTCATACATAATTACATTTTATTTGTGCAGAAAAAAAAGGGGGGGAGATGAGGTTTTATAGATCCTTTAATTTCAGTGTTATTTCCTGAGGAAAAAGTATTTCACTTCATACCTGTGATCAGTTTCATTTATAAGTAAAATCACAAGTGTAATCCTATAACTTCACATTCTTTGTTGGTTGTTTTGGAATATGAATATCCAAAGAATGTTGGCAGAATAGCTAATAATCCAGTTGCAGATATAAGCATCCTCAAAAGACTACAAGAAAATAAAAATAATAAATGCAATATTTACTCTATACAATAAATGGCCTGAGATGAGATAACACTAAATGACATATTTTTTGATAGCTGCATGGATACTAGCTGTCATGTAACATCAAGCCCAAAGCAGCCACATAGAATACACTGAAAGTACCTGTTAATTGGCTAAAACCAGTCTTAATCAGAAATATTTGTCAATTGCGGCTAACAGTGCACTTCTAGGTTGGCTACCACAGTAGGTAGCTGTGGACTAATACCAGTTCCAAAACTGGTGTTTATCCATGAACCAGAATATTCATGCCTCAGCAAGAGGCACAGAGGAGAGGGAAGGTGAATCCTCTCTCTGTCAAACCAGCACGATCCATCGCACCGCTTAGAACGCGTGGAGAAGGCGTAACCCTCACCAGGTAAAAAAATTTACAGACACTGATCTTATATGTTGGAACAGAGAATGGCACAGAGAACACCAGAATGACCTGTGGCTAAACACATTTGCTTCTTTTGGAAACAGAAAGGAAAAGTAATTTTTAGTTGAAAAATGAAATTTTTCGATGGTAGACTATTTGTCTTCATAGGAAGCTCAATAGGAGCTCTTACAATTGGCTTCAGCCTAAATACTGCACAGACAGAAACTCACCAGCACAAATTAACTTACAAGAATTAAAATAATGACAACCACAATCTCTGCCCTTCTACCTACTAAATTCAGGGCCTCATCCTGAATTCTCTTGTATCGAAGTATTCGAAAAACTGTATGGAAGAGTGATTAACTTCAGTGAAATTACTTCTCATTAACCCCTTTTGACACTAGAAAATAAAACTCTTTAATGAATTAATCCTAAAATTAAAGTATATTGATACCTAGAAGAGATTATATCTCCTTGAAAAAGATTTTATACTTTTTTCCAACAGACATCTTTTATTCTAGTTGTCAGATCTTTCTTAAGTTCATTTTTTCTCTGTGTGAATATGAAAGCAGTTTTTACAAGAAGCTGCTAAAGAATTTCTTTATGTGACCATAGCAACATCCCAAGAAGAAAGCACATTTCCCTGGAAAATAGAATTAAATCAATACATGTTACTGATCCTAAAGAGCAGGCGTTCAAATAAATAGTCTTATTCAAGTCAAAGAGATTACTTTTGTGAGAACCTAATATTGGTAAATAGATACTTAAAGTTTTATATATTTTATACCAGAAGCATCATCTTAAATTCAGATCCTCTTAAATGAAACAGGATTTTATGGTCAGGAAAGGGAAAAAACAGTAGCATGAAAGGTAATGAAAATTACAAAGAGCTAATGCAGTGAAACTTGACCCTTTCATGCCAATTAGCTGAAGTAACTTGAGAGAAAAACTGTTTCCCTCTTGTTGGAATGAACTCATGAATGAACTAATGAAGTTCTTAGTTTACAGAAAATGCAATAAGATCAGCGAGATTGTATGTTATTTAATTATGTCAATTAACAGGCAATGCTAATCAATGCATTGAAATGTGAGTGAAATATAGAACTAAGATTTGAAAGCCATTTTTCAAAATCCCAAACTGCACGGTTAAATCACAAATTTATTCGCAGCTAAGGAATGCAGACTTCAAACCAATATATCTAACTACTGAAGGTTATTTATGTGCGACATCAATGTGATTTAGACACCTAAATCCAACAGCCACTCTGAACATACCAGCCTGAATTACAAGCTTTTGGAGCAGCATAAGCCCTGAAGTAATGTAATGCAGCCACATTGACAACATCTAGAATTTTACTGTATATCAGGCATGCCATACATCTGAGCTGAAAGAGAATGAAAACAGCTACCTGTAAATAATAGTACTCAGACGTGGTACAAGGTGCTTGAGGCAGTATTTTAGGAATAAAACACTAAGAACAGCCTCCATTGTCATCATGTCTAACCCCTTGTTGCCTGAGACAATCTGTACAGCCCAGTCCCTTTCATAAGCACTCTCTCATCAAATTGGTTAGATGGCATAGACAACACAGACCTAAAGAAAGGCTACTTCAAAAACTCATTTTTATTCTGGCTACCAGCTCCCTACTATTCTAATGTTCCCTGTATTTGTTTTCATTGTCCTTGATCTTCTGTCTCATGTGCATTTGTTCTTTGACCAGCATGGTTTCTCCTTTTGATAAATTTCTAGCAAGTAATTATACAATCTAATCTAAGAACCAGATAGAAAAAGACAGCCTCTTTCAGCACTCTGGTAAAGTGAGCTCCCTGCTTTTCTGATTACTCCAGCAGCATTTTACTAGGCTTCCTCTAGATGACTAGAATTGAACAACATATACAGGCCAAGGGTGTAACATTGACTTTTGGTTTTTGTAATGCTTTCAGTATTTCAGTAGTTGAGTAGAGGATTTTCTTTCTATTTCCACAAATTCTTTAAAATTCTATTATCACATTAAAAAAATGCAAAGCTACATGTAGCAGCAGCATTTTTGGTGGAAACATGTCAGTAAGCAGCAAAAATTAAGATACCAGACTGGAAGTACACCTTTCTCAGGATGGCCTTCTCTAATTTCTGTTAGAGTTTCACAGAGGGAAGGAGAATGTTAACATAACTCACACTGTAGTGTAGCCAGTGGCCTGCAGCCTGCCCAAAAGTACCCAGTTTCCCACTGCCTCATCTGCTGAGTTCTGCTGCTCATACGAGTTGTTCAATGGTAAGAGTCACAAAGCTGTTTTGATCTCTCAAAGCTTTCACCAATAAAAGAAACCCAAACAAATAAAAATAAAGCTTTGAAACTCACCAGTGCAAAAGATTGACGTTCGTAACTGGATTAAAGGATCTATTTTATGTTCAGATACTGCAGCATTTGACTGATGCCTAAAACAATGATTAAATGTCTGTCCCACACGCGTAGAAAACTCTGGAAGCTTTGCACTGAATAGAGCCACAGACCCTAAAACATCTGAGTGAAGCAAAGCAAATTACCATACTGTGTGTCATTATAAATTAGAGCCAGAACAGACTCGTTCCTTAATTGTGCCAAACCTATTGGCTCAAAAGGACAGATGGGAGTCCTACTATTTTTGGAGGAAAGAGTGGTGTGACCACTGATGCCACAGAAAAAGAAAAATCATTGACACCAATATAGTATTTTTTCCTGTAACTACTAGGTCCTTTATGCTTGCATGAATTAGTTCTTGAGGCTGACTTGGACAATTTTCTACCTATAAATTTAATCAAAGCAAGGTTGACTCTATGCAGCTGAGCATTCCGAGTAGTTAAAAGGAAAAATTATCATTTCCATTTAGTTGTGCTGCATGGAAATTATGAGAATATCTGTCATTCTAATGCCGAACTTCTTCCCAGATCATTGCAAAAAAAGGAGAGAAGAAACTAAAACATGGTAGCAGCTCCTCTTCACACCTCCAGAACATATTAACAAAATCAAAAATAGTTGTCCCACACACAATCTATATTACTTATTTTATGTATTCTATTGTACTCTCTTTGAAAATTAGATCATTTACTCCTTGGATGTCTCTTAATATCATCTGAAGGATTGTTTTTATTATTCTTGCCTTGATCCTAAGATCTTTCACTTAGTTGTATTATCAAGTGCTCATTCTTAGGTCCTACTGTAAAACTCAAATGCACTATTTCAGAATGGAAACAGGCATGGTATGTAACATAAAAAACTCACCTCAGCACACAAGATTGGAAATCTTTGTCTCTCAAATTGTCTCCAGTAAGGCAGTGAAAAGAAAACAAAAAATTCTTCTTCCTTTGTGGGACAGCTTCATATATTAAAGACAGATTAATAATTTAAAACAAAAAAAAAAACTACCAAAATTTGGAATTCTGTCCAATTCAAAACTATTACTTAAATTAAATAATCTCGTTTAACACTGTAGGGTAATCTCAGAAAAGTTTGTTGTAAATGGTATTAACAAATGCATTATTTTTCTTTTCACTGTTAATTTATTTGGTACCACTAATTTTTTTAAATATTATCTTTCTTTCCTCAAGTAGGACTCTCAATATGTTCAGATATGTGAAAAGGAATGAATGTACTCTGAACAAATAGTTTTCTTAGTCAAAACACAGTTATTGTTATTTGATCTTGCAGAAATACACATAAAAATATGTCTGAGAAAAAGTACAAAGCATCACTGAGAAAGTTACCAAGCGACCACTGTTTAATGCTAAGTAAGAATAACATTGTCTATCCAATTAGTGAGCCTATGTGAGAAAAAAACCTATACTAAATCACAGTATGCTATGAGATAAGAAATTCCACTACAAAATGCAGTTTTAATTGTAACTATCACCAAATGAAGCTACAGAAATAACACCAAATGCATGGCATACTTACTGGAGGAATTGAAAAGAGATAATTTTATTGCACAGCCTTTTCCAGAGATGAGCTAATGCAATCAATGAGAAATATTGCTGACCTTGCAGTGTCTATAACATTCAATAAATATCTAGTACAATCTGCTAGCAGTTTCTTAAAATTAATCTCTAACAAAACTGTATTTTCTAGTAAAATGAACACATCTGATATGACCAGCAGTATCACTGCTCTCAGATTTACAAATGAGAATCCTAAGACATCTAGTTGAACAATTTCATGCCTGTAGTGTTGGTCAATTAGCATAGAAATAGTGCCAGTGTAATTAGCTTGTTTAACGTCTTAAAAAAAGTAATAGCAATATCAGTACACTCTCTGGTGTTGCTACAGTAACACCAGAGTAAAAGTAGATTATTATTAATCACTCCTGTAAACATATAAGCAAGGAATACACACACACACGCAAGGTGCGGGATTTTACATTCTTAACCACAGATGATTTAAACTAGTAGAATAAAAATCAATCAATCAGATCAATTTTTTTTTAATTGAATACTTTCCTTGCAGAACATTCATTGGAGCAAAATCTCTCAGGAAAAAAACAAACCAAAACACACACACACAAACCAACACACAAGAGTGAGAGAGAGCACTTCTAGTTAAAAAGTTGTATATATCCTGGCATGTGTGTGGCTAAATAAGAATGTCTGAAACATGACAAGTGATATTTATGCTGTTATTTGCAGGATTCTGCATTCTAGCTTTACAAGAAAACATTCAAATATCTTTGCATAAGGTACATGACTTCAGAGGAAAATTTTGCAATACTCCTTACAGTAGCAAGGAGGCATGTGTTAATGAGAAAGAATAAGTTGTTTATAGGCTGCAGAAACAGTGTGACTGCAAAATATATATTAGTATTAACAATAATAGCCAAGAGATCAGCTCTGTGATTGCAGCCAAAGTGTGATTTCTCTTCTGTTTTACCATTGTACATAACAATCAACTACTTATTCCACTTGTATTACCAGCTTTGACTTCTTTTCCCTTTGTTTTCTGCTGATGTTTTTCAGTAATCCATAATTCAGAAAGCATTCCTTGCAAAGACTACAAGAACATAATTTAACCATCACTCAAACTCAATTAATTTTTGATCATTCTATACAGCTGGTTTAATTCAGTGTACAATTATTCATATGATAATTTAAGTAACAGGAATGTTAACATTTGCAAATCTCTCAAAAGAAACATGTCAGTTCTCTTATTGCTGTAAGTATTCACTACAACAACAGATATCTCAATGTAACTTGATTTTCAAAAGGCTTCTGCACAAGAATAGCTCACTGAATTTTCACTTTCATTTTCATAACTTGGATTTAAAGAACAACAAATATGTAAAGACAGTATTCATTTTTCATAGAATAGATAAAGCCCAAAATTTTTTTGGTAGAACAGGGCCTATTTTCTTGAGTTACAAGTACTTTTATGTTCTTTCAACTTAGTATTACTTTTTGCTTGCACTCGCAGTACCTCTGCTATGGTTTATATTATTCCTTGAATCTGTTGCAGACAAGATGAGCACAGCTAGAGAGCTAGACTACTCCACCAAACATGCTTTTAAAAACACTGTTTATCAGTGGTCTGTTTATTCTTTCCAGATTACCACCAAAATTTTTCTTGTAAAATGTCACTGTTCCCTTCACCACTGTTTTAGAATCTATGTTACATTGCTAGTCTATTGTAAAGCTACATCACTGTTACCACCATTTTTCTCTGCTTTTTTTGCATTATCTCATAAAAAAATGTTAAAATATATGCTTTTGAAATCATATGATTAAATAAGACTACCAAACTCACTTTTCTTCTTTTTTTTTCTCTTTTTTTTCCTCTTTTTTTTTTTTTTTAATAGGGCAAATCCTGGAAATAGCAACCAGAATTATTTATGAAATAAAACTAACCATGTTTGTACTTACTTTAAATTCAGAATATTCATGGCAGCAACACAACTAAGTGGTCTAGATTTGTGTGGAGATGGTTGGGATTTGGAGATGGGGGTGGTTTCAGTTGGTTGGGGGTGGGTTGGCACTTGGAGTTGACAGTACTACTTAGTAGGGTAATATCTTTTTCCTGCTTAACTATGAATGGGAAGTGTTATCCTTCTACCATAAACTTAAGAATTATACTGTTATAATTCCTTTGACTTCAGTGAGCTACTCTTCTTCACATAATCCAGATGGATGTTTTCTGATTCACTAGATTTTTTTATTCTATGGTTGGGCTGGGATCCATGACTTGTGATATTGTTCACCTCTTCTTTAGGGTCTGGCTCTCTGACTAAAATATAATATAGATAACAACAACAATCTAGATCGCCTTCTGTGATGGTGTGACTGGATGGATGGATGAGGGGAGAGCGGTCGATGTGGTCTACCTTGACTTCAG
>VXBO01011803.1:37454-50963 GCA_013400135.1 Rhinoptilus africanus | reverse complement strand
AGGGGGGTTGGACTAGATGATCTACTAAGGTCCCTTCCAACCCTAGGATTCTATGATTCTATGATCCTGTTGGATAAGCCTTTTAGCAGGTTTTTCTTTGTGGTAAATATAATGTTCAAATGATGCCAGAAAGCTTTTTATACTTTGAGTCCTATTTACTTCTATTGCCCTCTTCTTCATGAGTGAAACAAATCATTAATAATGATTTCTCAGAACAAGTTTCCCATCAGTGGCATAAAGATTTACACCTCAGGGGCTTTGGTAGAATTGTTCATGATTGCACAAATAAACACAAAGATATGTGCATTTCTCTATGGATTTAGACCATTTATAAGGCTAATAAAGACAAGATCTGTCAAAAATCATTAGTGTATTAACTTTCTAATTTTTTAGCTAAACTCATTTACTTAGGGGGAAAAAAACGAAATATCAAACCTTCCTGGGAGGTTACTCTTCCAAGTAAGTGAATAATTTTTTTGTTCCCTCTCCCGTCAGAAAAATCATTCAGTGTAAGCATTTATTTTTTATTTATTACTTGATCTGACATGGTTTTGGCTGCAAAAAGACCTTAACTGGAGGTCAAGCCCTGCTCTCAAGCCCTGCAGTGAAAAGCACTGAAAGCCACATCTTCAACTAAACATGTAGACCTAGATGTCAGCTGAATTCATTGGGAGAGGAGATAAAATGTCTTAAGATGATTTTAGGACAAAGATGATACAGGTAAAGAGTGGGAAATTGCTCCATCAATACTGATGGCACACACCATACTGAAAACTGAGCTGCTCACATATTCCGAGTAAAACATTGAACTGTATGGAGGTGACTAACTTCGATTACACCAGTTCTCTTTTGTGCAAGCAAAAGTACTTTAGTTGTTTAGTCAACTTTAGTTGACTTACAAGGCTGACACTACTCAGCAACAATCTCAGCAGCTGAGATTGTTAAAGTTGCCTTTCCCCCAGGACCTGGGATGGCAATGGACAATCAGGAAACATAGGCCTTTCAACATCACAAATCTTGACTAGCGGGTCACAGAGCCACCTATTTCTGCTGCCAGCTCACCCCTATTTTCAGGAGACAATATTTAACTCTACTGCAGGAAAATTAAAGCCCAAGCAAAACCTCAACTCAGGAATATCTGGAGGTCCAAGCAGCAGTCTGTAAATTCAATCTCTACAAAATGTGCACAATATTTAGAAAATCGCAGCTGCCGCTTTAACCAGAACCACTTGGGTCCATTGGGATCATCAGGTCATATTCCAAATGAAAAATTTCAGTTGACACTGGATTTTTTTCTGTCCTGATAAAAGTACTTGTATGAGTAGCAAGAAAAAAATGAAACAAAGTTCCATCAATCCTCACATTGATTTGAATTTAAAGTCAGAACCTAGGTATGATGCTGGCAGGACAACAGCACTGGACTACTCATTTACCAAACCAGGAAAACAGGCAAGTGTGAGCAGCGAAGCCAACACTTCAGGGAAATTGAACTTAGGCTGCTAGTGAACTCTCTGCATCAGGGCTCCAAGAAGCATGTTCCACCACACAGCACAGCAGCTGCCCAGCCAGGGGTTGAGAAGGTACAGAGAGGATGCCCCAGACACGACAAGAGGTTGCAAACAGATTCCTTGTCCCAGCAGTCAAGGTCACCTGCACATGTCACTATTTATTATCCCCCAGGGCAACACTGAAGAGGACTTCCTGCAACAATGGCATCTCATTCTCAGAGACAAATGAGTTTAAAAGATCATCTTTTTGCTGAAACACTGAACATTGAAGTTCAGACCATTCTTTCAATGGAGCATTCCTCCAAAGACCTTTTTAGTACTCGACTTGCTGTTGTTGCTCATGGGTTTTTTTCCTCTTGTATGTGGAGAGCTCAACAACAGTCATTCACAACACATCAATAAACACAATTCATTTTTAGCATGATATCCTAGGGAAAAAAAAGGCTTGTGCAGTCAACACACTTCAATGTGGAGAGCTCAACAACAGTCTGCATGGATGTCTGGCTCTTACCTCACCTCAAAATAATGATTCAATCTGTTGGACAGTTTTAAAAGAATTTAAAATCAGGGTGTGCTCTCAGATTAGCATCCAAGAAGAGTCTTCATCTGTTTCAATCACTCTGAAAGGATATTGTGAGCCATTGCATGTAATTATAAATAGCTGCAGACAACAACACTCGCTCATATTAATGAGGTACCGAACACTCCTGCTAGGGAAACAACAGGAGTTTACAGCATGACCTAATTTCTTCTTCACTGTTATTCAGGTGTGCTGCCAGTTACAGATTTCAGGGTAAATAAGAGTATTGTTTGAGTTTTGAAGGTATTGATCATGAAAAAATATTTTCATAGAATCACAGAATGGTTTAGGTTGGAAGGGACCTTAAAGGTCATCCAGTTCCAACCCCCTGCCATGGGCAGGGACACCTCCCGCTAGACCAAGTTGCTCAAAGCCCCATCCAGCCTGGCCTTGAACACTTCCAGGGATGGGGATTTTGATTAAGCAATATTTTTTCTTGCACCTTAATATGGAGAGTTTTATTGTGTTCAACAAGAAAAACCTCCCGGTGAACCAGGAAAAACATGTAACCTTAGTAACAGTGCAAAAATACAGAGAGTGCTAGGTTTTAGGGTATCTAACTTATACCAGTGCCACAAAACTTCACTGAATGTATTTACTAGCTAGAGGGACTTAACTACTGTATCTGTTTTGAGGTACAATATATGAAGAGAAGCTCGTATGACCTAGAAAAATTCTCTCTTCCATCAAATTTGAGGTAGAAAGTATGATCAAAACAGTAAGTGTGAAGCACTGCACATCCAGTGATGAAGATGGAAGAGAGAACTGGAGAGAAAAATGGGGGGTGATGAGACTGAATCTTCCATATTCATACTCTCAACTGGGAGAATGATATTCAAACATAGTTAGAGTAGCATGAGTTTAAAAGACCATAAAAATCAATGGGGTAAGAACAAGGATGATTCTACAAGCTTTAAACATTCTTACTAATGGATCATACATTGTCTACTTCCCTACATCGATGACAAGCCAGTTTTAGTCCCAAACTGTAATGCTGAGTTCAACTTAAGGCTTTCTGAACCAACAACTAATGAAAAAAATATTAATTTCCCTGAAATTTTCCATACCTCCTTCATTTAACAAAATAATAAAAAAAATCTTTTTGTAAATCTTTATTTCCCAAGCGGAAAATTTCTTCATGAAAATGTCTACCTTCCAGGAAGTTGTATTGCTAAATAAAAAAAACGTAAACTCAGTATGGAAACAAGTCATTAGTCTTTGCCTATCCCAGAACACAGGTCTAACATTACTAGGGAAGTTAGAGGGGGAAAACACAAAACAGACAATCCATGAAGTTCTGGACCTTAGAAACAAGTTCTGCAGCTTCCCTATAATTCAATAGTTGCCCCAGGGAAGATGCAGCTAATGAGAAGGTGAGTGCTAACTGCAAAGCCTGAAAGAAGGAAGTAGCAATCTCCCATCCATCCAGACACTGAGCAGAAAGCTGACTGTGTACTAGTTATTGCTGTGAAATTAGTTGACAAAGCCAATAGTTCAAAAGCAAAATTTAAAATATTTCATTTTATCTTCTTTTTATTTACCTTTTTCTGGATGAAACCACTCATTTCAGCCCTCAGGCTACAAACTAAAAGATCATAAATTGTATCCATCCTTTTTCTATCAGCTTTTACCAACAAATAGCATCATTTCAATTTTGTTGGAACCTGACCCTCTAGGTAACTTTCATGTATGCTTCATTCTCTTGCTTCTAATCTAAGATCACAGTGGGAGGCAGAAGTACAAAGCTTTGTGTCATCATTGTACCAAGAACAGTAAAGCAAATATGCTATCACATAAATATTAGTGTAACAATAATAAATTAATACATATCCTTTTCCAAAGGAACCCAAGTGGCAATTTCCATTGTCTTCTAATTAATTTAGGCAAATGAAAGAACATGTTTGTCCTTTGAATAGTACACATACATATCTCTGATGGTTTTATTATATGTCCTGTGCAAAGCTATATTTGAATTAACAGTTATTTGAATTCATATTTAAATTAATATTTATCCAAATATGTATTTATAAATATATCCATTATTTCTAAATATATCTATAGGATGTACATTTAAAAAATTGAGAAATGTTCAACATTAACTATTGCTAGAAGACTGGATTAGAAGAGAGATCTTTACCAAATTAAAACACCAAATCTCACATAAGCAAGTAGTAGGAAAATACAGGCATTCCTTTTTCAACTGACCTCTAGATCAATGACCACATTCTTTTGCCCTAAGCATCTGTCAGACAGGCACTGTCACAAAACACCATTGCTAACCTTCAGCTTTCAATTCTTCTCTCATACTATGCACTACAGTTCTCATGTCTACCATCCCCAAGCCATTAAAAAACTCCCTGATTTTGCCTGCAGGGCACTTATTGTAGCTCTAACTTTCTTTTCTCGTCAGTATTTAAAAAGCCAGATGGTAAGGGTAATACTCACTTTCTCTGATGTAGTTTTCTTGGATAAGAATAACTGTCAGTCTACATGTTTTTTAACAGTAAATAATGAATTTATTCAGTGCTACAGACAAACCAGACTGAGTTTTAGACAGAATCAACAATTTCAAAACCTGCTCAGTTTTAAAACACTTGCAATTCTGCTTGTCAGCAATGAACTACAGATTGCCAACCTGTCACTTCAAATGAAAAACATCTTCAACATTCTTAAATAGTGTTAATGAAAGCATTTTTTCTTCTTTTTTCTCCTTTTTTTGTTGTTCTTGCTCACTTATCTTGTGGCTACTACTTTATTAGAACCTGAACTTTAAGTTCATCCTGGTATTCATTAAGAATAAAGAGATATATGCAATGACAACCTTCAGTACACTGCCATCACACTGATGGGATTTTTGCCTAGCAATTTAATCTCATCCCAACCAGACACCAGGTAGCTACATATAATTAGTGAATAAAATTAAAAGGCACAATTTCCTGAGTAGTTAGCTTTGAGCTTTGCTTACATACAAGCACCAAAACAAAACAAAGATATAGACTCAGACAAAGACTTGTCATAAAGAAGATGATACAAAATTGTTATCCTGTGTGACGTCAGATTGCAAACAGATGCGATACAGGATTTCATATGACAAAATTGAAATGGCTTGGATCTAAAGAGGGCAAGGCACATGATAACAACCATGATCTATAAGCAGAGCAGCATTCTGAGACTTCAGGACAGTAATTATGTTGAACAACTGAATGCTTTCACTTTACTGCATAGCTTCTATCCAGGGACCTATGTTTTCCTTGTCATTTGGCAACTTGGGTGTCAAATCAATTTACCCACTATACAAATTAATTGCTATGCCATTCTGAGCTATATTTATATGAATAAAGAAAACCGTTAAATTTACTGGATGTCTAAAATCACAGGCACACCAAGGGAAAGAGATGTGCAGCTGGGGAACAACAACAAAAAAAATCGCACATAAATTAGGCTTATTTTTCACACAACTGCCTGCACAATCCCCCCGTATATCTCCCTAATATTACTTAACTCAACCAAACCATATAAAGATAAATAGCTAGGAAACTATTTGTCCTTATTTTGCTGTAATTTCAGCAAATTGGACAGCTGGCATGCAGAGAAATGAAGAAAACTTGTGAATTTGTATAAGCTGTGGTAAAATTTACAAGCTGGCTGACCAGTTATCCATCACCCCTTCTTTGGGGGCAGAACTTCAGCAATCTGCATTTCATACTAAGATGAAAGAGCAAGCGTGCTTTGTGCTGTTGTTAGAGCCTACATGTGACAAGTTTACTTCTGATAGTGTATGAAGGTATGTTGCCATATTCTAAATCAAAGCGTTTTTCTTAGAAAAGGCAACTTTAAGCTGTGACTGGGTACCAGTAACCCAACTGGAAGCCTGCTAGCTCTCCATCTGAGCTGCTGTGTTCATTGGGAGCCCTAGGCGTGCATCTTCCCATTGCCATGGTTCATTGCAGATGCCTTTGCTGGACTTCTCAGGCTGCCAAAAGACATGGGGGTGGTTAATCCAGGGTTCACAAGACCAAAAGTTAACCGCAATAGTTCCTAGGGGCTCCATGTTCAGTTATGGTAGATAAAGACCATAAGGGAACCACTGAAGAACTGGGCGGCAATGATTAAGCTTGTTCTCTTATGCTTTGATTGCTCCTTGACATCTGCTTCGAGCCCAAAGGTGGACTTTTAGCGGAGCAATTTCTCCCTATACTTTTGATTAAGGGAGGTACTCTGAACATTGTCCCTGAAATAGTTCACTGATAAGGCTAATACAGGAATAGAACTTCCAGGCTTTTAAAAAGACTTTTTCAAAGTCTAGCCCACAGGAGCATGAAAGCACAGCTTCAGTACAGAGAATACCAGAATAACAGGTTGGGAGAGAATTTTTCAGTCAGAGCATGAAGACTATTCCCCTCTTGCCCACTGAGGCTCACTTGATTTTAAACGGAGCAATATGTGATAGTTATTACAAATGCTTCCTAAATGGAGGTTTAAGAAAAACAAGAAGTGGAGTTGAGATGGGAGGAGTTCTCCCCCTTTCAGGGAAATAAAAAGCACCTAAAGCACACAGCATTTAGGATTCCACTTGGCTTTATCTTTGGGGGTTTGGGGTTTTTGTTTTGCTTTGTATGTGAAAAAGAGATCAGGAAATATAGCCTTGTGTGAACCAACAAAGTATATAAAGTATAATACTGGGGTGTTTTGTAAGGATAGTTCATCCCACTGTTAACATTTGCTCTAAACCCTCCTGGGTAGTTTGTTCTGCATGTCTCACTTTCCAGCTCAGAAAGGCTGGGGTTATTTCTTTCTCTAAGAGGAATACAATGACTTTCTAATTACCTGAGAGACAAGTGAAAATTATTGTACCTGGCCAGGTATACAATTTCACACCCTAAAATGTTATTTATCTTTTTTTTTAATAAAATCTGAATTTAATTTTTAAGAAACCTGGACAGGCATTAAGAATACATCTGTACCTTTTTCCGTCTTCTGTGATGTAATGTGAATTTGGTTTTATAGGCACAGCTACACTTTAAACAAAGATATGATAAGAATGTTTAGAAAAGTCATACTTTACTTTTCCTTTGGATAAACGTTAGAGTTACAATCCCAGCTGTTTGATTAATGGAAACTTTAAAATATCCATTGTGTGTGTAAAGCAGGGCAAACAACTTCCTGTTTTTATGATATTTTTGAATACTGTAATCAGCCTTAGTCACAACACTTAGAATTAATTCTAGAATATCTTACAGAATCTGTTTCCTACATTACAAAACTTCACATTCAGGCAGAATTTTCTCTTTCACAGTATCTACCCAGAAAATCAGACACATTACTGGAGCACACCAATACCTTGCCATATGATAGTGAAAGTGATGGCTTTGGTGTTGCATTACTCTCCAAAAAAGAGACAAAGATCAATAATCATAGAATCGTAAAATGGTTCAGGTTGGAAGGGACCTTAAAGATCATCTAGTTACAACCTCCATGATGATTACAGTCAAATAAGCAGAGTTATATCTCTTTAAGCAAGTCAGCGTAATTCTCAAGTATAACGTCAGTAACACCAAGACAAATCTTCATAAAAAGAATAAAGAAACACAGAAAAATAATAGTTTTTCACACAGCAGTATGCTCTATAGGTTTAGAGTGTAACTTATAGGAGTGAAAAACGCAACTAAAACTAAACACATAAAACACATTTTAAAATTAATGACTTGTAAAACCACTCTAAATGTCACATAGAAAAACAAACCAAGGTAGCGTTGAAGTACTACTAGTGTCAAAATGTTAGTTCCGTGAAAATGGGTATATGTGGCAAGTTTGGACACATCTGTTTTACTTTTTTTTGTAAATCATTTTTAGCTTGCAGAACCCTAGTCTCCCTCTCTTTCTCATAGTCATGAGAGAGAGAGAGTAGCTATGAGCTGTTTAAGAGCGTGGTCAGAGGTTGCCCTCTACAAATGGGGTAAAATAGAGAGCACCTTAAGGGATCATCTTTCCTTAGTTGAAGTAGCCTTTGTTTCTAGATAGCCTTGTGCTTCCAGTGGCCTGTTTCCTCTGGAATATCAATTTTTGGTGAGCAGGATTGAAACATATGTTGAAGGAAATAAAAGAGATTAGGCTTTCAGAATGAATCATCCACTACATACCGATGGCAAGTTCCAATCTTTATGCCCAGATATAACAGCCTAGCTCAAACGAAAACGTGAACTTATTTTGCATTTATAACCGTATGCAACAAACATCTTTTTTTTCACACAAGGAATTTTTAACAATTTCTAAATGATGTAAGATTAGACCTGGACAGGAAATTTGCAAAGCAAAATGACAGTTCTTGAAAACAGAAACTGTTCATAAGAGACAACCTCAAAATCTTGTGCCAGAAAAGACAGCCTTTGAGTCTTAGATATTCTTGTCAAAACCAGGAAGAGAAAGAGGAGCAACACACTAATGTGATACTAATGCTCAGGGTACTTTCAGGTCATAAGACTAAAACCGGTAGCCCAAGTGAAAGACGAGACTGTAGACTACTATGAAGCATGTCTCGATCAATAACTCCTGTTAAAGAGTTTGCATTTTCCAAGAAGAATGACATGTTAATTCAGCCAGACAGGAGAATTAGACTAGTCCTCTGTTTAATGCATGCAGACTGTGGGAAATGGGGGCTCCTGCAAGAATTTTTTCTGTAGCTTACATTAGAAAAAATTGAGACAATTACAAAAAACCTTCTCTGAACAAGAATAATAAACCAGCTCTTCCACCATTTCCACATAAGTATCCTAACCACAGAGCATTAGCATCAGGTTCCTTCATTTTTATTGGGGAGATCACTTTTAAACACGCTTCAACAGCAGAAAAGTTCAAGATTTCTGTTTCTGTACTCATTTTGTACCAATCAAATATAATACAAGTCGCATGATTGCCTTCTAACTTCAGTAGTTTGTATTTCAAATAAGATTTATGCTGCAAGTAGACAAATGAATTGAGCAACAGAAAGAGAAACAGAAAAATCACTGACCAGTAAAGAACTGTCTGAAGTAGTTTTACAGTTGAAATTTACAGAGAATTATAAAACTGCCTGGAATGATAATTCTGAAGATGAGTGCAAGAAAGACTGTAAGAAGAGGGAAGGTTCAAGAGGACAAATTAGACTGAGAATCAGAAGGCATTTATTGAAGTCCATGGCTAGAAAACATTTTCCTGTGTAACTGTGGCATTTGATGTCAAATTCACCAAATGGACATGAATTATTCTCATGCAGCATATAAGGATTAGGAGCAATACTCAGAGATGCCACATTATTCAATGCCCCTAGAAAGACTAAAAGGTTGCAGGACAATAAGAATATAAACATATAAAGTACACAAAGAGAGAGATGTAAGATTCAGATGACTAATCTGGATAAGGTAACTTCCAAAAATGCCTTAGACAACACTTCCCTGCTAAAAACCTGTAGATATGCAGTCTCAGTTGTACTGATGTACAAAATGCTTTTGGATGGCTCAGATACTGATATCAATGCATTTTCTTCCCAGACCCCAGAACCTGATTTCTTGAGAGAGGATTATTGTACTAATCCAGACCTGATTTCTTTGCAATAAATGTGAATTCAACAACTCACGTGCCTGCCCAGAGCCCAGTGAAAGGCTCAGGCACATCCCAGCAGTGGGAGCAGCTTGCCAGAATGGACTCTGACTTCTCTTGCAAATCATTCTCCTCTCATCATTTAAAGTAATGAATACATGAAGTAAAAACAAAACAAAAAAACAACCAAACAACAAAACCAAAAAGACAAACAACAAAAAAACACAGCAAGCCCAAACCTTAATACTTATTAGCACAAATATAAAAGGAAACAAAACCTTGCTTACTGTGCATTTCTAAATTCAATCAAGGCTGACAAAAAACATTATTTCAAGAAGTAGATTTTAAGTACATTTATACATGCAGTGTTTCTTTTTGAAAGGTCAATTAAATGTCAAAAGAGCAACTAAAAATAAAAATTATTTATCATTCATCAGTTATACCTTGCCTGTTGGTATACTTTACATCTAATTATCTACTTCACAATCATTGCAGAAAAGGAATTCATAAAACATTTACAAAATATGTTCAGCACATTAGTCATGACTAGATTTTAAAAAATACTTTCAGAAATACAGGGAATTGAAAATTGACTCTACTTATTTAAAGGGTTTTGATTTAAAGGAATAAAAAGTGTCAGTAGACAAACTATCTGCAAAATCCCTGGAATACAGTTTGTACCTTGTAAGATATTACCATGAATGAATAAAACAGTCCACCACGCATTTATGAAGTTTTTTTCATCCTTTACTAGTTGTATCTGCTATTAAAGGATTTTAAAAGTAGTAAATATATTCCTGTGAAATTTGCTTTATAAAAAGAAAAATTTATGTTTTGAAAATTGTGATGCAGCTTCTGGCAAGCTGGCAGTAAGTGTCACAGAGGAAATCACAGACCACCAGATGTTTGCTGTACAGTAGTCAGTAATGCCGTCAGTATTCAAAAAAAGGTCTCCCCAGTGTTTTCCTACTTGGAAATATCCCACAAATCACAGAAAAAAATGATAAATCTTATATTTATAAATTGTCCTTTTGAAAGTTATATGGTACATAAAATATATTACTAAGGTCCAGGTTCTCATATTCTCATTCTCACCGGATATCTTCTTTTTGGTCGGTCGCACCACAAGGTGACATTAAAACAAGAGAAAGGATATTGAAACCTTGCCCCAAAGGAATTCAATCAGTGCAGCAGCAAGACAGCCTTCAAATGGGCTAGTAGGTAAAATGAAAGTAGGTACTTATCAATCAGCAAGGTAATTCACACCTGCATTCATTTTACTAATTGTAATTTAGTATTCCTGGATTTTTCAGAAGACTGGTGTTTTCATTCTAGCCCTTGAGAAAATAATCTGTTCACCTTTTTGGTTTTTGGAAGTAATCTAGCCCTACCCTAGAGAAAAACCATTATAATTTTATAGAAATCTACTGGCAACAAAATGCCTTCAGGCTGCAAATAGGTGGACTCTTGAACCTCCAAAGCAATGTCAGCTCCTGCAAGATGGTCAAGAGTACCCTGATTCCCCAGCAGTCTCTGAATTCCACAGGACTGTGACCAGCAGCTCTGTGAATTCTTCTGACCATTGCAGAAGTGTCATGCACAGGCCCCCTGGACTTGCTGGAGCAATTATTGCTCATTCCCTGGAGCACAATATTAATTACAATGGAGGATCTAGTTCTGACTGACAATCCCACCACCAATTTTAGTTGCTGTACACATGCGAAGTTTTTGATTTCTCACATTTCATTGTTCCATCATCACTTCTGCTTCTTCATTCACATCAGATCTATTTCACTGCACTTTTTAATTCCTCTCTCTCTTTTCATTCTCTAGTCCTTCAGGCTTCCACAATCTGTTTCCATGGCCCTTTTCATACAAAAACTACTACTTCTTTGTGACTTTGTTGCTCACAAAAATATATACATCAATATGAAAAAAGACAAAACTTGGTTGATGCTGACATCTTTGCCTGCTTTCACTCATTTTCCTCCCTCGTTTTCATCTTAGAGGGATTAATACATTGGTTTTGTATCATCACTCTGAGTAGGTCAAAGTGCAGAACCATGCTATTTTCATAAAAGTATTGAAGACTGTGCAGTTGCCTGTGGACACTACAAAAGCAACAAAAATGCTCCTATTGGTGTGACACCCTTACACCTAAGGGAAGATGTTTCCTGGGAATTTAGCACTAGCTGTGTAATTCTTCTATGCAAAAGCATCCCTGTGTTCACTTGATATTAGAGAAACAGAGCAGTGTAAAGCAGTTAAAGCCTGAAACAAGAATACCTGGGGAAGCATTCCTTAGTGAAGAGAGTGAGAATAGTGCTTCAATCATGAATTCATAATTTTCATTATGCATGCAATTGAAGTCTGTATTTTTCCATATCTTCATTCTTCCGTATCTACAGTCATGATCATCAGTACTGAAATGCCTTGTTTTGTTAACCTGCACACCAGTCAAATCCATGTGTGTGAAACATGCATTCAGGTTTGGTAGTACTGGGTGTCTGTAGCTTTAAGTTTATAAAAAACCACTGGCATTTTTCTATCTTGCTGACCATAGCTGCAAAGGAAGCTATTTAGTGTTTACTCGCAGTGAAGCCTTGAATTTGTTTGTTTGTTTGTTTTCTTGTGTAAAAGAATGCTTGCTATGAAAATTCAGTATGAATTTTAAAGGTTTAAAGTTAAGAAATCATGGAAATAATTATTCTAGTAAAGCACATTATTGAATAGGCATGCCCACAATTGGCTGATAACTTGTATACAAGCTAGTGAAATCGAGACTATATTGATTGCATTTTAATTGAGACAAAAGAGAAGGTCTTAGAAGAATGCAGAGTCTAGTATCTTTATATTGACAGATTTACTGGTGCGCCTAAATGTAAGAGCAATTAACTGTTAAGATAAATGTATTGAGTTTGAAGCTATTTCGTAGCCAAGGAGAAAACTTTGCATTCATTTCACCACATTTCCAAGGTACCTGAGAGGTTCCCATATCAACAAGATGACAAGAGGGGTGCAAAAGACATCCATTAGCTTTTTCCCACCTGCACTTTTCCAGTGACCAGCTATGTTGGATTGACAGCAACTTTGCCATATTTTGACCTTCAGAATGGTACTACATATATCAAAATCAGATGAACTGACTTTTGCCATAAAATAAAAACCCAGCTGAAGAATAACCCAAGCAAGAGTCTCTGTAAAGACTATCCACTGCTGAGACACTTGTAAGTGAACCCTGTTTATTGCATTTTCCTTCATAGCATGAGTCGGGTTCTAATCGGAAATGTTACTTAGAGCTCCTTTCTTCAGATACTATGTGTAATGAAGATGGAATTTATAAATGGGGTATTTCATGTCAAAACATCACCAACTGGACATCATTGGCGCAACTTCCACAACTGCAAGTATGCATAATCCCTTGGGAGGACTATAAGAATGCCGCCAGAGCGTGCAGGGATGAAACGAGGAAAGCCAAGGCTGCCCTAGAACTCAGCCTGGCAAGGGATGTCAAGCTCAACAGGAAGGGCTTCTTCAAGTACATTGGAGGAAAAAGGAAGACCAGAGAAGCTGTGGGACCACTGTTGACCGAGACAGGAGCCATGGTGACGGAGGATGCGGAGAAGGCGGAGTTATTGAATGCCTTCTTTGCCTCGGTCTTTACTACTCAGCCCAGCCCTCAAGAGCCCCAGGCCTTGGAGAAAGTAACAGGGAAAGAGGAAGACTTCCCCTGGGTGGAGGAGGACCAAGTGAGGGATCAGTTAGGTCAATTAGACATTCAGAAGTCCATGGGCCCTGATGGGATACACCCGAGGGTGCTGAAGGAGCTGTCAGATGTCATTGCTG
>VXBO01011803.1:3389-37153 GCA_013400135.1 Rhinoptilus africanus | reverse complement strand
TAAGGGAATTAGGTCTCTTTAGCCTGGAAAAGAGGCGTCTGAGGGGGGACCTTATCAACACTTATAAATACTTGAAGGGTGGGTGTCAGGAGGATGGGGCCAGGCTCTTTTCGGTAGTGCCCAGTGACAGGACAAGAGGGAATGGGCAAAAACTTGAACATAGGAAGTTCCACCTAAACATGAGGAGGAACTTCTTTACCTTGAGGGTGGCAGAGCACTGGAACAAGCTGCCCAGGGAGGTGGTGGAGTCTCCGTCTCTGGAGACATTCAAAACCCGCCTGGGCGCGTTCCTGTGTAACCTGCTCTAAGGTGGCCCTGCTCTGGCAGGGGGGTTGGACTAGATGATCTACTAAGGTCCCTTCCAACCCTAGGATTCTATGATTCTATGATTGAATTTGTCAAAGCATTTAGATTTCTAACCTTTTGAGATGTACAGCATCAGTGCAGTGTTACGTGTAGCAGACAAACTCAATCCTCCAAATCATCACATAAAAAGGATTCTACACACACCTCTTAGCTATACAAGTGTAAAAGTTATCCTAAATTTAAAAGTCCTAATTAAAGCTTTTATAAAGCCTCTCAAACTTTCACTGAAGTTTTCAGATACACTGTGACATCAGGCTTTCCAGATATAAAGGCCAAATTCCCATATATTCTATATTTTTGCATATAGAAAACACTTAGAGTTCAAAACAGAAAACAAGTGTTTCCTTGTGTATCTCCTTACTCAGCTGTAAGAGAAGCTGTAACTATTTGAATGCAAAGTGGACTTACTATGGAAACATGAGAGGAGAGTACAAGGGAGACAAAGACAACATGCAATTGGGTGCCTTGCTGTAGAAAAAAGCCAAAAAAAAAAAAATATGAAAACAGATTTCAAAGATGGGCACATCTTGAAAGCATTTGTCCAAATTCCTTGAAGAAAATAGAGAAAATGAATAAATGGTATATTTTTTTCTCTATGAATAAGAAACCCTACATGCCAAAACAAGGATGTTATCAAAGTAGACAGTTAATAAAACTCTAAGTGAGAACAGACACTAACAAGAAGTGCCATTTATATGATGTACAAAAACATTCATGTACTTCAAGATAATGAGAACAGGTATTTTATAAAATAACTGGTGTCTGCTATTGTCTATTACAAGTTTCATTAAATGGAATTATTTCTAAGGACAGTAATTCCTAAAATAAAAGTTATTTGTATGTCCCTGATCAAGACTTCTCCTCAGTGCAAAAGCAAGGAACCATTTGATGACTTTGAGAAAGATTATCTCAACAAACAAAACAGTCAGCAATTAAGAGGCTGATCAAGGAAGAGAGGAAACGTCATCAGAAATTGCACATCACTCACAAAAGAATTTCTTTAGAATTGCACAACATAAGAATCAAAAAAATCTCAGGTGTAAATACAGCTCTATAGCTAAAGAACACTTATTCAATAGTTTACTCCCATAGGTGAAGGAACACTAAAAAATCCATGACATTTACTGTGACACTGGTTCTTATTTTAGTGTGAGGTATATCTTAAAAAGCCTGCAATAAAATGGACTTTTTACGTGCATTTTGTGTTCTAAAGTTTTCTTCAGCGTATCATCATACATCCACCGATCAGCAAGTGCACGCTCTGGAACATCAGTATGGCTTTTAAGTTTCTTCTGATATAAACCCACCTTTTTATCTGTGCTTTGAAATATCTGCACCAAGTTCATTTGCTCCTTCTTCCTAAGGCAATCTCAAGACCCAGTGAGCCCGAGGTTCTTTCTGTTCCTTAGACTGATAAAATCATTCTCCGTCCCAGGTTTTACTGTGCAGTTTCTACACATGAATACAGAGTATTTTTTGCCTTTAGGAAATTCACTTCCATAGTTAAAGATGGAAACAGTTATAAGAAGAAATTACTTATTAACAAAAAGTAATGAATTTCAGGTGTAGGCAATAGGTTTACTACTTAATTTCTTCAGCTGTTAACTCAATATGCTCTGTGTTGGAAACAGCTGGGAGCTGTTCCTTCTGAGCCCCGAAAATGGGGCAAGATTGCAATAATTATTGTTATATTAGTTTGACATCTACAGGTAGTCCTCATGATCATAGACAATCTTATATAGTCGTTAGTTTTGGAAAATAATATTGTAACTGAAAACACTATATGCAGAAGTTCAGAAGTTTACTTTTGCACATTTTGGGTTCACAGTGCTCTTTACCTAAGGCATTCACAGATAGGTGGCTATAGTGACTTGACAGCTAATAGTCATAATACTATCCAATGTCTTTGCAACAATATTACATGCATGGGTAAAGAGCTGGATGTAATATGTCATCAGACAATGCACGGTTCAACAGATTTGTCTATTGTATTTTCAAGATATTATTTTTAAAAACCCTTGTACTCTCACATGTATTTTTAATTCAAGAACCACTTTTTTTTCCAGTATGGCTTGGACTTAAGCAGTTGACCTTACTCCAGGCTCCCAGCTACATGACCAGTTACATTGCATGGTCTCTGTTCCCTGTCTGAGTGGATATCATTTTATTTGTAAGGAGGACAGCTTAAAGCAACATCTGGCTAGTGCACCTATATTATTAACAGCCTTCCGTTAAAGATTTTAACTTTTCCAAGCAAGCTTAAGGTGACATAAAATTACCGTTATGTTTCCAGTCTAAGAATTCAGAATAAGAATGTCCCATTTCTGTGAGTATCTGTCATTTACTGCCATTATATCCATCTTTTTTTTTCTTCCACTACTTTCTGGTATTACCATTGTTATCCTCATTACAAATTTGCCACTATTTTGTAAGTAGTATTCTAATGCATTGATGCCACAAGTACATACATAGTTAACATGCTCGAAACGGGAGGCATGATGATCAAACCAAGCTCCTAAGCTGTATGAAAAGGAATAAGCTGTTTACTAGAGGCTAAGAGCTAGACTGAAGACTATACTTCGCAAATTAAGCCGTCAATTTCTGTTCTAGTCTTGATTCTGCTACGTGAGCTTGGACAACCACAGCTTCTATGAATACTGGTTTTCTTGCTGTGTCGTGATTTTTTTTTTTTTTTCCCTGTAGAAAACAGACAGGATTCCTTAATGATTTGCTGGATAAGCAACAAAATTCACGCAGATACAACTGCAGTGCCAAGCAAGGAATTAATCTGAGATGTTCCTTGTACTGGACTGTGTCTCCAAACGGGTCATGCATGTCCCCAGCCCCTAGTATCAGCCATGAGGCAGGATTATTCTGTGTTATCACAATCAGCAATACAGCTACCTGCCAACACCATCAACTCCCAAGGGCATCAGAAATTTGGATTCCAGAACCAGATCCCATATTCATTAAACAAGGCACTGTTGCAGGTGACTTTCTAGCCCTATGATACATTAAAGCAACACAGACAAGTTCAGCAAAAAAAGAACAAAGCTGCTAAATGTTGTCTGCTACTCTTAGATTGTCTGCTATTTCACTGACTTTTACTTCATTGTTTACAATTTCCAGTTGTTTATCAAATATATACGGTGCACAAATTTCAACCTGTGGTTTGCTTATAAATGGCTGACTGTAACAACTTTGTCTTAAATAGATTTTATTCTCATGAATATTCAATCATCTGTTTTTCACATCACATTGTTTTCTTTCCCTGCCTGGGTAACATAATCATTTGAAATGGTTCTGCTTTCTTTCACATCCAATGCTATTTTACTCACACAACTTGGATATGTGCCCAAAAATGCATTTTCTTGACTAAATTTCCCTGTGTAAATATGTGTGCGTGTGTGTGAGGAAACTAATTTAAAGGCCCATGGACACAGTGAAGCCCAGATTGTATTGGGAAGGCAATGAAATTGCTCCCTTGCTACACACTGTGAAGTGATCTAAAAATGGAAAGTGCTGTGCTACTCAGTTAATGGAACAGGTTACAGTGCAATTCAAGACCTTCTCATTCAGGAATGACTGTGGACTGACTATGAGAAAAGGATCTTTCTCCTGAAATGCACATATAGAAAGAGATTTACTTTGCATCCTCCATTACAAACATGTATGGATCCCACTTAAATCTGCCAAAACCCAAGATAATCACAATGGAAAACATGGGGAGATGGCTGGTTCAGAGCCCATCATGTTATATCCAAAACCAAGACTGGTTCTCCCACTGGGTCACTTTACATTTATCTATATTAAGCTTTGCCTTACATTTCATTGTTACCTGGTTTTGTAAAGTCTTTCTGCGAGTCTACGTTGCCTGCCCCTGCCCCACTTACTACCTTGAATAGCATGGTATCTTCTCCACACTTCTTCACTGTTTGTCTCTAACCAGGACACTCATCTGCTTATCTTTCAGCCAACTACTAACCCATACTATGATCTGTCCTCTTGCCCCAATAATGCCTTAAAAACCCTTGGAGAGGATTTGCCTTTTGGAAACTTCAGTCCCTTGTTTTAGCAGAATCAGTCACCCCACCAATATGTTTGCCCTACAAAGGCATGACCTCTGCCACAAGAGCTGTGCTGAACTCCATCATCCCAGAGTCTGTCCAACTTTGCCATTCACCAGACCTTCTGCTGATCTGTCCAGTACAGGAGTCAGAATGGCCAGTGATTCCTCACATTGCTCCCACCAAAACTATTTTACTTTTTCAGATGTTAAAATTTCCATTATCCTGTCTCTGGATGCCAGGGCTGTTCCAAAGGGGTCTGGATACCAGGCTGTGCTACCATCAATGAATCAGCTGCTTCATCCTTAAGCTGTCTTTGAACTTGTATGTGACTATTACTCAATCCTGATGACTTTTTGAGGTTCCTTACATCTAGCTGTACTACAGATGCTTCTGCATCTTATTTTCATAGAGATCCTATGCCGAGCCCTCTCCTCATCTGTTAGAGCATTACAGCGTGCAAACCTCCCCAGTTTCTTCCACAATGAACATCAATGCATAAAATTCATGTCACTTTCCTGAAATGGCCTTATCCCCTCCGAGTGCTCCTTTTGTTATCTAGTTGTCACGGTACATCCCTCTGGTAGGCTTCTTTTCCAAATAGGTTGTAAAAGCTATTTTGTTCTTGTTTTGTTCTTTTAGCTAGATTTTTCTCATTCCTCTTTCAGCTTGCTGAATAATATTTTATATTTAAGCTGCCAGAGTTTATTATATTTATTTTTCCTATTTATCTTATTTATATTTGTATTTATTTTATTCCTCTTTATCCTATTTCATGGTTGTCAGGCACAAACATCCACAGACGCCTTGTCAGTCATGTTAATGATAATGAATACAAGGGTCTGTGATAAACTGTGCTATATGAAATCATCTTCCTGACCAGTCTTGTAGAATGAGAATTGGTTCCTCTTTGTAGTTATTCTCATCATTTCAGATAATCACTATAAGGAGCATCCCTAAGCTTTTTCTTTGTTTCTGCCACCAGAAATATTTTCATATTTCTAGTCTTTTCTCCATTCAGTCATTGCTACCCTGCAGATTATCCTAGGTAGCCTCACAGAGGGAGACGGAGGTAAGAAGGCGGGCTCTGCAGTTTCTCTACAAAATTTCTACAAATCAGAAGTTATATATACATAGAAGGAAGAATTTAAGCATATTCACTTACAATACTTGGAAGACCTTGATATTACTTCACTTTTTGGTAACTGTCAGGATACTTTTCCGTACAGGTGAAGCCTGTAGAGATGAAGATGGCATTTCTGTGGAGCAGCCATAGTTTTACAGTTACATTTGTGGAGCCTACTCTGATTCCTGATCATTCTTTTGGGAAGCTGCAGTAGAACCAGTAGAGAAGCAATAAAAATACAGTAAGGAAAGACACCACCTCAAACCCAGTTGGTGTCAGAGCAATACTTGTGTGCAACAACTTTCAAAATAGAAGTAACCAAATTTGGCAGGAAGGATAATGGAGAATATTTCAATGTGGTTTATTCTACTGGGCTTTATTCAAAAGTATAACCTTTTGTTACATGAGTATTTCCACTGGACTGTCCCAAAGAGCTTCAGATATCACTTGCACATTTACAAAAAGATGAGCATGCACAACCTGTATCCTTGAATTTGCTCCAAAAATATACAGAGTACTTACAAATAAAGCTGTGATACATACTCAGGATGGATATTTGTTTGTGATTGGCAGTTCACATGCATTTGGCATGAAGAAAAAGTGCTTCAAATATCTTATAAATGCAATTCACGCTTTGACAGTTGAGGGGGTTTGTGCACATTATTTTTAGCATGACAAGGAAAATGTTTATTACCTTAATTGTCACAGAAAATGAAGATTTTGGAGTATAAATATCAATGGTTGGACACAAAGAAACATCCTTGGAATATAAAGTCCTGAGTTAGTCTTGACAATAATCTTCTGATTATGCTAGGTTTATTTTCTTCTACTGTAATTAAGATCATATCTAATAGCATAATTATGTGCCACAAATAGCCTAGCCACCTTTTGAAATAATGAAGCAGCTTCAATAATATTTCTGTAAGACATAAAACAAACTGCTACTGACTTACTTTTAGAGAGCTAATGTTTTCAAGATCTGATGTGAATGTGTGTAGAGCATTATTTTTGAAACAACCTTTGGTTTTTTAAGGAAGCAACCTATTCATACATTTTCATTCATCTTATAGAATTTTAGTAAGTACATAGGTTATTCACTGATTGTTGGACTTGTCTTCAGTGACTGCAGATGAAATAAATATCCACCATAATTAATTAGATTTAATTAGAGTTTTCAAGGTAAAGAGTTACTGTTGTTCTGTGCTATTATGTTGATCCAAAAGGATACACTGCTACACCCTACTTTGTTTTTCTTGATATACTAATATGCTTCATCATTTCTGTTCTAGCCTAGAATCATGACCTCTATTTGATAGTGGTGTCTCTTAAAAAGATATTGACCTTTGATGACCTTATCAAGGATATCTATATAAATAAATTCCAGAGAAAGACCTGACTGCTCTAAAAAAGGAGAGTAATTTTCAAGCAGGAAAAACCACCAGCCAGCTACATATTTATCTTAAATACATAAAGGTGAACTTGGTCCTGCCATTTCCTAACAGAGAACTCTCTGGAATGCAAAGCTAAGCTGCAGGAACGGAAAGTGTTAAGCAATATTAAATTGTATTCATTCAGCCTGACCTTTCTCAAAGCTAGCTATAAATTCAGACAGAGTTTGGTAGCACACTTCCTCTTCTCTGTACTCTATGAAATTTCCTCTATTCCTAAACCTCTGAGCAGCTTTGTCAATCAAAGTCTGCCTTTTCCTTCAGTGAACTCCCCGGTCTTGAAAACACTGCAGTAAAGTTCTCCAATGAGCCTTACCCACCCAAATCCAGGTCACCTGCTCTGAGGCAATGAGATATAGTGGTGTAGATGGCCACGTACAGGTATCTGATTCCTACCGACACAAGCCAGCAGAAGCATGAGAATTGCTTTAACTAGATTGGCAAAGATTCGGTATATTCAGGATTGACCAATTTCAGCAACAGTGCAACAATCAGCAAAGTCAAGCCATTTACGTAGAGTATAAAGAGAGGGTACAGAGCCAAAATGTGTCTACCAGAAGTATGAAAACCCTCTTTTCTCATACTTTAAAAATAAGCAATGGGAAAAAAAGTATATTTTCACCACACAAAGTAAATATTTTCTTGTATAAACGAAGAGCAAAAGTACCAGGATTTTTCCATATGAATGTTTCTAGAAACATTCCAGGGATACATCTGAGGCATATTTGGAAATGCACTAGCTGTATGTTTATGTAGTCACTCCATGAAGGGTTCAATATTGTCAGGTTTAACATTGCATATAATAGCAACTTGCATGATGTCACTGCTCTGTTAGTTAAAACACTACCAAAAGGAAAGGGCTGGTTTTATTCATTGGCAAGTGTGTCTTTTAATGATAATGCTTTTTATCTCCCAGTTTTGTATAGTATCTTGTGATTTTGTGGTAACTATGGCAACTATTCATTTTTGTTCTGAATAAAAGTGTGTTGTAAATCCATGCAACTTGCTGGCATATGAATTAAGGCTGCCTGCTGGAGCTAGTATGTTAAGAGTTCAGTTTTCCCACTTAGCTTTAAATTGACATGTTCACTGTTGAAGGTGTCCGTCTCTGCTGAGGAAAAAAAATTTGTCCTGAGTAGGTAGAAAAGGTCATTCAGTTCAGTGCACAAAACACAGGTGCTGATGATTACTGACCAAGGATTGAGTCAGTCAGGCTGAGCAAAGAAAATATTGGAATTACCCTTGAAAAAGCGATGACATCAAGACTGGCCAAGAGGAAAGAAACAAGGAAAAAAAAGGAGGATGAGAAATGGAACTACAGATGAAACTTACCTGCCTCCTAGAGAGAGCAGCCTAATTCCTAGGTGTGAGAGCATGTTTCGGTAGTGCCAGCGTAGGCTGGGGTGTGCAGAATCACTGACACAACGCCCCAGAGCTCCTCGCTGCTGGTTGCCCGGCTGCCGCTCTCCAGGCCAGGGTAACCTTGTCCTTCACAAAACATCTACTGGTACCTAATTCCTCTTAAAACAATCACTCCAAGATTTTATTACTACACTTTCAGCACCACACAATTCTATGGATTAAAGCACCTCAGTAATATATTTTTCCCTTCCCAACTCACTCTCATCTGTTTCTCCTCCTTTATTTCTTTAGAAAAGTAGGAGATTTTCAGTCAAGTCAGTTAATGCTAAAAGGTACAATTATACTTCTGTCTGTATTGTGGCAGCTGCCAGCATTCCCAGTGTACCCGAAATGTCAAATACATCCCATTAATTGGACCTTGTTCTGGCCTGTCATCAGTATAACATGGAATCGTAGGGTAATTCAGGTTGGAAGGGATTTCAGGAGGTTTTCTGGTCTAACTTGCCATACAGACTGCACAGTCAAAATTGCTTTCAGCCCAGGTTGCTCAATGCGATTTCAGCAGGGTTATTCTTGAGATGTCTGGATATAGGTGTAAGAAGAAACAGCCTGCAGCAAAAGTAAATTTGATCATTTGATGAAGGGCATTGCAAAAAAAGGTTAGCAGAATAGTCATATTTCTTTTTAATCCAAACTGTAGTTTATCTTGAAATATTATTTCCAGAATTACTTTCAGAATTCCCTATCCAACCTCAGTATCAAGTTTCACGGCACCACTTCTCAAGATAAAATTCAGGGCGTGTGTAAATTTTATGTAGATTTAAACCTGTAAGATTTATGCCCTTTGCAAGCCATTATTACACCATTATCTTCCAAAGCATTAATTAATAATAAATGTTTAATTCATCATGAAGCTAAGCTAAGCATAATTCTTCCACATCCTCCCAGCTCTAGGATCCCTATTCTATTAAAAAAAGCTTAGCACTAGCACATCTTCATTTCCAGATGCTTAAGTCTCTTAACTACAGAACTGCATCACCATGTTTTTAGTATTATTACTTTTCAGATTAATCTAAAACAACTGTCTGTGTTTGCTTTCCTTTTCCCATCTATGAGACTTCTTTATATTATCTCTTTATTTTGGAAGAAACAAGAACTGATGTTTTAAGTAAATTATTTCAACACATCTAGGCAAAGCATTAGATCTCACAAATACTAGCAGCAGTTTCTGCTTTGCTACATTACCATGATGTCAGGTTGAGGCTCCAGAAGACTGAAATCATTATTTTCTGAATTTTAGGTATATATAATTGTTCAGTGGAGATGCATTTATAATAGGCCAATGAAAGTAAATAACACACACATGAATTTTAGGAAGACCAGTGTTGGTTTAAAGCCAATTTTGGCAGGTCTGCCAATATATGTATCATGCTCAGGAAGACCTCCAATTTGAACAGGTTTTCTTCAGAGTCAGAGATCACTGCTCCAGTGATTCTGTCTTAAATCTGACAAAGATTAATGGAAATAATATCAAATCAAAAGCAGCACCCCTTGCTCCAATTCACAGAAAAATGCCAAAGCAAGGAGAATTTTGTCCACTGAGTATCTAGGTGAAACAGGAACTAAAAACTCTCCACTACTTCCCTTCAGTGGGGCACAGCAACTGATAAAATGTAGTTTCCAATCTACCAGATTCCTCTATGGCGTACAAGAAGCAATATTTCACATCAAACATATAAGCATCCTCCTCTGGAAATGGCAAAAGTCCCTCTCCATCACGTATTTTTCCAGATTCAAATTGCCCACTGGAATTTATGCATATGCATAATTTATGCACAGTAAGTATAGGGTTATGTTAGGGCTTTATGTTGGTGCTCTGAATACCTTTCCTATCACCTCAACATACCACACAGGCTATGCTAAATTGTAATAACAGTTGTTTCCTTCATCCAAGTAAAGAGAAACAGGAGACAAATGTGACAGTTATCTGTAGTATCATTAGTCAAGATACAGCAACATTACCAGCAGTGTGGCTTTTAAATTTGGAGAAGATCTTTAAGATGTCATCTAACTGCAGTAGAGGAAAGCATGATCCAGACACCAAAAACAAGTACAGGGAGACAAGATGAATGAAGGGAAAGTCTGGTTAATAGTTGGTGCAGGGAAAAGTCCCTGTAAAACAGGATTAAACAGGCTTTGAAAATCTTTCTAGGATTCAAAGCTGAAAACTGCAAGCACACAGTAAATCAATTAGGCACACCATTAATTTAGTTTTCTAATTTTATCCATTTAGGACATTGGACTTACGTACTTTACTCAATACATTTCCTTCTTGATCTCAATTTCTTCGCTGAAGACAGCAAAGACAGAACAAGAAATAAAGCGAGCATGTTTGGACCTTCAGGATAGCAATCTCAATTTACACTAAGACTCACATTAATGTAAGCAAAAAAAAGATGAAACACAGCCTTCGGCACTTTTCAACAGCTACCAATAGGACTTACAGTTTAGGGGGAGAGAAGCTGAAGCTAAAACATGATTTAACCAGAAAAGAAAAGCCCAAACCGCAAAATCTACTATTGACTCATGTCTCAGTAAAAATGCTCCAAGATCTGCATCAATACGGGATTGGATCAGTCATTTTATTATTCTGAACACGGTAAAGATCTATAGGTCAGGAATAAGAATGTTTGCTTTATATTTTCTTGAGAGGTGAAACTTCTTTACTGAATCTTATACTTAATCATTTCCAAATCCCAGGCTATATCTGCTGATCCCTGTTTTGATTTAAAATAAAATTCATTTTCTGGTTTGCTGCATGACTTTTATTTCAGGTTTGACTTAGAGATTTATGAACGGAATATAGCTTTTCTTGCTGAACACTTGAACAATCTTGGTCCCTGTGGTGATTTCCACATTGCCGCAAGTGGGAAGAAACACTCACTACTGTAAAATGATATGACATCCCTACTTCAGAAGCCAAAACAAATTTTTGAAGGGTGAAGCATTCAGGTGCAGGAGGGATGGAAACCCAAGGGGATCTAGCCCTTGCAGAATTCTGAAAAAGCAATGCCAGTTTTCAATTCATTACTTCTTAATTACGAAACAGAGAGAACCTGGGTATACAGTGAAACATCATCAGTATGGAAATGGGGGGACAGGGAGGTTATTGACTGAACTCAGTTTGCCCTGTAGCTATTAACACTGAAATTTGACTTTGACTCAGAGTGAAATGATTTCTCCTCAAGAAACTACTCCACACTGCACTGTACAATTTACTGTGAAGGGCACTGTTTACAGAAAATGGACCGTAGGGTTCTGAAGACAGAGTTGATCCCAGCATACACACTGGTATGACCCCTTGCAGCACAACATCTCTGCTGCCGTACATCCCAGGGTAATGCTTTAAGCAGTGCTGATTACTTGCACACCCAAACTCTTTGGTACCTCAACTTGCAATTCCCCTTCCCAGTGCAAGTTACAAATAGGACTGAGCTGTCTTTTCTACTTGCCCTAGTGCCCAAGTACAGGTTAAGGTAAGAAATGGTCTGGAGCAAAGGCAAAATTCAGTGCTTTCAAATTCAAAAGTGCAATGCTGAGAACCCGCCTTTGGTTGCTTGCTCGACCCTCGGGGGGAGGGTGTTGCTTAATGCCTAGAAACTCTCTGTGTTTTACAGAGCCAAATTTATTCAGTCTCCAGCTGACAGTGATTATGAGTTTCAGTAGTGTGGGATAAACGCACTCACTGCACCTCAAGGGCTTGTTTTCTTTAAAATTCCCATGGGAGCACACTACAGCTCCATTCCTGCTAACACACTTGAGTGTTCTTCCAGAGGAAAGCCTCCACAAAAATTGTATGTACTATGTATAACGTATATCCATATAATACACATTGAACGTAGTCATTTGGAGTGTAACAAATGCCAATGGCTTTGAGGCCAAATCACTTTTTTAAATGGGATTTGGTGCCTATATTATGAGGACAGTGAGGTAACGAGTGGGTTTTTTGTTTGTTTTTGTGTTTTGATATTCAGTGCCTGAAATAACTAAGGAGCCAGGTGACACAGTTCTTTTTAAAATAACACACTAGGAATCTATCTAAATGCTCAGGCACCTCAGTGCTATTAGAGATCTGTGCACTCCCACTTTTAGCCTGGGACTCAGACATGTAGAGAAGTGACAGAAGGAAAAAATAACTGAGAACTGAAAATTATTCTGTACAAATCCATTTGAGGAAGAATCATCAAATAGAGAATACAAATCTGTGGGATTCAGACCAAAGTTTAGCTGTAAAATACACAACTTCCAGAATACCAGTCAGCTCAAAACAGTATAAACAATGTTAAAAGTGAAAAAACAGATGAAATTCATAATAAATGAGTAACCAAAACTACACTTGCACAGATGAGCCACTTGAAGGCTACATATCTTGGAGACAGGCATACATTAGTTTTCAGATATTGTACTTTACATGAAAATAAAATGGGACATTAATCACTAATTCACTGATGAATATAACGTGCTCACATTTTAATGAGCCAGCCAAAAATTTTTACCTCCTTTACAGTTCTGCTTTGCAAAGCGCTTCCCAAATAATTAATTTCAAGCAACTCGCTTTATTCTACCAGTATCTTACTGACTATCTAGCATTGCTCATATACTCAATTTCCAAAGCATTTCACTTCAAAATGAGATGAACAGAAGTGTGACTCGTACACCTAGGAGCACTGAACCATTTGGCACTTCCTTCATCACGAAGCACAATCACTGTACTGGAGGCTTCTCTTGCATTATTTCACCTGATTTACAGTATAGCAAATTCTATTTTTTTCCACAAAACAAAAGTAACAAAACATAAGTGAAAGTATAATTTATTCAGTGTTTTACATCTTCAAATACTCTACAAGCATGAATCTTCACAAAATCCTTTACAGTTAGAAAGTACGTACTTCCAGCACTTGATTTAAAATTGAAGAAAATAGCCCTATCAATCTTAGATACATGTATGCCTTCACAACTTTTAAAGTATTTATTTCCTTCACTTTGTATGTGAGGAAGAAATATCATATTAGCCTCTTTTTACTGACAAGCACTGAGACATGCAGTCTTGAATTCAACACATCTTAGATTAGGAACAAAGTCAGTCTGGGGCCCCTGTTTAAAATGAAGATAAAATGTCCGGTCCAGAAGACAGTTCACATCTTCAGTTAACTGAGTTGTATTCTGTGTTATCACCCTCTGTTGATTTTAGCAGTAACCCGTGGTAACTAGGGTACTTAGGTTAAGCATTTAAGATCATAGTGGATGAACCAAAGCATGGTGGCATACCAGAACACGTCTGTCAGAAGAGGAAAAGACGGTTCAGCATGTTTCAAGACCTAGCAGAGCCCACCGCACCTCCAAAGATGGAATTTACAAAAGCATCACAGAAAGTGGTCATTTATATCTCTTTTGAAAACCTCTCCCAGCAGGACTGAATTATTCACTACAGCACACAGAGCAAAAGACTGCTGCAGCCAGGACTGGACTGCTGAGCAGCCTTGCCCTCACAGTTTGCCTATCCCTCAGACAGCAAACAAAGTTAACCCAGGGTACTCAACATTAAGGAACTCCTTTCACACACCACCCTGCTTTGCAAAGCCTTCCGACTTCTGTTCAGTATATTTTTGAACATGGAAACGGTAACAACAATAAATACTCAACTCATCCATGAGTAACTGCCATGTGATGAATATAGGTACCCATATCTGAATGGGTTAGATGAAAATATTCCGACATTTCTCTCACTTGCTATGACTGTCACTCATTCAAAAAGTCTTAAGATAAGTTACAGTAATGAACAAGGTAGGCTCAGTAAAGACTGATACAAAAATGGCCTACTTGATCAAAGAGAGAATTGTACCTAACAGGTTATCTAAAAGATAACAGGGCCAATCTTTGTAATGCATAAGTAAAGAAAATCTCAGGGGACAGACAAGCCGGAGAGGATCAGATACTGTTCTCAATTACATGGATATAAATCTGAGACAAGTGCCACTGACATCGGTTTCAAACACACATGTTTCAATTGAGATCAAAATCTGGCCAGTGTCTCAACTTTTGGTAGATCTGATATTCTGTTTGCACTATGTTCCCAGGCAATTTGAATGAATAGCTCTTTTAAAGCAGGCATTCATCTCAGTCTGACCATATGTAAAAAAGTTTCGACAAGTATGTGTCACATACAAGCCATATTAAGTTCTATTAAGCTAAAATTTGAGGTGAAGTCAAAAACGTAAAATTATACCAGGAAAAAATAAAAAGAATGAAAATGCTGTAATAAAGGTAATCAAAAACTGTACCAACCCCAAGACTTTTTAACACTGTAAGAAAAAGCTCTCTTGAAGTGGCTGATCAGTAGAGAAAGAGTAGGATAGCAGTGATTATCCCAAGCCTTAGTTTGCAGCCCCTAGCAGCGTACGGCTGAAGAAAACAGAACTGAAGATAAATTTTTAAAGCTTATCACCAAAGGCACCTTCTAAACACAAAGAAAGTGCAAGCTCTACAAATGCAATAGTTCTGCTGCTAATGCTGTGGTTCTCGAGGTGGCCTCGTTATTTTTCTCTTGTACTGTATAAAACCATTAAGCATCATCAAAGACATTTGTAACAAAGTTGTTTTGTTTTTTTTTTTTTAATGATGAGAACAAAGCTCATACAAAAGCATTTCTCAAGGACAGTTTACAGTACTATAGTCCAGCCATACTTTGAGTAGATTATGCTGTATAATGCTCAGCGTGTCTCTTAAGAAAAAGATTTTGAGAGAGTCTGAAGACAAAACACAAAACCAAACCAGGATCCAAGAATGAGATTGCAGCTCCCCTCAGCAATGCTCATGGGTCAGTCAGATAGCAAGTAGGGATCCTCAGATGCTATCTGCATTTCAGTGTATTGCTGGTCCCACCACTGCAACAATGCATAAGTTTGTCTGAAAGATTATGAACAGCTCACTCAAGGATTTTTCTACATATTAGCAGATAATACAGGTAAATGAACACAGAGCTTAAGATATTTTTAGGTCCCAGTAGCAGAAATGCAAAGCCCAGCACACTTGAACACTTCATCCAGGGACCGTCCCTTTTCTTACAGGTTTGTACCAGGCCTGGCACAAAGAGGACCCGTGGCACCCACATGCTCTTGGATCACAGCACAACTGTGCAGTAAAAACACGGGCCATGCAGCACCCCTCCATCACACTGAAAGTGCATTCCTGTTTAAAAATAGGATTTCATATTTGATCAAGTTTTGTTTCTGGCTTCACTGTAAAGGGTAAGCTGAGTTTTGTGCTTGAAACAGCAATTCCAGATCTTTGCAATGCATCAAGGCATTCTTTTGTCTAGTTTTAAAGCACTTACACTGAGTATCTCTGAATATAAAATGGATAGTCTGAGAATACAAAGTAACTGTTTCTTGGAATTAAAATTAGTTTGGAAATGGCTCCTTTAAGACCTCAACAAATTTCTTACATGATTTGTATTTCTCTCAAATGATCCAAATGCAAGGATTCCTGTTCTCCCTGGCATTTATCAAAACCAGCTCAAGTGGACTAGATTGGAATTTAAATAAACAGGCTTCTGACAACCTAAGGAAAAAAATCAGTTTAAAAATCACTGAGATATTTAACTCATACGATCATCTCAACAATCATAGTGGTTACAAGCTACTTGCACTTTACCTTTTTGGTGCACAAAAGGTAAACCTAGGCTAAAATTACAGAAAACGCAACTTCTCAGAAGTCAGAATTTGGGCACCTCTCCAGTAAAAGAACATAGATACAACTGCTGGAACTGGAAAATACTGAAGACTTGTTTCTAATACAGATTAATAAGCTTTCAGTACAATACTATTTCACAGTTAAGATGCCTTTGGTTAAGAGTCACTAAAATAATTTGAACCATCTGCATTTTTAGTTTACTATGGTTTTGCACAAGTGCTTTTTTTTCTCCCATCAGATTTAGGGACTACTTACCAAATATATTTATTGTCTCTATATCCTATTCCTCATTACCTGGTGATAGGATAGCTGCTGCCCTGTTGCTTTCCACTGAGACTAACATGAATAAATGTTTATGCTAAAAAGGGGCCACCACTTTGCAAAGTTTCTTCCAAGGAGATAATTGTATTCCTCCACCTACTGAGACCAAAGCTTTCCGTTTTGAAGAAGGGCAGCAAAAGGAATTGTCAATCATAAATATTTCTTTGCTCAAGCTATTCTTTTTATCAGATCTAGTCTCCAGAGATGGTAGGAAGCAAAGGGCAACAGAGGGTGCACAAGTGTGCTGGGAAATGTACAAGAAGGAAGGTGAAGCAAAGGAAACCTTTTATACATCCCAGCATCCTCATATTTCTCTGATGAGGTTACAAAGAAGCAAACACAGCTTAACTGCAGGGTTATGTTTGTTTTGTATAGCTCTTCAACAGCAGAAAACAGAAAACCGTGTATATTTCAGATAAATCTGTTCACCTGCAGATTATTAGATAAATTACATGCTTGTGTTGTCCTTATTTTGCATCAATTAGTGTAATACCCTTCACTTAAAAATCAAAATCAAGTGAAAAGTGATTCCCAATAGGAGAATTTTTTTTTAATTGAATCTGCCTCTAAGAGGTCCACAAAAGACACATTTAATTCATGAAACTACAGGACAAGAGATACAGCACTTGTTTTTTCTGGTGGACAAAAAAAATGAGACAAAAAAGGGATACATAGAGGAGAGATTAGAACAGTCCCTGTGGCCTCCGTCTCCACTTTCTTTGTCGCTGAAAATAAACCGCTTTTATTTCTGCAACAATCTCTCACTCACTACTTAGTAATTCAGAGGAAACAAACACACAAAAATTTCAATTGAGATACCTGTCTGAGAATTGTGGGCACCAGAACAACAGAGTTTGCACACATTTCTGAGTCTCTGAGGTACTGATTCTCATCCTGATTTATCCATAAAGTTTGCATTAATCAACACTTCTCCAGCTGTATGCTGGCACCACCTAAAACTGAAAAACTACACTATAATTCAGGAAAGCTCTAATAAGCAAGAGTTCACATGGAATTCACACGTGAGGTCCTTACCCCAGTCAGCCATCTGATTTCAAATTCTGCTTGCAGATATGTAATCCAAATTTTGTGTCATGAGCACTGGGTAATTTCTTTAAATTTAAAAAAGTCTCCGAAAGAAGAGGGAATAAAATATTTCCTTTTCAAACATTGTCATTGCTGTTTGCTTCTAACTAGAGTGCATGTTCTGTTATGGCAAATGCACTAACGTAGTAGGTTGTGAGCAGAAATAACCATTACTTTAGGGATACACAGTCATCAGCTCTTCCTTGGATGTTTAGGCTTCCCTTCTCTGCTCAATCTAGGGAAGACAGGGACCTTGTTTGGACCAAGCTTATCCATCACTGTGTCATGAAACAGAAGTTCTCGCACTGCACCAGCTTACATCTGAATTTCCTTTAGTGACTCTCCTCCTCAATAAATCCAACTTCTGCTTCTGATCAATGCTTTCACCTTTCACTTCTGAGAAGCTGATCATGACTACATCCAACAGCTGCATCACAGAGGATGTCTATTCAACTTACTATGTTCAAAGCACACAACACAGGGCACACAAAGCACAGTTACAGTCATGGACAGGGTTCATGTTTAATGAAAAGATAAAAAAACAAAACCATCTTCTAGAATATGAGGAATTTTTTTAAATGTGAGGAATAGGAAAATAAATTTTAGACCGAATCAAATATGTATCTTTCCATCTGCCAAGACAAAATGCCCCATCAGGAAAAATAAAAAAAAAAAAAAACAAAAAACCAAAAACCAACAGATCAATAATGACTAGAAACTTTGGAATGGGAAGAGTAGGGGAGGAAGCATGGAAACAAAATTTTCAAAGACACCTTAACTATCCACTCAGTAAGAACAGTGAGCTTGTTCATTCTCCAGCTCTCTCTGGTGGAGTTGATACACTTGCCTGTACAGCCCTTTCAGATGCTTTAGGGCTTTTAGTTTGGCCTTTTGCTGGCATGCTAGAAGATCATGGGACTCCTGTTTGTTTTGTGTCATATTTCCCAGTTCTGAACATATGTCTTTGGTACCCCAAGGGCATCTCAAATAGCCTTAGACACTTCCACATAGCCAATGACTTGCAGCCAGTGTGTCAGATTCTGCAGTGTCATGGGACAGTCTGATTCTACGCACATGGCCTATTTGCCAAGGTGATCCAAATAGGTCTAAATAATCTGCCCTTGGGAGCCAAGAATTGTGACCTGCTCAAAGAGTTAATTGTTCTCTCAGTGACTGGAATAAATGAAGTATTTTTACTCCTCTTGCTGAATTCTTCGACTGAAAACCATAAAAACTATTACATGTTGCCATAGGCAAGCCTGAGTCTGTTTAAGTCTTCATAGGAGTCTTCCAATTCTCAAAATACAGCAATAAGATTTAAGCACCCTCCTGCTCAGTTGAAATATAAAGGGTTTTTTTCTAAAATCAGATTGTTTATTTTGTAAAGTCTAGTGAGAAGTAGATTTGGAAAACCACTATTGATCCATGTTATAGAAGTTTGCAATAGTCATAAATTAACAGTTTTATTAGGGAAGTAGAGATGGATTTTAATGCATGAGGGTGCTGAGGAGGTTGTCAAATAGAAATTATAAAACTTTAATATCTTACTGGTGGAAAAAACATAGTGCACTGTAAACTTACAAAAAAATAAGCTGTCTCAGTTACTTAATTTTTGTATTATGAAGCCTTTCCTTCCTAACAGCATTAAAAAAAAAAAATAGAACAATGACCCAGCCTCCTGCTGGTACTTTCCTGTTGACACCAACCCAGGGTATCATTACACAGCTGCCTCAAAGATACCAGGGGAAAATACATTACTTTGTCTGCACTTCTGCACACTATTTCTCTTCAGCATGGACTCTGGGTTTCTCTTTAACTCAATGACCTTTTCCATGGGCTTCTGCAAAGCGGTCACTTACAAAGCAGAGAACTTGCCCGATTACGAATTATCTTGCTGTAGATTGGGAATAAGCTCTCTTTTCCCTTTTTCAAAGTGTTTTGAAACCTAGCAGTCATGAGACAAGCTTTTTGAAGAGTTTTCTCCTTTCAGAAATGCTGAAGGTGGTCAGCCTCAGTACAAATGGTACAACAGCTTGAACACACTCAGCCTCATGCACCTCTCTGTAACTTCTGAATTTTCTTCATTAACACAAAATTCCCAAGTAACTGTCAACAGACCATATATATTTTTTATATTGGATACTTTAAAGAGAAGAGCTTGATTTCAACCAGCCTCTGATCTCTAGCTGAATATTGTCTCTTTCAGATTTCAAAAATAATGAGCACAGAACTGCATAGCTATCATCAAGGTACAGATCCTATTCATTTTATTTTCAGTATACTTAGTAGTAAGGAAGGATGCTGGAAGAGTCTGTAAGAGTGCAGAAATTTTATTCTGATAAAAACCATGCACTAGAAAAACATGGCCATTTTAAATTTTAAAAGTTGGTTTGACATACTGGATGAAGTTATAATGGCTCTTTATCTCCAGTTTTTCCTCCTACACGTTTTGGCACAAATAAATAAAAGACACAAAATCAGTGGCAAAGATTGAATAAAACTATGTACTTAGCAGGTGCAAAATAAATTTTCAAATGGGAAAAATACTTTTTAAAAAGTTAGGGCCCCTGTGTTGCTGTAAGTGCCACTTTTCCATTTAGAAAATAAGAAAATTGGATGATGAAAATAAATTGCATAAATTTTGTTCCATTAAAAGCAACAATTAAACAGCACACAATACCAGAGACACCCTACCCCTCCATGCTAACTGAAAATAATGGGTAGAAAAGTTATATGTATTTTAATTAGGAAGTAACAACAGCTTCATATGAGATATTAGAAAGATAAGCAGAAGGCCTATGAAGGCGTAAGCTTTCTGGTTAAATATTTTTTTGAAATACACTGTATGTCTATATTATGTAAAAGAAATCATTATTCTGGTCTGAGGAGGCAGAAAAATACCTTATGATTAAGAATACCAAAAAATTCCAACTAACAAAACAAATGACAGGTGTGCACTACTAAAGAGGTATTTACAGTTAAATTATGTGAAATAGAGAGAAGCCATTGCAAATGCATGGGTAGACTTTACTTGGCTGGTCATAGCTGTCAGTTATGAGACTGCAGAGAAATGCAGAATTGTCTGTCAGAGACTGCAGAGAATTGTTTATTTTGCTCAATAAACCATTTTATATGCATGGTATCACCCACTACAGAGTATGCATTCATCAGCCAGCACACTCTCAGCTCTCACAAAGCAATTTAACAGAATGCTGCCAACTTGAAATATTAAGATTCTGAAGTCCTGCCCCCATCCCCATCAAAAAAAAAAAAAACCAACCCAAACCCAAAAAATCGAACAATAACTTAGTTCTAAAAAATACTTTCAGGTGAAACACCTGCTCCTTTGTAATATTTTGTAATCATATTTTCCAATCAAAGAAAAATTTTTCATTTTCTTGTTGCTGTGTGAAAGATCCTAGCATTGCGAAAATGATTGCATTAGCAAAAGGCAAACCAGAAAGAATTAGCCTCTTTTAATTCATACTTGTTACTTGTAATAAAAAGCTTGCTATTTATAGAAAAAAAAAAAAGCTAAATATTTAGAATGAAGTGTGGCTTTTTCCTATGTGTAACTGTTCTTTAAGCAACATAGTCTGTAAGCCCAACTGGCAGGCACATGTATGGGCTTGCCAAGCTCTAAAACACAGTAAAAGTATCAGTAATGCCATCAATCAGGTGACATTCCTTCTGCAGAATGCACCTGACAAAATTACTCTAAAAGCATATAATTTTTTTTCTATAGGGTTTGCTGATCAAATGATATTTACAACTTCAGAAAGTTACCAAACCCTCTTTTGACTTCTGTTTGGCTCCTTTTAGTAATGGTTATCAGTGAAATTGGAAAAATGTATAGCATACCCAAAATTTCTATTTTTATTGCATTAGCCTAATGACAGCCATAGAATTGAAAAAAAATTTCAAGGTCACAGTGAAATAATGTATGACTTTCAGTATCTTAAAAATATTCAGAATTAATTATTCTGAGATATTACAGTTGAAAACCATGTACAAGACAATTATGGTTTCTTAAGACCTACTTTTGGGGTTGAGTTATGCTTTTAACAACCATTTTGTAACTTTCTTTCTTACTATTATTACCATTTTATAGGCCTTTTTTTGCTGCGGTCCACAAAATTTGAATCACCTCAGAATCATATTTCACACTCAGCTAATTTGGAGTATCTCCTAAAAATTTTACAGCTGTGAGCAGCACTCAGGAACAGCCATTTTTATAGGTGTTCTCAAGCTTTCCACCAGCCAGCTGTCAGGTCAGCCACTCCATCACCACCCACCCCATCACCACGCACCCTTCAACTTTTCCTTCCATGTGAGAATCAAGTGTCATGTCTATGAAAACATGGCAGTTGTGAACTTGGACAAACATACCATTATAATCTTTTTTCTTCTTTGGTCTATTAATGCCCTCTACAGATAGAAATACTGTGCAGAGCCAGCAGGGCAGGGGAGAGGCTGAAGCCCCCAGAGCTGCTATCAAGACCTTAAGTTCCATTGCCAAACCCAGAGATTTGAACAATGCTGACTGCACCCACGGTGGTGACCCTTGGTCCCTGGCTCCTCTCTCCCTTGAAGGACAGCTCTCTCTCCTCCTGCTCCCAAGATGAAATCTGCAGCAGAAGATATCACCACTGCATATAAAGAATATAATCCCAACAACTTTAATGGTTTTGACTGCAAACCTGAGAGGATGTATTCTGTAAATATGAAATGATCAGAGTTTAGCTTTCATAGCCTCAAAAGCAGCCACCGTTCACAAAGCCAGATCTCCATATGTTAATTTACTATTGGGTAGAGCAATTGGTATCAATATGTGATCTTATCTTCTCTAAAATTGCTGAAAAATACAAACCAGATTGCAGGAGATGCCAGAACATATATTTCACAGACACTTTAAGACACCTGAAAATTAGATTATTGATCTTTCTATTAATCTTGGTTTACTGTAATTTAAAAGCATAATTTATTCTTTGCTTAATACAATAACTGTAGCCAGAACATATATTTGGTTTAGTCTAGCTAAACAAAAATTCAAAGAGAAAATGAGAGCTACAGTTAACAAGTACCTTCAATTCTTCAGATAATGAACAATAATATAATACTTTTCTGTTTACCAAACTATTGTCAAAACTGTCTCCTGTACACTTATTATCATCATTCAAACAGAAAAAATAGCAGTGTATGAGTTTCTCACATTTAATAGTTAAATGAGTTCTTTATGGTTTTTACACCTCAATCATCTCATAAATGTCACTACACCAAAACTCTGAAGACGAAGGAAAGAGAGGGAAAATTAACATGTAAAAGGTTTCTCTGGCTTGTATCAAGTAACCGTAACCTCTAATTTCTTCATGTATCTTATTAGGATGAAAAATGAAACCTTTACTTGAATGAAGAAATCTTCAGTTTCTGAACCTGGTAGTCAGGTTAACCATAGATCCTGTGATTTACCTCATGCACCATCTGCTCTTTCTTTTCCCCTGAGTTTCCTTACTGAGCTTTCCCCATGCTTCTCAGAAACTTCCCATATGTAGCCTTTCTCCAGTTCCCAGCCCTCTGCCTCCAGGGGGACCTAAGATGTTCATCATTACAATCAATCTCATCTGCACCACGCTGGGGAGGGTGGTTTGGGGGTTTGGGGGTGTGTGGAGATTACTCAAGAGAGACCTGTGTTGAATGTTACATGATTTTCTATCACCTACTTTCTGATAAACTCCTTGTTTGCCAGGCCTCTGTCAGATATTCTGTATTTATGGTCACAGGGGACATCCATCCTAACTCAGTTCTTAAGGCAAATTTAGAAGAAAACTTATGCCTGACATTTGTTTATACATAATGATAACATTTATGCCTTATCATTACTGTATTCTTTTTGAGCTTCTTTCTATTAAATCAGCATTACAAAATGCAGAGTTAGGAGTTCTTTTAACCTAATTTACTTTATGTGCTTTTCCCCTAAATTGAATATATGTGACTGCAGACAATTTTCAGAATGGAAATAAAGATTATACAATATAATTCATACTGCAGTGGCAAGTGCTAAAATCTGAAGATAAACTATCCCTTCATCTTGTGATTTGTGAAAACACTGTATCATTTCAAACATATATTATGTCATCATCGCAATGTTTCTTGCATAGAACCGGTGTTATCATCATTCTAACCAGATCTAGCAAACAGGAAAATCTTTAGGTAATCTGATTTTATTCCCCAACACCAGAAATATATTAATAAAAACATCTGTCAGATCAGGATGCTCTGGCATAATTCAAATAAAAAGTCCTCAAGTTTCTCCTGAAATAATGTATTAGCTTTACAAATTGGGGTAGAGGGAGAACGTAACTTTTTCCTAGCACTTTTCTAAACAGCAATCATAGGCAGTCTTTTTATGCGCAGAAACATCTTAGGATATAGTCCTACCTCGTAATTTCTCCAACACCAAAGCAATTTTAAGAAAACACCTGGTCTCTGCAGGCCCGAGTCATGCACCTGCCATTATGCAGTAAGACAACTTAATGGTGTGGGTTGTTTGTTGTTGTTTAAATCAGATTGCTCTGGAGCGTGACTCCGCACAGAATCGCGGCGGCACGATTGAGAGACCATCAAACTGAGGCAGGCAGGAAGGTGTTAGAATGGGAACACCTTTACTACTGGAGAAGTCTGATATGGGCTGCACCCTTTGTCAGCAAGAAACTGTCCTTCAGGGATTTCTTGATGACAGTATACGAGATGAGCATATAAATTCCTGGTGGCGTTTTCAAAGGAGGCTGTATGTAGGGGAGGGTGGGTACAAAGGTCAGTGAAAGCTGGACGTGTTTCGAACTACTGTGGAAGTCCCAGCTCTAGTGAGAAATATCTGCCCTAAGCTTACGCATGTAACTTGAGATTGCATTTGCCTCATTCACCAAGCAAGGTATAAAAAAAGAAATAAATCATAAAGACTGCAAAATGAGAACAAGGGAATATCCAGGACTAAGACAGCCCAAGTCAGCTGCAGGCAGAAGGGAGGCAGGAGCGGAACTGCAGTGTCAGAAGCCTGGGACAGAGCTACTGAAGCAGCTGATGCCAGTGAGGAGGAGGAAGAGGGAAAGACTGGCTTTAATCCCTTCTCAGCAAGCTTTAGCAATTTCCCTGCAATATAGAAATGCCTAAACTAATTTTTAAATGATCAGTCTAGCTTGTCAGCACTGTGCTCAGTAAGGGCTAATTTATCCTGCTTCTCAGCCTCTATGATAGTAGACATACCTGAAAGGCATGAACACACACAATTTTAAATATATTTCAACTAAATGTGAGATACAAAGTGGTTTAAATAAAGCTTGCCAGACTTACAAACTTCACCACCATGAGGTTATAGGCCAAAATCCTAAATGTCCAGTTATCACAGATCAGCTAGTAACAAAAAAAAAAAAAAAAAAATCAATGGCATACATACTTAATTTTATAAATATCAATTTACAATGGATGGATTCCAGAGATTTTTCTGTGTTTTTTGCATGTCCACATTGTCAGATGGATTCTTTCTAGCTTTGGAAGGAAAGTATTGCTAATTAACTTGACTCTTACTCCAGACTCCTACCGAGACTCTCATCCTGATTTTAGAATGGCAGTTTCAAGACTCAGAGCAGAATATAAATGTTGAAGGAGAATGTAAGGGTCGCATTTTCCTTTCCATAGTAATAATGTTTCTGGTAATTTATTCATTGGAGAATTTCCTTACAAATGACCAGCTGTAGCATAGCTAGATGCTCAGGCTGGTAGTTAGGAAGTTAACATGTACAGATACCTTTGAAGGAACATTACTGAGCAATTCAAATAGTGAAATCAAAATTCAGCACTCACTTGAGACAATCTTTGCAGAGCTGCTCCTTTGTTAGCTACCAGAAGGAAGATAGATTTGCTTGATGTGGTAAAGCTGGTCTCTTCCACAAATCCAGAAGGCACCCATTTGTGTCTCAGCTCTAACACAAAGCCCGACACATACAGCAAGGCGATAACCAGATGCAAACCTGTTGGTTGTCTGGGTGTGTTGTAGTGACTGACCACCAGTAAGCTCACATAACATAGATACATTATAGCCGAACAAACCTGGGAATGCTATCATTACTTGCTCATCAGATGAAATATCTTTTTTCTTTTCGTATTAGGTGACACAGTATAAAGTGGAGGATTACATATAGCATTATGCTATTTAACCAGTCATGTATTCAGTATGTAATAAAGAGAAAAAAGATGGAGAGCCTCTTCTTACAATAGCACTGACTTTAGACATTAGAAATTGAGGTCATACCTGAGATCCTGTTTTAGATTAAATAGCTGTCAAAGTCCTACGGCTTCATCTGCTCTCATAAAATCTGCTCCACTTGGATTAATTTGGAAGAATGAACACTCCTTCAAGGAAAGCTGAATGCAGGCTCTTTCTAGCTGGAAAGAAAATAAGAGTATGTTTTTCCTGGAAAAAATACAAAGCAAATGCCAAACTGCTTACCCTTAAAACTCAGAAGGATTTTAAATTTGACTAATTCGGAACTCTCTCCTTTACTTTATTTTTTAAAAAAGCATTCACATTTGGCAGTCCAAGCAATACCAAAGAAACAAGAGAAGTAACACAAAGCAGTTGGTTTTTCTCATGCACCTAGGCCTGGAGAAACAGTAAGGAGCAACAAGCAATGAAAGGATGAAGGGTCAGGAACACAGACCTACAGTAGAACCATTTGAATGGTTCATCATTGAATGTTCATCAAGATAGAAAACTACTGACCATCAATAACCAGTTTTACTGAACTCTCCGAGAATAAAGAAAAAAAAAATTACCTCTGAATGCAAGGACTGAGCACCCAGTTACTGACATTGAAGGGAATAACATCAAAATGCAGACGCTAAAGCTAGTTTGAAGTAGACAATTACACTACATGTCAACTGAAGTTTTGAAGTATGTTTTTGTCCTTTACTGGGGCAAGACCAAAGACTCTGAAATACTATTTCCAAATGTCTGAGGGTCGATTGTCCAAATAGAAGAATTCAGATATGGGGGTTTCTTTTGGTTTTATTTAGTATTTCTTTTCCTCCCATTGTCTTTGTCTGGAGAAAAGTAACAAAAGAACTCTGAAATCTCAGAAATACCCAAATGTCATCAGAATTAACCCATATCCTTGAAAAAGCATATTTTGAAGACAATACAAATAATTAAAAACTTTTAAACCAGCACTCTAGTATCTTAATTTTTCAGTACTGTCTACCTGTTGACGTGCATATAAGTGCAAGGAAAGATCAAAGTAACTAAGGAGATCAGTGCATACTCAAATTTAAGCAGCACTGACAAGCACTTCATCAACTTTGGTTGACAATCCCATTGAGTGGAAAGGGATTTCTGAGAGGGTTCTCACTTAAATCCTTCTCACAAGCCTCAGCTTAAATGTACAGGGGATTTTTTTCTTCTTTTTAAATCAGTTCACCTATTCTTAAAGAAGCATATAATAATTTAATATAGCTTGCTATAGTAAGTATTACCACTTACTGAGTGACAACGTTAAGAAGGTCCAAGTTCATGAGCCCACATTCTATTGAATGGGTTGGGCACAGACACAGTCAACTCTAGGATAAAGTCACATTAAGAAAACACCCATCAGCGTGAGCTAATGAGGAGTTTTGGGTGACATTAGACTCTTGTTAGATGTGTTCCTGTAAGGAAATTTTGTCTTTAGCCTGTAACTGAGCTCCATATAAGGAGACTTGCAGGACTGTGTCTCTCGCAGGAACACCAGCTGACTGCGCACAAAGACTCCCTGGGAGAGTCACAAAGCCACTGTCATCCTTCTCTGAATATCTCCCACACAGCAAATCAGCGTTACACCTCATAGTTTGAGGCAGAAATGTGACCTATTCCAAATGGTGCAAAATAATCTAATACTAATCAAAACAAGCAGGTTTTACAGAAATTTCTTGAAGAACTTTAGAATTTGATTGTAGAATCTTATCTATCTCATTATGATGCCCTTCATAGCAAAAGGTGGAACATCTTCAAATCTCAGTATGTTTATAATGGAACCCGATTTATGATCCAAGCTTTTCTGAAACTACTGTCTTTTACATGTATCAAAGTGATAGTCAGTACCTGCTTAGTTTCTCATTTTTCTGCATATGTACGCCAGAAAAGGATAAAGGAGGCAGCTATACTTGCTTCTGTTTGTAATTTCAGAGGACTTAGTTTACAAATTTTACATTTAGGGAAGGCAGCATTTGGGATACATCTTTAATAGTGTTTGCCCAGTCTTAGGAAAATTCTGCCTAGACAGAGACAACCTTATGAAATCAAAATGTGAATATGAAATTAGAGTATGTCCTGAAACTGGTCATTACCTTAAAGATGGATAAAATTCCTTTCAAAGTGAAGCTTCACTGAAGCACAGGTTTCTATCAAAAACCTTTCTTCAATATTATTTTGTACATCATCTTTGGTAACAAAATTTTATGCCAGCTCTTATTATTTTCCATTAGAATCAGGAGCAAGAATCATGGTGGTTCATTAAAGTAATAGCAATTATGTAATCATTTAATTAAACCTGCCTCTGAAAACTGTTTCTTGTGTGAGACTGTCAGGATCTACCAATGCTCATATTTGTGATGTAGTGTGATGGTGCTGGGCTGAAGCAGAAGACAAAGACATATTATACAATATGCATTTATTCCCAGTACCTACTTTTAAATGTATAGCTGGATGATTTAACACTATGATAATCTCATTCCTATTAATGCAGCAATCCCAGCTGCAGTATCTCAGTTTATGAGACTTACTCATTCACATCCATCAAGCTGCTAAATCTTTCACCACAACAGTGTTTTCTAAAAGAGATGTATTCAGAGTAATTTTAAATTTTAATGACAAAATATATTGTATCTGAAACCTCTACCAAATATATCATTGCTTCTAAGTCAGTTTAAAATTGTTTACTCATTCCATATTTTACTTTGTTTGGTATAATCCACAAAACATTTCTACTAACACATTCAACTGTCAGGCTATTTAGACCTGCCATGATTCTAATGCTATCCATTTACTGATGAGGTATTTGTTAATAGTAGACATGCAGAACATAGAGCTAAAAAGCGTCACCTATTTTAAAAAGAAGTCATTTGCATTGTTACCCAGAACAGGAAACTGATGATATTCAGAAGGACATGTGCTTTGCTCATGACAAGAATGGTTTTTTTAAACATTTTCCTGGTGAACACTGTGGAACCCACACAACTCATAAAATCTTTCGTCTTTCTCTTAACCCACAGTATCAGAGCTGATGATACATAGCCCAATTTGTAAAGCATTTAAGGACAAGCTTTCCTTTCTGTATGCACAAAGAGCACTTTCCTAGGTTGGAATGAAGGGTGTTCATAAAAGTGAAAGCATTCCCCAAGTGATATGTAAGAAATTTAGTGACTGCACTGCTGAAATGCAGTCAACACAAGCACATGCTAGAAGTAATGGATTTAAACACAGTGTTAAATCAGGGCCTGAATTACAATTGCAGAGTCAATCTCCATCTCCTCAACATTACAATTAATACTGTCAGCCAGCATGGGCTTACTAGAGGATCTGTAATCTCTTTATTAGCAGCATTTAGTGTGGTCCATTGCTCATGCTCAAGTGATGGAAGCAGTCATTGAGCTGGACAGAATATCACACGTATCTTCATTGCACCAACTCCGAACAGCTGTATGAACACCTTAAAAGCAATTTGTGCTAATGTACAGCCACATCAGAATGCAAAAGATGCAGAAATGTAAAGAAAACACAGCCTGAAGCCATGGGTTTCTGGGGAAAGGAAGATCTACTGCTGACCCACCAATGTTACCAGTGACCACGGTTCACACAAACGTGTAGTCCACCACACTGTATATCCGGAGTGTTTAAACTTACCATATGTATGCTGCACAGCCCTTCAGCTCTGTGTGTGTCACTGGGCACAAGTTGGGCTGTCTGCCTGTCCTCAGGTCACAGGAATGTGTGCATTGGAGACCTGCTGATTCACAACACAGATGCCACATAGCACATTTGTCTGTATTTCCAAGACTGATTTGCAACCTTGTATATGCTACATGTAGAGTGTTTAGGATTTCAAGGGGTACCCAAAAATGGTTTGAAAACTGAACAAAGCCCAGCGTGTAAGTAAGCAAGCTTCTCTCTGCAGGGACGCTGAAACAGCCCATGTAGTTAGTGGATGTCGAGAAATAATGAATCACTGCCACCTAGAGGCGATTCAGACATTCCCTTTCTGCTCATACCCTCTGTTTCACCTGCTCAAAATGCAAATGCCCTGTATTGAGTTTTTGGAAAAGTAGATTAATCTCAAGTTTGTTAAGCAGGAAATGAAGTAAATAAAAATTTTACGGAAAATGGATAGGAGTTAATAGTCAGTTAAACATCCAGGTCATTGTACTACTGCAAATGTTGCAACTAAGCCCAAAGACTGACTTCCTGAATACAGGGATCCTCTTTCAAAGACAACTAAAATTTGTGGTAACTATAAGCACATGTATTTTAGTACAGAAGAGTAAAAACTTTATAAAAAAGTCATAGCAATAAAACTATGATGTACAGCTGGACAGTACAAAACCAGTATATACACAGCTCTCATCTTTGTTTTTAGTCACACAAAATTTTTCAACTAGCTTTCCAGAATTATATTTTTTTTTCCACTACTGCTCCACTTAAATGCTTGCTGGCTCTTTGAGTGTTGAAATGTTGCATTGAGGAAACAGTTTAAATACACAGCTATGAAGCAACTCCAGACATTTTTAATATTTATTGCCGTCATTACCATTCATTCTGCATGCAACAAGTATTTCCATCTTTGCCTACGAAATTTTACACAGGCTAAGTTAAATTTGTTTTACACCAGTGTAAAATTATTGCTGTTGGAAGTGTTGCTTACAGTAGAAATTCCCAAAGTGCATATGCATGCTGTCAATCTAAAGTACTTCAAGTGCCTCCTGGCAGCAGTGTCTTATGTCCCTACGAAGTGACTCACCCCATCTGTGAGGTTGATGCCTCTGCACATCTGGACCTACCTGTGAATACGGCTTTCCCTGTCATCAAAGCAAGCAGGAGAGACAGAATATTAAAGGGATGGAACTCGAGATGACAGGTTTTGTGGCATGAAGGATACGAGACTGAGGTTTTCAGTTTGGGGATAGTGTGGTAATCAGGGAGAATAAAGGTTTCAAAACCTGCTTTTAGACTTATGGAAGGAGGAAAGGGAGCAGACTCTCAGTCTCATACTCTTGACCTGGTACAGAGCTGCTAATGCTGCCAAAATCCCCACAGCTGTTACAGACATTTCTTGTGGTGCTTGAGCAAACAGTCAGAGCTTGGGATCTCCTGGGTTAGAGAGCTGGATCTTAATATCAAGTTTATTTAATGACAGCCAAAGGTAAGGGAGAGAAGACTGAATTATTTCAATGGGAAGGAATATCTGGATGAAAATCTTCCCTCGGGTTCTCTGCCATCTGTAGTAAATGCTGTATTCTTGAAACTATCTGAAAGTTGCACACATTTGGAAATAACAATATTCAGTCTTTAGAGTACTTTTGGCTTAGCTCCTGAGTTTTTTGTTTGTGTATCTCAAAAGAAAATTATTTGGCAGTAGAAGGATAACAAAGCTTGCTGAGAGTTGTGACAGAAGAAGGGACCAGACTAAAACCAGTTCCTTCCACCACCTGTATGTATCAGTTCCAATTTGTACTGGTTCCTACAACTTGAATCTATTCACAGGTGGCACAGGAGGCGTTAGGACAGTGAAATCCCCTGTCTTCATTTATTTTCCTAACTTTCACTTACATTATCATTTTGGCTGAAATTTTCCATGCTGGGTGTCTGCACAGACTGATGGATTTGGGGGAGTTGTGGTTTTAATATTCAGCAATTCTGTTTAGATGTAGCTGAGCAAACAATTTTGTAAACACGTGAGAGACCCTGGGGGACAGGGAGGGAGGTCCACATGAAAATGTATTAGTTTGGCTGTTACACTAATAAATTCTAGTGGTTCTTAAACTTCAAGGTGGAGTTCCAAGTTCACTAGGGAATCACCATTCACCACTGTTTACCTTTTGAAAGACTTGAGTTCATCCACATCTGGCTAGGTTCTACAGCCACGAAAAGGCCTGTCACTTGCATGTGTCCAGCAGAGATTTTCAAGGAGCTTAGTAATTAAGTTGGAAGAGTTTGAGTGATCCTCAAAGCTCCTACAAACCGAAAAGACAAAGGACTGCATTGATATACCATTCTCATTAGACATCCGCCAATCAGCTTACACAGGATTTTCCGTAAAACTGTCATAGAGGCTACTCAGAGGATATTGGAAACCAATCAAGAGTAGGATTTCTAGGAAGAGCATTCTGAAATGCCTCAGCTACTCCATTCATCCCCAACCTCTTTTCCCTCTTTATAAAGTCCTAAGACAGTCATTAGAGTTCTCTTCAACATTTTCATCCCATCTACAGGATGTTAGGAACAGGCAAAAGCTTGCAAGCAATTTTCAGAGATCAACTTGTTTTTTCCAGGACATAATAACTGTACTGGGACAAGTACAAGAGAGATCAGTGTTGTTATTACACAGGAACTGCATCCATTCTGCATTTGACATGAAGCTTATTTATTAGTCACACAGTTTTTCCATTTCTAGAGACCATGAAAAATGGAAGACATGGGTGTAATTCAGATCAAATTCTGTCCTAGAGAGAAGAAGAAATACAAAGCTGACTGAAGAGGGAGGGAAAGAGCCTCCATGAGAAGAAGGCTTTGCACAAGGCAGGAATGATGGCTGTGACTGAACTGCAGCCACTTTGTGACAGCATTCTTGAATACCGTCCAACTTTATCGCTGTCTAGGAATACCCAATCTGCATGATACTCTGATAAAAAATATCATCTTCATGAAATCTGTGTTTTTCACAGCATTAAAAATACCAGAGAAACTGTCATTTTGTCACTGTGAACATGAAATGACATACACGTCACTGCTGTCAAGAGAACTGTATTCACATTTACTTAGAGTCTTCAGGGAGACTGCTGAGGACTTTCCTTATCTCTGCTTTCCTTAACAGATACTAGCTATCCATGTGTGAGTGAGGAACCAGCAAGACTAAGACCAAGGCTTTGCTCACCTCCTTACCCTCCCCAAAAGTGAACTGTGACTGTACTTACTACCTGGTTTTTCAGCTGCTGATCTGAAAGGCTCTTGCCAGTTTCACTTTCTGCCTGCAGAAGACAATTCAGCCAACAATACCTTCAAAGAATAAAAAGCAACAAGCCAGACATTACATTCAAATACCAAACAGCTACAAAAAATTTCGGATAAAGTACCAGCTGGAAAGATGTTCTGAACTGTGAAAAAGGAAATTATTTTTCACTGCTTGGTTCACACTGTGCTCAGGGGAACAGAATTTTCTTTCTTTGAAGTTATCAGGATTATGTGAAAGAAATATGATTCCATTATCACTTTATTCCCCTCTTGGGAAGAACTTGTAAGCCTCCCTAAAATTGACTTGGTCAAAAGTATGAGGTCATTATATTCTCTGACATAGACGGTATTGGTATGGTGAAGAGGAATTTCAATTGCAGGATGATCTGTTTACTGATATATCTTAATACTAGTCCTTATCATTGACTTTTCCTCCTGGGGCTTACCTTCTATGTCAAAGTTAACAGACCTAATTGCACACCACCATATTATACATTATTTTAAGAACTGAACTCAACTGAAACTGCCTCACAGTATCAGATACTTAGAGAGTCACCAGAAAAAATATTCTATTTTATAAAAGCATTTCTCAAATTCATTTAGTGGCACCCTGAGTTGGCAATAGTTCAGTGCCTCCAGAGCCGAGGAGTGAGAACAAAAATCCTGCTTTAAAGTATTTATACTTATTCCCTGACTTCGGAGGAATGGAACCACTGCCAGCTATTAGAGGTGTTTAGCTGTTCTTGGGCTACTGGAAGCACTGAAGGAGGCTGTTTCTCACTCTTGATTCTCAAAAAACCCCATAGAACTGGATGATACTAACATCCAGCAGCTCACTGTCTCCAGTTGGCACTGATCCCACTGCTTCCTCCCTCTGCACCACCCCAGCTGCTGTGCACTTGTACCAGCCTTGAACAGCCCTGACATTTGTTGGGCCTTCCATGTAAGAGAATTCAAAGCATTAATCTAGGAGAAAACTAACT
>VXBO01011800.1:0-28616 GCA_013400135.1 Rhinoptilus africanus | reverse complement strand
GATCCTGAACTCTACCTTTTCATAATCAATACAGCCTAGGGTGCCCCAACCTTAATGTCCTCCACTAGTCCCTCTGTGTTTGTTAATACTAGGTCCAGGAGTGCTCCTCTCCTTGTTGGTTCCTGCAGCACCTGTGTCAAAAAGTTATCATCAATACACTGGAGGAGCCTCCTGGCCTGTGAGTGCCTGGCCGTGTGGTCTACCCAGCAGATATCTGGGTGATTGAAGTCCCCCATAAGAACCAGGGCCTGTGACTGGGAGGCTATCTTCAGCTGTCTGTAGAAAGCCTCATCAGCTTCCTCATTCTGATCAGGTGGTCTGTAAGAAACTCCCACAACAGTATACCTCATATTCACCTGCCCCTTAATCCTTACCCATAAACTTTCAACCCTCTCTTCCTCCGCCCCCAGTGAGAGCTGGATGCATTCCAGTTGCTCTCACACAGAGTGCAACTCCACCACCACATCTTGTTGGCCTGTCTTGGTTGCTCTTTAATGATGCATACACCTAGGGTTTCCCCCTCCTCCTTGCAGTACTAGCAATGATTAACATTCCTAGTATCATATTATGCCTTTGGCATGTTATAGCAGTTACTAGTTATAATAGAGTCGATGTTGCTTGTAAATTAACTTGTTTCTAAAAATCATGGTTGTAGATATTACAGCCTGACTTATTAATATTAAAAGGTAGAACTAATAACGTTGTTTCTGCAAGAGGCTTTACACTTTAAGGACTAATCAATTTTTACCATCCATCAAAACATAGTTCTATTCATTATCTCTTTTTTCCCCATTCTCTTTCTCCTTTTTAAACAAATCTTACTAAACTCATAATTGCTCTTTTGGTTTGAATTTTGATCACTTATTTGCATATCATTTGTCTCAATTGGTAATCCAATTTTCTAGTATGATATGTTACCATGAATTTTTCATCTCTGTGCTTTATTACACATAAAAGCAAATGACAGTGAACATTAAATAAGTTTCAATGTATTAATGATAAACTTAATACAGGTTCCTTAAGAAGACTGTTGAGTAACAAAATTCAGTACTTTAAAACTGGAGAAAGGGAAGGGTAAATATGAATCTGCATTAAAATCTTTACAATATGTATTTCATTATAACAATACTGTTCCAACTGGGTTCTGTATCAAACTGTATAAAACAATATATTTTTTGTCATCTTTTGCCTGAACATCTGTTTCTGCATTTGTGGGGGTTGTATAACTCAGTGTATGCTCAAATAATATAGTATTAATTCACAATCTTTTACATATTTAATACAAGGGTCTATATTTTGATTTGAGAAAATCATACAAGTGAATAAACATTTATTCTTTCTTTTAATGTTGTATATATTAATAGATAAGTATTTAATAAAGCAGAGCTTGAATACATAAATCTCAGCTACTCTGTCCCTTTACTAAAGGGTGAGGCACTATATATACATCTTGGCTGACCCTAGCTTTTGAAGTCTAGAGAGATTAAATCTTCTCAGACATGCTGCTGCAATGTTTCTCATTTTCACTGTTAGAAAGCTTTTCTCACTTTTGAGTTTAAATTTTGCTTTAATGAAGAATACTGATTACTATTTGTCTTGACCTTGGTAGACTCAGGAAAATAATGTAGCACTGGTACTTTTGTAACTACTGTTTTATAACAACCCTTTTAATGTATTATGCTGTTGCCCTTTTATCCCACTCTCTTTTATTCTAGATAAAACCCTTTGTTCAAACTATATTCCATTTGGGATGGTTTAAACCTACTGTTTTGCTTCCCCTGAAACCCAAGTTTATTGAATCTTTCTTGAACTGTAGTCACAGTCAGCAGAAATATTATATCCTGTGCTTTCCATCTGACAGTCTTACTAGCACAGCCTAGAGAGTATTTGTCTCATTTGCAGAACACCAAGCTTCTGAGTCCTATCAAGCCTGCAGTCTGCTCTAGACCATGTCATCCATTTCCTTTAGTGTCAGATAGATACTCCTAATTTTGTATTTGTTCACTTCTAAAGTGTAGTACTTTGCACTTGTTTTTATTGGATATTACCTTGTTGATCTCATACCTTTCTCCACTCTATCAAAATGATTTTCATCCTGTCTTGAAGTGTGTTTGCAACTTTACCTATCTGTTTACCATCTGTGAATGGTCTAAGTGCTGCCTTGAGTTCATCATTCATGTTGCTAACAAAAACGTGTCAAAGGATTTTGCTGAAGGCCCTCTTGGAATATAAATTATAGCTGCTACTTTTGTAGAAATGTTTTAACCTATTATACATCTATTTTTTAGTGACTGAGTGTGAGTTGTGGTTTGTTTTTAATGTTTCTGTGGAAGGATGGAATGTCAAAACTTTATAGGCGTTTTCACTTGTGCTGCCTGTTGTCTTATAACACTACTGCAGCTACTCAATAAAAGGAGTAAATTGGATTTTGTTAGATTTTGGGTGTTTTGTTTGTTTATTTTACCATTTTTGTTTTGTTTTTAAATCTTCCTTACTATGCTCTCTATTCTTTGAAATTGATATTTGATGTTCGGTTCCCGTTCCTTGTCTTGTTACAGACTAAGAGTAACTGCTTGATAATTCCTTGTCATTCTCCTCCTCTCCCATCTTTTGAAAGATAACCACTCTGTATCTTCCCCGTTCCTGGTTCTTAGTAACTGATACTATAGCCAGTGTTATGATAAAGAGATTATTTTTCTCTACCATTTTGTTATTGCGACAGATACAATCACTTTGCTTAACAGATGTCAGAGTTCGTATTTGTTCATTAGATATTGTTATCTTACTCAAATATCCTAATTGGAATATTTGACCTAAAACACTTACAGAGGAGTTGAAAGCATTTTCTTGCAGTGTGCCATGGAAAGTGAAATATTCACACTTTTTGCAGTGTACAAACACGTAAAAGTTTACCCATTATTGACCCCCCTTCTATCTAAATGTATCTCTTCTAAGAATTACCCTATAGTTAATTCAGCCAGTGCCTGCCAGGGCATGTTAATTATCTCCTCTTAGAATGTGCTAAAATTAACACCATATAGGTAGCTTATTGGTTTTATTCACTTGGGAAAAGCATTCTGTGACACACTTGTGATGCAAGCAACATTATTTCCCTTCTTTAAATGCAAAAATTAAGGCATAGACTCTGTAGGGGCTTGTCACAGACCACCTCAACAGACCAGACACACATCAAGGATCAGAGCCAAAGTGTTGTTGTCGCTGGGGAACGAAAGCTGCAGGTTCTGTGGGAGTCTCAATTTGCAAAACAGTAAATCTTTGGAAATAAGAACAGTTAATAAAAAAATAAAAATAAGAATGGTAGGAGACTGATTTCCTTCAGAAAGTATAGCAACAATATCTGGGATGTCTTTTAAAGTTTTAAAAACTTATTTTTTCATGTTTGTCTCTGTGAATGTTTTTCATGATGAAAGGAATGTCCAAGGTTAAGAGGAGAAGAAAGTGGTATTCAGAAATAATAGCTTATGCCGCACTTATTAGCATCACAGAAACCTCTATGTACCTTTTGAAGCACTGCTGACTTTAGTGGCGATTCCTGTAGTTGTACCCTGTATGCAATAAGAAGCAGTGAAATAATCCTTTAAGATGAGACTTTTACATTCATTGTAATGAAGATATCTTTTCCAATCCACATCTACTAAAAAATATGTCTATTTCTTTGTGACTGAAGGTAAGGAAGTCTTTTGTTTTCGAGTAAACTAGTGACATGTTTCACTATTAATGCTCAACAATTTTTGATGGTTCAAATATTTCTCATACTTTACATACAGTGACCACTACTCAGAAAACTGAAGAGTCAGATTTCAAGTTTGTTAGAATAGAGAGATCTACTCACTGCATTAGATAAAACGGATATTTTCTGGTTTTAGACTCTGTGTGAGCTCTGTATAATCTAGGAATAAAATAGCTGACAGTGGTGTACCTGACTTGAGTAGGCTTTGGCCCACTGTCCACTGAAGATATGGCACATTTTCCTCTTCACTTGACATCATGTGGTTTTTTTCACAATCAGTGACAACATTCAGACTGTGGTTTTGCTGTTAGTCTTACTTTATGGTAAAAAAAAACCCTACAAATAATAATTGTAACATGGAACATCTGTAAGTTTCTTTTGGTATCCATTTCCTACATCAGAACATATTATTTTCCAATTACTTTGTAAGGTTTTGTATTATACGGTAACCATATTGCTTCTGCTGTAAGTGGAATATGCTTGTGCCTGTTAATCTTGCCTTTGTGCTGATATCAATATACAAATAAAATGTAGATTATCCTAATGTTGGCAAAACTTGAACCATAAATTATATAGACAGAACAAACTTAAGACAGTCTTTAATTTTGGTTGGCTGCTCAAGATTAGTTTACATGCTCTTTATTCATTCTGTTGGTTTCAAAATTAAGTTAAAATTAACTTAGTTCTCAAATTTACATAAGAAATTGAAATAGTTACTCCAGAAAGGGCCCTTGTTCATAATAACTAAATAATTTCTAACTCTTTTTCCATTTCAGGGTTTTATGCTGTGTTGATGGTAGATTGGAAGCTATAGTTGAATAAATCATGACTACATCAGTGAGAAATTTTAATGACTTACTGTATCATTTAATTTTTTTTTTTAAATTAGTACTTGACAACCTAACTTCCTAACACCATAAACTAATTCGCAGATGTATTTATGAAACACTCCATCAATCCCCAGTAGGCTTAATGTGTGAACACCTGTGGTAGAGACAAGCAAGGTAGTGTTTATGAAAACATTAAAGAAAAAGCATGCTGATGTCTCTATACTCACTGTCCTAGGATGGAACAATATATCTATATTACATTGACAAAGTTTGTTCAACCTGAACTTGTTCAAGTATTTTTAGACTCAATGGTCTGAATCCATTTAGACTTTGATCGGTAATGTCTTAGCAAGACTACAAATAATTAAATAAATAAAAGCTACTACCTTGGATTTTGAGAGAGCAGACCTTAGGCTGCTTAAGGAACTAGTTCGTAAGGGTCCCTGGGAATCCAATTTTTCAGTGTAATGGGGTCCACAAATGCTGGTCACTTTTAAGAGTGCAGGAGTAGGTGATTTCAATGTGTCGGAAGTCAAGAAAGAGGGACAGAAGGCTGGCTTGGATGAACAGGGATCTCCTCTGGAACTTAGATGGAAAGAGAAAGTGTATGGACTGTGAAAGCAAGGTCAGGCTACATAGGAGAACCATAGAGTTTCTGTTCACCACTCTAGGCTGAGATTTTTTACAGCCAAAGCTCAGATGGAGTAGAAGCTGGACACTGTGGTGGTGGATAACAAAAAATGGAGGGCTTAAGTATGTTCACAGCAAAAGGAGGGCTAAAGAAACATTGGTCTGTTACTTGATGATAATCTCACAAATATGAATGAAGATAAAGCAGAGACATTTAGTGCCACCTTCACTTCTGTCTTTAACACCAATGATGGGCTTTGGGACTGCTGGAAGCCTGGGTCGGAAGACCATGACTGCGAGAGTTATAAGCTCCCAGTTGACCTTCAATTGGTACATTATTTGCTACTGCAACTGAATGCATATAACTCTACTGGGACCGATGGGATCCAGCCCAGGGTAGTGAAAGAGTTCACTGATGTGATTGCAAGACCTACCTTAGTTATTTGTCAACAGTCTTGGGAATCTGGAGAGGTCCCAGTTGGCTGGAAGCTGGCAAATGTTATTCCAATTTTTAAGAAGGGCAGGAAAGAAGACCCTACTAATTATAGGCCTGACAAACTCACTTTGGTGCTTGGTAAAATTATGGAGAAGATTATTCTGGGAGTTATTGAAAAACTCTTGAAATAAGTACAATGCAGTGATTGTTCAAAACCAACATGGGTTCATGAAGGGAAAGTCATGCCCTACTGACTCAATATCCTTTTATGACAAGGTTACCTGCCTAGTGAATGAAGGGAAGACAGTGGACGTGGTATTTTGGATTTTGTCAAAGCTTTTGATATTATCTCTCACAGTATCCTTCTGGAAAATATGCATGTAGCTAAAAATGCACACAATATGATAGGTGAATAATTGGCTGAAGGTTTGAGCTCAGAGTTGTAGTAACTGGAGGTAACATCTGGCTGGTGGCCAGTCACTAGTGGTGTTCCCCAGAGCTCAATTTGAGAGCCGGTTCTCTTCAGTGTTTTCATTAATGACTTGGACATGGAATTAGGTCACTCTAAGCAAGTTTGGTGACGATACTAAATAAGGAGGAGCCATTGATTCCCTTGAGAGCAGAAAGGCTTTACAGGGAGATCTTGATAGATTAGAGTGCTAGGTAATCACTCATAATATGGAATTTAACAAGAACAAATGCTGGTTTCTACATCTGTGATGGTGTAATCCTAGATGCCTAGATTTATGTAGAGATTGGGGTCAAGAGGCTGAAGTGCAGCCCTGCAGAAAGGGATGTGGGGGTCTTGGTTGGTGCTAAGCTCAATATGAGCCAAAAATGTGCCCTGAAGGGCCAACTGTAACCTGAGGTGCCTTAAGCACAGTATATCTAAGCAGCTGAAAGAAGTGATTGTCCCACTATACCTCAGCATTGGTGCTGCCTCACCTTAAGTTCTAGGTTCAGTGTTGGCCTCCACAATATAAGAAGGATACAAAAATATTAGAATATGTCCAAAGGAAGGCAACACAGATGGTGAAAAGACAAGAAAACGTGTTATGAGGAGCAGCTGAGGTTACCAGGTTTGTTCAGAGGAGACTGCTGTCTACAACTTCCTTATGGCAGGGAAAGGAGAGGGAGGGGTGGATCTCATCTCTCTGGTGTCCAGTAATAGGATGTGAGGGGGTGGCCTAAAGCTGCATCAGGGGAAGTTCAGGTTGGATATTAGGAAAGAGTTCTTCACTGAGATGATGGTCAATCACTGGAACAAGCTCCCCAGAGTCATGGCTCCAAGTCTATCAGTGTTCAAGAATTGTTTGAACAGCACTCTTAGATATAGGGTTTAAAGTTTAGGTTGTCCTGTGTGGAGTCAGAAGCTGGACTTGATGACCCTTGTGGGTCCATTCCAACTCATTCTATGATTCTGTGATACAGTGCTCTACATATCTATAGCTTTTTAATTTTTTTCCATTCATTTGTTTGTATTTAGAGATTTTTGAGTGCTTCAGCATTAGAACACCTCTTAGATAAGAACTTTTGATGTAGTCACTTGTTGTCTGGAAAATCAAACTGCTAAATAGCACAGAACAGCTGAAGTTTGAAGGTGCATCCAGAGATCATCTTATTCATCCTCCTGTCTTCATGTAGGATCAGCTACAGAAGGTTGAAAAGGATTGTATTCAGTCAGGTATTGAATATCTCCAAGGCCAGAGACTCCACAACTTCTCTGGGTAACCTGCGTCAGTGTTGAACCAACGTAAAAAAGTGTTTCTGAGTTTTGATTTGTGATGGATATCACTGAGAAGAGTCTGGCTCCCTTGCCTTATCCATGTGACCCCTGAGTATTCCCTTCTTCAGGCTGAACAGTCCCAGCTGTCTCAGCCTTTCCTCATATGAGAGATGCTGCAGCAGCCTCATCATCTTTATGGCTCTTCACTGGACTTACTCCAGTATGTCCATGTCTCTTTTGTACTGAAGAGTCTAGAACTGGACACAACACTGCATGGCTTCACCAAAGTCTAATTAAGAAGCAAAGCTGAAGGAAAATGAACACATAATGTAAACATCTGTTCCACATGATCTCAGCTTGGTTCCTACCTTTTGACATTTATCCATGAAATTGCCTCTGAGAGAATACAAGCTGCCTACCTCTGACAGACATTTTGAAATAGTTGCAAAGAAAGTACCTGAACTAGCAGCTATCTTTTGGGGGACTTAATACATAAAGTTAATGCCATACTGCCCTGCTTTGAGCTGTATTAGTGGTTTGTGGTGTATCAGTGTGCTAAGAGAAGAAACATGGGTAAGGGAAAAGCAGGGTCATTGTTTCCCCAACTCATTATATTAATAAATCTGGCTCATAGGAAGACAGAACTGTAAGCTATCAGACAGAAAAGATCTTTGAAAAAGTCTTAGAGGCAAAAGGTTAATTTTATTTTCAAGACATTATCCAACAGTGGTTTCCGTTCTCTGATTGTCTTTTTTGTTTTCTTCCCATCCCTTTTGCTTTCAGCACAGGACCGAAGGCTGTCTTGCAATTGAATATTCGTTGAAATACATTTTTACCCATCAGCAATACAGATTTTAAAATCAGTGTTAACTGTCAATTTTGTTGATGATGCACAAGGCAGAATAGAGCACAGCTTGTGGTTTTACAGCTTTTTGTCAGCAGTATTGACAGCAGTAAAACCCTGAAGCAGAACCTACACAGGAAGCAGATATGTGCACTAACAAGATGTTATTTTTAGAGTTTCTTTTCTAGCTCATAGGTTTTTACTGGCCATATTTTAACTGGTCCATTGCCAACATAAAAAAAAAAAATAGCTGTAATCAAACAATGTTTGGGAACTATCTGACCCAGTAATATAATTCCGCTTCTGTTTCAACACAAGTACACTTCATTAAATATACTGCAGTCTTCTCCCACTAACAGACATGTTTAAGCTTTGACCAGTCAATAGGCCTCACATTAGGCACAGGATTTGATTATACAGCAAAAAAGAGTAACAAGAGAAAGAGAAGGGGGAAGCTTACAATTAATGAATTTGAAACTTTTTATTTTTTGTTGAATTATATTTAAAAAGGAAGCTTAGGTATAGAAGAAAAAAAACCTTCAGCTCTTGAACAGATATTTTGTTTCTCTTATAAAATAGTAACTTCATCTTTCTAAGCTTTTTAACAATACTGACTGGGATAATATAGTGATATTTTCATTACTAGCAATAGCAAATTTTAAGAATGAATGATGATGATACTAGTTTTCACATACTTATTAAGTAGCAAAGCCTTAATGAGAAGTTCTTTTGTGAATCACTAACAAATTAAATCTCCTAGAAATTTTGGGTTTTTTGCGTGCGTTTGTTAAACATTTGATAATACTTTGCTTAACCAACATGAGAATCCATATCTTACGAACATGTCTATAACTCTGTTTTTTGTCCAAGAGAAGGAATAAAACAGCAAGAATAGTGTTGCTTGTTTTAAAATCATAGGTCTAGAATTGTTTATGCAGATATGATATGTTCTAGGATTCTTTATTCAACACCAGTGAGACTACACTGGGAGTGCCTGCATCCAATTCTGGGCTCCTCTGTACAAGAGAGGCATGGACATAGTGGACGGAGTCCAACAGAGGATCACAAAGATCAGTAAGGGCATCTACCTCATGAGTAGAGGCTGAGAGAGCTGTTTACTCTAAACTGTTTAGCCTGGAGAAGAGAAGGCTCAGAGGGAGAACATCTTAAATGTTTGTAAATACCTGAAAGGGAGGGTGTGAAGAGGACATAGACAGGCTCTTTTCAGTGGTGCCCAGTAACAGGACAAGACACAATGGGCACAAAATGAAACACAGGAGGGTCCTTCTGAATGTTAGGAAACATTGCTTTACTGTGAGGGTGTCTGAGCACTAGCACAGGTTACCCAGGGAAGTCATGGAGTCTCCATCCTTGGAGATATTCAAGAGCCATCTGGATATGGTCCTGGGCAACTGGCACTAGGTTACTCTGAGCAGGGGAGTTGTTACGTCCCGGTCCAGCTCAATTAGGCCCGGGATAGGTTTGCAATTATTCCAAGAATGAAATTAAGATGCAAACAAGGTCAGATGCCACTCACTGCTGGTTTNGATGCCACTCACTGCTGGTTTATTGTTATTCCCCAGCAAAAGTCACTGAGACAAGGGATAGAGTAAAGGTAGAAGTAGAGGAAAGGCAGAAAAGAGAAGCAGTATTATGGAGTGTAGCAAGAGTATAGTCACCACCACAGGCCAGATGACATCTCAGCGGTCCTCCAGAAGTTCAGCGGCATCCCATTGATCCGTGGTTGATGGTGGTGGGGGTCTCACTCCTGATTCCCAAGTTGTGATGGGTCACCGCCCAGGTAGCCCGCATCGGTCCAGAGCTTGACCAATCAGTGTGATGTCAGCTTTTGCCCAGCTAATTGTCATTTTACACAGTTGCCATATAAGCTTTTCTTGCCCTCTTGCTGTTTGGGCAGTGCTTGGCACAGTCATTGTGCTTCAGCAATTTTGGAGTTAACAACACAGGCTGGAGTGGGCCCTTGGGCTAGGCAGCTTTGGCCACTCTGATAACCAGAGGCCTCCACCCTTTCCAGGGGGCAGGAGGGAAGGCGGGGAGGAATACACTCTCATGGTCTGCAGAAGGTGCCAAACAGATACAAGCAAGTTTCTTATCGGCCTGCAAGCCTGCCATCAATTTGCAGAAGCTTAAGCAAGCTTTGAGACAATTATTTTAAAGTTCCAGTCTTTCACAGGATTGGACCAGATGAAATCCAGATGTCCCTTCCTCTAGAGTTCCTTCCTCAACCATTCTGTGATTCTGAAGTTATCATCAAAGTTTCCTAATATCTCCCATTATAATCTCATTTTTTATTCAAAATTGAAACTTCAAGCATCAAGTATGGGGTATCTGCTTCTGAGTAATGAAATCATTATTAAAATAAAAAAAATAATGATAATAATAAAAAATAACAGAGCTCAGAATCTTAGTGAATAAGTTTAAAGGAAAATGTATTGGTTTGCATGGAGGGAGAGAAGGAGAAAGGGAAGGAGGGCAAAAAGGAGAAAGGAATAGAGGGAGAGAAGGAGGAAGGGAGTAAGGAAGGACACAGTGACAATATTAAATCAGACAGAAGAAAAAACCTTTTGCTCACATTTGTTCAACCACAGCCCCATAGACCAAAGAGGTCAGTAACATGACTGAAGCCCCAAGGGTTACATGGCTGTCACAGAGCAGAATGTCGCCCTGCTTGACTTGTTAGGCATGCAGATGGTGGCTGTCAAGAGCACACCCTGGAACAACTTGTACAGTACAGTAGCAAGGCAAGCCACTAATCGTGTATTGCTCAGTTAATCAATCATTCACCTAAAAAAGAACAGATGGCACAATTCAGAAAGAGTCAATTACAAGTGTTGAAAAGGGCTCATCGGCATTTATGGTCTATCCTTGCAGTCTATAAAAAGAGACTTGTCGGTTTTATGGATTGGTTAGCTGTTCACGATCAAATTGAATTCACTGTCATTCTTATTTCTTTAGAAAGATAATTTAAAATGAATGTATTGGTAATAAATTCATTATCTATAAGCTCAAATAAGAATTAGAGTCGGTAATAAACAAAGCCAAGCTAAACTAAAGGAACTTTGGGACATCCTGTAAAAAATTAATAGAGTGATCATTTCCAACAGTTCTTACTGTGGTAACACAAAGTTGGGTGATGACCTTAACTTGATGTTGTTGCCAGAGAGACTGCAAGGTGTAGCACATTGTATGAAGTAGTCCATCAAACCTCTAACATAAAATAAGGAGACTCTGGAATCTGATTTGGAATCTCAGTCCTAAATCACTCCCATCAAAGTTATTCAGGCTCCTAAAACTCTGACTCCAGACATGTCCAGAATCAATTGAGTTCCTATTACCCATCTTTCCCTCATTACCATCAGGCTTTACACATTGACTGCAGGTCTTAGTAAAGAAGCTGTTCCATAAAGTAAACTCTCAGATGCATTAGTGAACAAAATGTGATGGCAAGAACTATTTGCCTTTAGTGTGACAAAGTGATTGTCACCTATCCATAAATGACTTTTAAATCAAATGAACATTGATTGAAACTTTTGAAATGGGCAGGGATCCTATTCAACCACAAAGAGCAGAAAGCTCTAAATTAATTATGAAATCATTTTCATTCTTGTTCCTTCTCTTTATCTGCAATGACTAAACCAGGAATAAGTTATCCTCCAAGGATTAAAGAGGTTTTACCATGCAAATTGAAAGAACAATCTTAGATTTCTTTCATAGAGGCACTGAATCCAGACATCCCACACCTTACTATTTTGTTCTATTGACCTGGGAAAGAATATCAGTAGCTTCAGTTACAAGGTAGATCAAGACTTTGTGTTTAGAAAGAAATGGCCTAAGAACTTCAGAAAAGTGTATGTGGCTGTGCCAGGATCCTGCCTTGATGTCTGTGGTGGTTTTGGCCGGATTGGCCAATCGGAATGACAGACGTCCCTCCCCGACTCTCTCCTCAGTTAGAAGAGGCCCAGCTAATAAGTAAAATTACAAATCAGAAAAATCATTCCATTTTACCTCAAACCAGGACACTGTCATACTATCACTGAAAAGAGCACATAAAATCTGTCACAGATAGTCAGACGAGATTTGAACAAATCCACTGCTTCACCTTAAATAGGGGTACAATAGCAAAATTTCAGGTTTTTCTGGTTGATTGGTTTGGTTTTGTGGGTTTTGGTTTTGTTTTGTTTTTTTTTTAAAGGCAGAAGCAAGTAAGTTGTCATGCTTCCCTTAGACTCAGTGGCACACGAGATACTTTCAGTCCTGCACTCCTATTAAGTCGATACAAGTTTTTCTCTGGACATCAGTGTATAACAGCCTGAAATCTCTACAAGCAAGATGGAAGAGAAGATTGAAACTTGAGTGTTATATAGTGTAATCCTTCTTCAGCCCATGTTATAACAATTGCTCACAACCATATTGCAGTCTTTTCGGAAAAATTACTTGCAAGGGAATACATCTAAAACCTGTGTCAAGAAGAGCATAGGTATCATATGGTTTCTAAGTGGTTCATTTTTCAATGTATCTGCTCTGATAAGAAGTGTTGATTCAATATTGCTGGAACCTGAATGTACTAGTATTTGTGAGCCTAGCTATTCAAAGTGCTTTATGGAGACTACTAAACTGTGACCTCCAGCTGTATATATTACAGGCCAAAACAGAGACAGAATATGCCAATACAATTTTTAAATCCATAAAATGAAATATATATTCTTAATAATTAATATTTTTCTCTGAACACTGACCTCTAATTTGGAGATGGAAATAGAAAGGCTAGAGCACAAAGTAATGAAATTACTTCATTTGTCAATTTTTGCAGTATGCTCAGGTATCATTTGGTAACTCATAACTGTATGTTAGAAATATTTTTTTCCAGAAGTTAACATTGCTTGCAATAAGATCTTTATGCAGTTTTTCACCTGCAGTCTTCTAGACACACAGAAGACAAGAAATGTTAAACCCTGATACTTTTTGCATGTGACTGATGGACCACTTAGTGCATAAGGAATTTGCTGGAGTCAGAGAGTTGTAGTCAACAGCTCGATGTCCAAGTGGTAAGCAGTCATGAGTGGTGTTCCTGAGGGGCTGGTATTGGGACCAGTACTATTTAACATCTTTGTTGGTGACATGGATGTTGGCATTGAGTTCACCCTCAGCAAGTTTTCCAATGACACCAAGCTGTGTAAAGCAGTTAACATGCTGGAGGGAAGAGGTGATATCCAGGAGACCTTGACAGGCTTGAGAGGTGGGCCTGTGCAAACCTCAGGAAATTCAACCAAGCCAAGTACAAGGTCTTGCATGTGGGTCAGGGCAATCCTGTGCACAAATACAGGCTGGGTGGAGAATGGCTTGAGAGAAGACCTGAGGAGAAGGGCTTGCGGGGTGTTGGTGTATGAGAAGCTCGACATGAGCCAGCAATATGTGCTCATAGCCCAGAAAGCTAACTGCATCTTGTGCTGCATCAAAAGCATGGCCAGCAGGTCAAGGGAGGTGATTCTGCCCTTCTACTTGGCTCTTGTAAGACCCCACCGGGAGTATTGTATCCAGCTCAGGAAGCCCCAGCATAAGCAGGACATGATGGTAGTGAGACATTGGAACAGGTTGTTCAGGGAAGCTGTGGATGCCCCATCCCTGGAAGTGTTCAAGACCAGGCTGGATGGGGCTTCGAGCAGGTTGGTCTAGTGAGAGGTGTCCCTGCCCATGGCAGAGGGGCTGCAACTAAGTGTTCTTAAAGGTCCCATCCAACCTAAACTATTCTATGATTCTACTATTTTGTTCTGTATCTCTGAGTACATTTTAGCTACTTACAAATGAGTATGGAGAATGTATTTTTAGAGTCTTTTCCTTTCTCCTTTTTTTGTGCTTCATTCTTCTAGGTGTAAGTATCTTCAATTTTGGATTTCTTCTAATTGCCCAACTGCATTTTTCAAATCACTCTCAATGAAAACACATTTTTCATAGGCTTTATTTCAAATCAAACTACCAATACTCACTGGATCAATTAATCAATAATATTATTTCCTTCTGCCACACAAGTTCTGCTCAGTGGTGTCTCTGCCTGTGAAAACTTATATACTATATTATTGTTTCAGTCTGAGATCTATTCTGACTAGAGTAGAATAAATGAGCAATCATCTTTGTAAGAGAGTAACACAGATTTCTCATTCGTTTTTAAAGACTTGAGCTGTGGCATGACTACAGTGCTGGAATCTGGCTTTTGGATTTAGATAGACCAGTTTCTGTTACAATGACTTCTCACTAAGGGATTTCCTAGGGCTTTTCTGAACTGGATAGACTGAACAGCTACGGCCCTTCTACATTTTTGAATACTTTGTGTTACATGAGTATATATTACTGTCCCTATGTTTGTAACAGTAAAATCAATTAAATACCTTATTAAGGTAAAATAAATAAATAAAAAATAAAAAAGAGCTTAACATAAAAATAAATCCATATAAGTTTTATGCTGCAATAAGTTAATGAAGAAATCCTTATTGCCTAACACTGATATGTAATTCAGGTTTTGCCTTACTGAAATTTAGTCATGTGGCTACTTGCATTCTGTTTCTTCTCCTTAGAGACAAGCAAAAGCCACAGAAGGCTTGTAGGGAGTTTATTCAACCTTGCTTAAGATGAGTGTTTCTCTTTTCCATTAAGGATGTAAGAAATGTTAGCTCCTCTGTTTCCAGCTGCACTCCAATTTAAAACACATTTCAGAAGAATGCTCTGGCCATGTCGCCACTTTTCACCCGTCCTTCTCTAGGATGAGCAGCTATATAGGGCGGAATACAAGACTACTTCTAAACCATTTCAGGAATGCACTCTAGCAATCATGCTATAGCTGCTAAGTTCTTTTTCATTTCACACGTGTCTCTCTTTTCCCGTATCCTTACCCCTTCATCTGCCCAACACAGTTCTAAGATGAACTCAATTCATGGCATGCACTTTGATACAGTCATGAAATGTATTGTATTTCTGTCTTGTATCACTTCTTGTACCAAATCTGAGTACATAGCCTGTAAAACCTGGAAAATGAACAGAACGGATTAACCATCTGGGATGTGTAGAGTGTTAGGCACATAAGCACAGGCAAGATTTGGGCAAACTGGATCTTTCACTCTAAGAAAGCTCATGAAGGCATACGTATTTGCCACAGGAAGTTACATGAGAAAGATGCAGTGAATCATTCTGTTTCTTTATGGTAACTATTAATCACTGTCACTTCTATATGAGATGAGAGACAAGCTATTTACTTCACAGTTACACAACCCTTCTCTGGCTCCAACGTATTACGTTAATGCACTCTAGCAATCATACTGAAACTCCTAAGTGCCTTTTCAAGTCACATCTTTCTATGTTTCTTTTTGTCTACCTTACACAGTATGAAGATCAGTTCAACTCATGGCAGACAGCTTTCATAAGGCTGCAGAAAGTATTACATCTCTGTCAGGTAACACATTTTGTATCAAACTTGGATACAGCATACATTTAAAAATATATATATGGTTGCTCATACATGTCCTTTTTTATGTAATCTTTTACTTTACAAATAAAATATTGTGATATCTTAATCAAACTTTTTATAGATACTTTTTTTTAAACAAACTGTAGCCAGTAATTCCTGTTTTATAGTCTCTCCGGTCCCTCTTTTATCCTACAGCTGAATGAATGAGGGGAGTTTCTGTTGTACTAGTCCAGACTTTGTGCATCTGTTACCAAGCTGTCCTGAAGTAGAGGACTCAAGCTTCCTAGGATGTTTCCTGTTGTCTACTGCCTTGGGCTCTACGGGACCCTTTATGCAGATATTTTCCACATAATCTTGGTATTAAAGATAAGCAGATAACATTTACACGTTTAACAAAATTAAAAGGTGGCATTATCTCTATTTGATTCAGTGCTTCCTTTGTATATATAGGCATATTTGCTTAGAATACCATTTTCACTGTTCTGCTCTTTTCTGAATGATTTTTTCAGTATTTCCTCAGACCCTACTGGTAGAGCATCAACATCTACCATCCAGTAGATGTAGCACCAGCACTTAACAGAACTGTTAATGATCAGACATACTCTGTGTGAAGATTTTTCTCTCTAGGCTGCATTAAGAACAGATTATCTATTTTGATGTTGTTAAATCTATTATCTGTTCCTATTAATGCACATCCAGAAGGACATGAACATTATTCCTGGAGCGGATCATAATAGCAGACACCTTTGCATGTTTAGTACTGGTAGATAACATATGGTTCTTGCTTAGAGGCTGTTTAGGTGAAGGAGAAAGTATGATTAGCACTAAGATAATTTGTGGGTTTTTTTCAACAGCTATTAAGTAATGATTCTTTTTCAGCATTTCTGTAGTATAGCCACCATACTCAACATTGTATTCTTATAAATCATGTGAGGTTTTAATATAAAGTTTTTGGGAGGGATAGTATAAATCTCTGGGTTTTGAGTCATGTTTCAGTAAGCATATTTATAAGGAGTTAGACCTTTGATTTCTTTGATGTCATGCATAAAGCAATGTTTTAAATGAGCATGATTTTACCCATAAATACACTTTAATAAAGAATACTGCTGAAATTCTAACCTCTTTGAGATTTAATCAAATAACACACATTATATAGTTATACATCATGCTGAAGCCACAATCCTGTCATTATCTTTAATTGTTTTCTTCAGACTTACAGAACTGGTTTAAAAATAATTCCCTGAACTGCAGGGGTTGGTATGTCTGCTTCTACATGAACTTTTTTCCTAAACAGATACATTAGTTGAAAAATAATTTATGTTTTTTCCAATGAGATAGTTGCTTATTAGCATCACTTAAGAAACCATAGATTTTGAAAACTTGTTACATGATAGCAAATCCATGCTTACAAACATAGCTGTCCCTGTTCTCAGTTCAAGAAAAATATATACCGAAGGTTGCCTTTCTAACCACTGAATTAATCTGTAACCATAGAAACAGCTGAACTGACCGCTAACTGGGATATTCATCCTGACAGAAAGCTCACCAATTCTACAGTGGCCCAGCTGTTTGAGGTTCAGTATTTCATGTCCACAGGAAATGTGATGAACTCTCAGTGTTTTTAAAGTACAAGGGGAACGTGGATATATGTATCACCATACGTTCTGACTGTGATACACTTCTCCAGTCACAGAGTTAGATAAAGTTTCCTGCCTTTTCACCTTTCCTCATTTGTTCATAAAGTATGATGTAGTTTTGATTTTGAGTATTTATAACATGAGTTGTATCCAGGACTACTTAAGGTTCAGGTCAAAATTCAATATGAGTATACTTTTTAAAGAGTTTCTATGAAAATAATCCTTTCTCTCTTCACATTTTACCCAATTTCTACTGAGGGCTTTTTAAGGTGATATGTTTGAAGTCTAACATTAAAAAACAACCTGTGTTCTCTGATTTCAATGGGAACTGGTGCTCGATGGTTTGGAAATGCCAAATTTTATGGGATCAAAAATCTACTCAGCTGGGGACTGATATTCTTCCTTTTTAGAAAAAAAATAATATCAAGTGGGTTTTTGTTGTTTTTTGATGTTTTTTGTTGGGGTTTTGTTGTTGTTGGGTTTTGGGGTTTGTTTTTTTTTAAAGATACAACTGTTCATTGATTTAGGAGACAGACTTCAATTAACTTTTAAATGTTACCCCACATAGTGAGAGTTAGGCAGTCTGGATTGCTACCCAACTTTATAAAATTATCTTTGAGTGTCTATTTGACTCAGAAATTCAAAGAGTGCAAAACTGGGAAAAAAAAAAATCCCAAACAACCCAAACCAACATAATAAGCAGCTATGTTTCTGGCTTTATACTGGGTTATCAGGAAAGGGCTACAGCTTGTCATGTGGTTTTACCCAGGGTCTTTTATTTTTAAAATAAGGTAAAAATCAGGCACCTGATTAAGAAGGAACAAATGAAGAGTTCATTTGAGCGTGAAGCAAAGCTCAGGAAAAAATATAAAAGTCATTTCATATCATTGCCAAAAAGGATCATAAGGAACTGGGCCTCCAAAGCATGGACTTATGTATGTGTATATGTGTGCGGCTGTGCCTGTAGATGTATATAAAATGATAATTTCTTACAGTTAGAATTTCTTTTAAAAACTCATTTACTAAACAGGCAGGCTAAATGGGGTTGAATTCAAGTATACTAAGCTGTCTGTAATACAGGGGAAATTAACATCTAGTTGTTCCTTGTGTGTGTGCTTTTGAAGGTAGTTGCTTTTAAAATTCTGTTGTTTTGGTGGGGGAGGAAAAGAGTGGTATGAAGTATTTCAAAAAGGAGTAACCATAAATAATTGAACACAAAACAAATACCACAGATATTTGCCAGTAAACTTGTTTCTATCCTAAACTGTTGAGATCCCAGAATTATCATACACTATGAGATACAACAGCTTTTGACATGAAGTAATAAAAAAAAAAATCACTAGGCGACATTTATTTTATCCACGTGGGGGGAATAAACTCTCACTGAATGATGGACCTTAATTTGAGTTTATCAATGAATTATCATAAGCTGTAGTATTCTGTAGTGTAAGCTGTAATGTATTCTTGAAATATCTCACTTCCTTGTGTACTTTTCAAAGGGATTTAATGAGTAACAGAGCATGAGACTGGTTTTCTAACTCTGATCTCTGATTTGATGCTTCCAGTTTTTCATATTCTTGTGATTCATTGATGCAAATTGAAGCACCATTCAGGGCCTTTAAAAACCTCCATTCCAGACTTGGAAGCATTGATCACCCTCATTGGCAGTCATAGGATGCAGGAATTCAAGATCTCTTTTCTTTTTTTTTTTTTCTTGGGGGGGGGTTTGTTTTGTTTAGTATGTTTCTTGAGTAGAAGTAAGTGAAAAATTTGCCTGAAAAAAGTGACCTAAAAAATGTCTATTCAATGTTTTTATAACTGAAGTTACTAAACAGAGAAACAGACAAGCTTTCTTGGTTTTCATGCAGTTAACACCTCTACAATGTTCAGAAAGATAGAGCACAAGGTCAAAGACTAAATTCATCTCAGCAATTTTATACTGTATGACTGGAGGTCATAAAATCAATCAGGAGACTGCTACAGGTAAAGAGAGCAAAAAAGTAAAAGCAATAAAATACGTACAGGTGGGATTGTTGTATAGGTGCCAAACAACCATTTCACTCAAAATAAAGTTTGATGGCTTATTGTGGTTATTTGAACTTTCAGAATGGGAAGAATGCAAAGAGATCATTCTGGTAAAGGAATAGAAATCCCATAGAACGAATCCACACAATTAATAAACAGAAGAGCAGCCTACACAACCTCCCATGTTGAAGAAAAATTCCTGATTATCTTAAGAACTTTGTCATCAAGGTGAAAAACTTTAAGTTCAGGTCATGTGAGCTGCATATTAAATGAGAAGACTAAACCTAGTTCCAGGGTTTCTTCCAAAAAGGAGTTTGTAAGAACAAAGAGTAAACCTAAAGAAAGAGCATAACTCTCTGTTAAATGTCATACACAGGGTGAAATCCTTCAATCTTCATAAAATTAGGCCTGTTCAAAAACTAGTCATCAGCGTCTCAGTTTGGCTAAGCAATTGGAATTTGCAAGGAGGCACAGGTAATCTAATGAATTTAAGGTCAGAGTAAGGCCTCAGTGCTCCAGTAAAAGTAACCTGTTACCTGACCATTCTTTGATATATAGGTAACTTTACCAATATTTCTCAGCAGGTCTGAAATATTCCATAATAAATTTCTGATTTTTAGCAGTATTTCAGATCTTTGTGAATATGTCTGAAATGTTTTACTGACATATGTTCATAGATGCACTATGAATTATCTGCATTTTACATCTTTTCTCTTGTGAGTCCCTGTGAGTATTTCAAAGTAGCTTATCTGTAGGAGTTCTCATTAAATAAATAAATAAATAAAAAGTTACAGAAGTATTTTTGTATTACCTCTGGTTGTAGTGTCATATTTAATTTCTGAGCTTTTCTTCACTTGATATATCAATTAATGGGGAATATACTCACATAGTTCTAGAATATTCATTTGCCGCGATTGAGAGATGAGACACAGCTTGATGCAAGCAAATGTCAGTTTATTGTGTGCAACAACTCTGTATATATACCGACATTGACTACGTGTTTGGAAAAGATTGGCTCTCACTATTGACGCAGTTGCATCTGATTGGTCGGCGACACGCTCTCACACTAACAAAGGTATCTTATCTTTGAAGATGTGTTCCTTCAGGCCTTTGTTGTAGGGCACCAGAGCTTGCTTATCTCAGTGTTGCAACATTTGTCAAGTTTCTTTGTTTCAGGTCCTTGTTTTGTCCTATTATGGTCATGACCATCCTCAGTAGCTTTTTACTGCATTCTTTTCCCATGGTTTATGGCCTACAAGCTCCAGCACGTCCCCGCCTATCAACCGAGCAGCACCCGAGGCTCTGCTCTCCAGGCTCCATCCCACATTCATCTTCACATTTTTCTCTCCTTGCTCAAGAGGCAATCCTAGTCTTTACAGAACCCACTTGGTTTGGTTTGGTTTAATCATAGCATAATGTTACTGTAATAGTGTATCATAGTTACTAACTTCCATTCAGAGCTTGTTTATGCAGGATGAGAATTTTCCCCTTTTTACAGATATGAAAGTGCAAGAATCGAGAGTAACAGGATAGCAGTCTTCATTCATAAATTAATTATGATCTCTTCTCCCCGGTGATAAGTGATAGGACAACAGGAAACGGGTTCAAGTTATGCCAGGGGAGGTTTAGATTGGATATTAGGAAACATTTTTTCACTGAAATGGTTATTAAACATTGGAATAGGCTGCCGAGGGAGGTGATGGATTCACCATCCCTGGAGGTGTTTAAAAAAAGTGTAGATGTGGTACTTAGGGACATGGTTTAGAAGGGGTTTTTGTCAGGGTAGGTTAATGGTTGGACTTGATGATCTTAAAGGTCCCTTCCAACCTCACCTATTCTATGATTCTATTCTATGATATGTCAATAGATTTTCTATCAGAAAATAAGGAATATAGATTGTCCCCCTGTATCTGGTACATCACTCAAAGAAGGAAAAACTCATTAAAAATCTATGGCATCATCCACAAACTCTGTAATTCATATAGAGACCAGTTTATCAAAACAGAATTTAGTGGTTTTAACTATGAAAATTCCTCATCTCTTCTTAGGTACATATCTTCCAGCTTTTGAAAAAAAATTAGCTGGGGATTCCACAGGGAGTCATAGACCTTGATGCATAATAATCCTCCTACTTTGCACACTTAAAGAAACTCACTTCCTCTAGAAAAAAAAATAGCATTGCTTGAACTTGCTTGGCCTTGCTAGAACTTGCTAGAACTTCTCTTTACTAATCTAGATATCATCTTTAAGATTGTTTTATATGTGCAGCTCCTCCATCCTCTTTTGCCTGTGACTCTATGATTAAAGACTATGCAGGTTTGGGTTTTTTACTCAAGTTCTTGACTTTAGAGTATGAATAAAGTAGTTTGAAAGAAATCATTCTTTCTTGTGCAGATTTTGGAAAAAAAAAAAAAAAGAAAACCAAACTTAGCCTCAGCTACTTGATCTGATGGTATAAATAACTGCATTTTTGTGGGTAGAACTGTAGAAATTGAAGAAGCTGTTGTCCCTACATATTAGTTACTTCTATCTACCAGGGTTTGTGTGTCTGCAGCTGAGTTGTATGTATCAATTACATGACATTATTTGAATTCAATGTGAAGTCAATCGCAGTAGCTTTTATCTGCTTTAATTGTAGTTTCAGTTACTTGTGTGCAGAGGCAGACATATGTAGGGTTCAGTCACAGAGCAGTGACAAATGTGCGTGGGACAGCAATGCTTTCTGTAGCCCTTTCAAAATTATACAAATATATGTCCTAATTTTGTGAATGAGAGGCAACTGGCAAGGTATCTTTCAGAATGAATTTTGTGGACTATAGTTATAAAGCTTTTTCTAGGAAGCCAGGTCAATTCTGCCTGTATTCCAGGCCAATGGTCAGCCATGCCAAAGTGTAGAAGTGTAAAAGTGCATGCTGATAAGCCTGAGCTTGTACTTCCTGCCCCTCAGCACTGCTGAGTCAGGCATGTTGCCATACAGACAAATGGCTTCTAGGTGCTTCAAAGTATACGCAGATCAATTTCACATCTTCCTGGAGCATGAACAGGGCTCAGTTGCACCTGTCTGCAAAAATGTGTGCCTACTTGTAGATACCACTGCTGTCCTGTAATGTCCGTTCCCTGCTGCTCAGGCTTCCTGCCCCTGTTCCTGTATAAACCCTACTCTCTAACTCTTTTTCTAGTCTCATCACACTTCTGGTAACTGTGCCAACTCCTTACAGCTATCACCCTGTCTTTTATTACATCCATATTTTCATTGTAAAATGAACAATGCAGGCAGAAGTCTATCTTCTTTGAATTACGTGTTCTCCAGCTCTGTGGGTTTTTTAGTATGACTTAAGATCCTCATCTGTGCCTGATTTTTCCCATTCCCCATTTAGGAAATGTGAAGAGTAAAATATGTTCTGATTTCAGAGACCATGGCAGATATGATTTCCAAAATCTAGTGGATCTCTGTTGTATGTGTGGTAACTGATATTATTCAAAGTTCTGTAAATTCAGGTGTATTTTTTAATCTAACAAAAAAAGACTTTTCTCTTTTAGTCTCTGTTTCATGGCATAGGCATACTAAAACTATTAAAAAATGCCTCTATTAATATTTTTAAAATATGACAGACATAACCTCCTTTTCATTCAGTCTTGCTTTGTTCTTAATAGGAGTGAATTACTTCTGTTGAAATACATGGAATTATATGTGGAATTATTATGTTGAAATACATGAAGTAGAAATCTTTCACGGTTTCAAATGTTTAGTGTTTAAAAGGTTAAACATTGTGAAAAACTGAACAAAATCTTTTAATATAGAAATATGCAATAAAATTATTTATTTTGCTATTAATGTGGGCCAGATCTTCCTTATTTTATTGGTTCAAATAAACATAATAAACAAAATCTCTTTACTTGAAGCAAAAAACTACTGAAGTTATGGTAGAATGAGAAATTCACATTTGGTTCATATGAATGTACACAAACATTACTCTTCATAGCAAAAAACTGATCATACTGATCAAGATTCCCAAAGTCTCCTTGTATAAGAGCAGCAGTGAATGCCAAACAAAAAGTTTTTAGCACAACTCCTGTTTCATTTAGAACATGACTTCCTTAAGTAGAAATAGTTTAATTTCTCTTATTTGCATCATTCGAAATAGACTTTTCTTGTGTTTCTGCTGTAATTTTCAAGGAGGTCAATGGCAAAAATATACAAATTACATAAAAATTTGGTATTATGTCTCCAAGAGTAAAAGTCTGAACTTTATTTCAGTGACTTTCATATGTGATTACATCTCAACTTTCCCAATAGGATTATAGTATGTTTAATTAGAAATAAGTTCATAATAGTAAAATATAATCCAGTTAAATAAAATCATCCCTGACAGGTAGCTTTACCTTCTAATATAACCGATAAAACATGAAAAGGAATTTCGACCTCTCATCTTTTGCTTCTTCCAACCAAGCAATTTGTTGCTTTTTCACCTCAGGAAGATTGGTTTCAGATCTGTATTATGTAAATCATACTTTACATCTGTTTAGGTGGTTTCATTCTTTTTTTCCCCCAAGTCACCAAAGACTTAGGAGGTGATCCATCAAAGTAATGAGTATTCAATTAATCAATATAGATTTAGTTATGCATGCACTGATATTCATAGGTGTTGTGGGTTTATCCCAGTAAGCAGCTAAGCACCACCCAGTTGCTTACTCATTCTCCCCAGGAGTATGAGGAAGAGCATCAGAAAAGTAAAAGCAAGAAATTAGCCATGGCTCAAGATGAAGACGGTTTAATAAACAAAGACAATGTGTAAGCAAAGCAAAATCAGTTCACTCACAACTTCCCATCATCAGGCAGATGTTTAGCCATTTCCAGAAAAGCAGGGCTTCATCATGCTAACTGTTACTTGGGGAGAGAGATATCCCATAACCACCAATGTCCCCCTTCTCCCTTCTTTTCCCAGATTTTATTGCTGAGCATGACATTGTATGGTGTGGGATATCCCTTTGGTCATCTTCTGTCAGCTGTTCCATCTGTGTTCCCTCTTAGCCTTTTGCCCACCTCCAGCCTACTCACTAGTGGGGCAGAGTGAGCAACGCAAAAGGCTGTGATGCTCTGCAGGCACTGCTCAGCAGTAGCTGAAACACTGGTGTCTTATCAATATTGTTTTGGTCACCAGTCTAAAAGACAGCACTGTGCAGACTGCTATGAAGAAGAAAATTAACTTCATCCCAGCCAGATCCAGTACACAATTGTTCCATACTCTGATTACACAGTTATGCAAAATTAAACCTGTTGATGGTTCTTGGTAGCATAAATTAATTTGGTTACCTGTACAGATATTTAGGGGATATATTCTGACTCTTCTTGAGAAGTGAAATAAAATACAAATATACCAGTCTGTGAAATGTCCCCTGCTCTAACTGTTACTTACCTCTCCACTGTTCAAAATGTACCAAAACCAGGAAGAGAAATGCAACTGTGTAATTTCCAGAGTACCTTAATCCAATAATCAAAGTATCTTATCACTACCCTACCACAGCTTGGCTTGCTTTGTTCAGTATAAAATAAAAGCAATCCATGCACCCCACATCCCAAGCAGGGAATGGTGTCTCTTCCCTCTGTTTAGACTTCACCACCCATAGGTGGGGTGGTAGGAAAAACACAGGAATACTGTGCCAAATAAACAGTCTACAGATAAGGGGCTCAGTCATTTAACACTCTGGGCAAGGCTTGTCTTGCCATGTGTGGGGTTCCATATAGCCTCAGTAATGTCACTGCTTTTCTTCATTGCCCTGCATTTTGCTGTATCCATGTACTCTGTGAGCCAAAGTAATGCTGATACATGTATTATCACTTATATACACAAGTAGGTTACTACCACTCTCACTGATCCACCAAGGATGCCAGGTAGCTTGACTTTCCTTAGGTCTCATTCACTTCAAGTGAAGCTGAACGACCTGTGGAGTAAATGGGAAAAGCTGTTGTTCACCCAACACAGAGTGATTTGTGAAACTGTGGGAACTGCAGTGAACACCTTAGCTCTAAGATCTCAGGCCCTCTACAAAGACCAGACAAAATTAGGGGGCAATTTAAGAAGTAAGACACAAAAGTATATCTGCACAGTACAAAGCCTAAATCTGCTACATGTGAGCTTCTCTTACACTGATATCTTAAAAAATCTTTTCATAATTACATCTAACGTGTTCCAACGTGAATACTTTCTTTGAATGTTTTGTGATATTATCTGCTTCCATGGTCTCTCAGGTAGTGTACTCGTGGTTAGCTGCAGGTTTAAATCTAAACAATAATGATAAATATTGCACGTTTCCAGTCTGCAAAACAATAAATGTCAGCTGCACTCAGACTGTAACTCAAGACAATTAACTGGAAGACAAAAAATTGCTTTTTCTTTCCCCTGCTGCCAGAGCTGTAAACTCTTTGCCAAATTGCCTTTATAAGAATTTAACTTCCCTACTGATCAGTTTGACTCACATTAATTTGAAAAATATCTCCAGTATCACTTCCTAGGCTCTAAAAATATTCCTTTTCTTTGCATGAAGCCATTGTGGTTGTTATTGCATTTTATTTTGAAGCTTTTAAAAATAAATAAATAAATATTTCTGAAATCCCAATAGAAATAATGTTTCTACTTGATAATCTTCTCATCAAAATCTCCCTCTGGTACCTTAAGGTACTCTTTAAAAGAAAGATTTTTTTCATGCTCTAAACCTATTTTAGCTACAAAACTTATGCTTACAAAGGAAGAAAACGTTCCACTTTACTGATTCCAAATCTCAGCCACATTTTCTATTTGATTTTAATACTCTATTAGTCCTTTCTGACCACACGGAAGAATAGAAAACGCGTTTCCTAGCTGGTCACTTTTTTGTCTAATGTTTGAAATTAGTCAGTAACAAATTCAAACAGGCAATGGAATCATGGTGTGTATGCATCTTTGCAGAAAACTAATAATCAGTAGGAAGGACAGTGGAGAAATTTCAAACCATAACCCCTGATAAGGGAATACAAGACAGAGTTAGATAGTATGATGAGAAAAAAATGATTCAACTTTGTCATTCAAAAGAGGTGGTAGAGGCACAGATGTACAGAAACTTGAGTTTCAGATCAGCATGCTGAAATATTTGGAAATTGAGGAGGGAGATCCACTAGAAGGAGTGGGCTGGTTGGTTTGGACCTTAGGCTCAGAGTTGGACTGGTGGCCTTGGCTGGAACTACAGAGCCAAGCAGAAGGCAGAGGAGGGAAAGAGGGCTGAATGAGTTGGGGGAAAAATGAAGAGCTGATCGGGTCACTGGTTATTTCAGTAATGCACTAAGTGATATCTTTCTGTACTGATATGCTAAACTGGGCAATCTCTTTATACTAATGACAATGTAGCGTTAGCACAGCTGTTCACGTTTTTTTAGGAATATTTTGCTCCTTCTAGAAATAATTCAGTAACGGATTCAAGAGCTTCTCTTTCCTCTTAAGAGACAATGCAACTGTTTTCTAATATCAAGCTGGGGTGTATCTAGGAATAATGTGCAATGCATTTTTGTGTCCTTTAAAGATAATTTGACTGGCTTCATTATCCTGCATTTACTACTTATCAAACCTGACTTGTAAATAGCAGTGTACTTCATCAACACAAGCAAAGCTTGCATAAATAACAAAGTTATGAGTCTAAAATGATAATTACCACAATCTAATGAATCACATAAATCATTTATAATGAAGGGAAATAAACAACAACTCCAAAATGAACACATTAATAACTTAAGGTGGGTTTTTTTCAAAAGCAATGAGCAGTTTAATTTATATGGTGTGTCCATAGACAGTACAACTGAAATTCTATCAGTGAAATAATTAGTAGTTAATCTAAAGGGATAAACATATCTAGCAGAGTCCAAATTGAAAAATGACTATTAAAATGATTATTAAACTAAGAATATTACTATAAAATTATAGTAAATGACCAATATGGTTATAAAGAAAATTCAAAATCTTGAAGAGATTGTTTACCAAACATAAGGTGTCTCAGTCCCATACCAAGCCCTGCAAATTGGTTAAAAAAAAAGTTCCAAAAGAGGAAATGGAACCTATTTAAATAAAAATTTGCATGTTGACAAGAGGAAAAAAAAACCAAACAAACTGAGATTCTCTTTGTCTACATTTCATTTGGGTATGTTGGCTGAATATGACCTGGGGATGACTCCAATTGATGGAGGTTTTGGGCGAGGACCATTATGTGGCATAATTATGGTGATTCAGAGCAGCATCTGTCTTCCTCATTGAGATAAGGAGGTAGTAACCAAGCAGCTACAACTACAGTAATGATATTGAATAGTTGGTGGATTGCATTTCAAATATTCTTTGTTAATGTGTATAGAGAAACCAGTTTCATTGCATATGAAAAAGTCTCTGGATTTCCAAACCATTTATGGATATACAGAAGGAAACACTAAAGTAACAAAACATTTTTAAGTTAAGTATCTTGAAATATTGTAGTACCAATATTATACAAGAATCACTAAACAACAATTAGTATGGTGTATTACATGCAATAATTTAGCATATTGTATTAATTTATAGTGTGATATAAAATTATTGTATATTTAGAAGACTAAAAAAATCTATTATCTGTTTGATGGTTGTTTATTAATATTTATGAATATTTATTAATAAATTTATTGTCTCTTTGTCTATTTTAGCTATAAACTTTCTCACCTTTCTATATCATTTTGGCTTAGTAGCCAATAAAAGATCAGATTTCTTGAAATGCATGTTACCGTTTCTCTTGCATGTTACCATTTACTTTAAATCACAAATGGATTCATTATATACTATTTCAAATTAGATGGTTGATCATAATGTGTAACTAAGTCAATCTGTTAGGAAAAAAAAAACCCAAAACCACTCAGATACTTTATACATATATACACACATACACATATATATATACGTATGTTCCTGGTGACTGGTGAAACGTCAAGGAGCTCTCTTCACTGAACAAAATCACAGTGAGGCAGGTTAAGAAATTTCAGGGGGCCTGGAGAGCATGAACAACGGCATCAATGCTTCTACTCTGATCTTTCTGTCACTTCAGTTCAGACTGCAGGGAATAAGCAAGAGACTGTAGGCAACACTCAGAAGCCTAGAAAGTGTGGAGATCTGGAGTAACTGAGCAAATCCTGTAGAAATGCATTACATGTCAGTAGTCCAGTTGCAACAAGGTTGATTTTGTGAGCTTCCACTCCAGTAATCATAGAATCATAG
>VXBO01011799.1:0-18220 GCA_013400135.1 Rhinoptilus africanus | reverse complement strand
TGTGATTCTGTGATTCAGTGATTAAGGTAACGACCAATCTGTCCTGCGGTGTGAAGGGACCAGGTTCCCATTGTGCCGGGCACTGCACAAAGTAGCACCGGGTTGGGTTTTTTTTCTGGCGGAATTTGCATTGTCGCTACATAATTAACGGAAAACAAACCATTCATTCACAAAACAGTCTTAGCGTAACCGGCCAGGCTCAGCTTCGCAGATCGATGTGGCGAGACGTGTGGTCAAAACCATACCTCAAATAAAACCAGGAACTCATCGTGTTTTTCGCCACATAGTCAAAAAGAGAAGGAAACAAACCAGTCCTGTCCCAGCTCCGCCTTCCCCCAAAACACCACCTCGCTCTGCCCCGCCACACTGACCTTCTACCAGAGTGCTGACCGCCATCAGGGCGTCCTCCTGCACGCCCCCCGAGCCCGCCGTGCTCTGGAACATTCTCAGCAGAGAGGCCATCACCACGTCGGAGATCTGCAAAGCATCCTGGTGCTGGACCTTCCGGAGGACGTTCTGGGTGGAGAAAAGAGGAAGAGATTGGAATTGCTTCCATCTACGCGAGGCTGGATTGCGTCTTTACATCTCCTGCGCCAGCTCCCAACACTCGTGACCACTTTGGGCTGCTAAAAAGGAAGCTGCTGTTTGAACTCTGCGGCTGCAAAAATACGCTTTGTCAGGGCAAGCGCAAAGTCCCATTCATTTGAGCTGCATTCAATTTTCCAGCTACAGAACAAGCTGAATTTACCTTTCCTGCTGCATCGGCTATTCTCACAGCTTTCCATTTGTATGCTGGCATTAAATGTGACCAGCCCAAATTTGTCCCTATTAAAAAAAAACCCAAAAAAGCAGCCCTTTTCCATCACAGCAGTGTGATCGCCACTTCTTACAGCCAAGTACAGGCTACACGTGAGCTTTGCTTCGAAACCACAGAATTAAACTTCAGAAACGGTGGTTGTTAAACTACGACGTAAGCACGTCCTCGCTGCTACCTGCGGGCAAATCGCTCCTGCCCAAGAGGAACGGAACAAAAATGAACATCCAACCGATGCGAAATACATTTATGGGAACGTGTTTAGCACAACGTGGTGTTTGAAAAGCCAACCTGGTTTCTGGACAGAGCAGAGGAGGTGGGTGAGGACACGCGTGTTATGCGGCGCATCGTGGCGAGCAGAAGGGCCAAGGAGAAACCCCAGGTAAATGCCTGACCTTCACCTATGCCCTGCTCCTCCCGTACAGTCCCTTTCAGCATGTGAAATACAGAACACAGCGCTGACGTATCCTTATTTAAAATAAATTTGCATTTCCTATGAAAAGGCAAAGACCGATTCCTTAACCTGCAGAGGAAAAGAATTATTTCAAGTCTGATTCCTCAAACTGAGTCACTCCAAAGAGATTGACTTTGCCTGTATAAATAATTGGTCTTGATTTTCTCCTGCCTTTTAAATACTAACAAATGTTTCTCTTCTCTTGGATGTTGGTAATTGTATTTCCATCAAAGAGAAAAACTACGTAACAAAATAGTACATTTGACTGTGTAAGGCTGAAAAAAGCCTCCCTGCTGATTTTTTCCTTAGCGGTACTCAAGTACCCGCCGCAACTGCTGGCAATTCTTAAGGTTCAGATTTCGCAATAAGGAAGAAACATACGTTTATAAATTAAACCTAGCAGTTTAATTCCACCTCTACTGAACTTCCCGTGGGCAGAGGTGTCCTGAAAGAGATCAGGGATCACCCTGTGCCAAAAGCAGAGGTTCTGGACACTGAAGCCTCCCCATCACAGCCCACCATAAGGACAGATTATTCCCATCTACCCATTATTTGAGAAATTACCCTAAAAAGTGGCGAGTGAAAACAACAGCTGATGCCATCCTTGAACAAGGATGAAGTTAATGGTTCCTCAAAACAACCTGGAGACAACACCCAGGAGACCTCCCAGCCTCAAGTAAGAGGTTAACGGGAAGCTAAAACTGAGAGGAACAGGTCGTCCCGTGCGGGCGAGGAACAGGGTCCCTCATCCTGGGCTGATGGGAATGGAAGAAAAACTGCGGGGAACAGGGAAGACCACCCAACAAAGGAATAAATCCGAGTGGAGGCAGATACTCTGCTCTGCTTTATTTCAGCTTACACCTTCAGAAGAAAACGTTCCTTTCTTCTCCGAGCCGCAGAGAGCAGCGTCGACGCCAAATCTACGTCTATTACAGCGTTTTAAACCAGCACCTCCTAACTGTTATTAAGGTAGGCACGACAGCGCAGCACCCCCCTTCCCGCAGCGCGAACAGCAAAGCTGCGATATCAAACACCACCGATTTCAGAGGACGGTCTCATCAATCTCCTCAGAGGGTTTTTCTTGGGAAAAAAAAAGTGGTTGTTTTCAGCAGACTTTGTAGGAGTAAGCAAGGAACTGAAACGCGCTAGTACTCCAAGTCACGTGGGCCGTTCATTACCAGATGTTTAATTTCAAGGACACCCAGTGCATTTTAATTAGTGCCATTTTAAATAAGAACACCAACCGCAAGAGGCAGATGAACGAATTAAAGCCGTTATGGAGTTTTTCTGCCTGTGCCAGCCAAAGCGATTGTTCAGCCTGTAGCCAACATAAGAGCCAATCTGAAAGAATATACAGTCTTAAACGTGCCACATAGTGTTCTTTATTCGTATTGCCCTAAATTTTAATCACCCGTACTCCTCCGAAGCCTTCTGAACCGTGTATCACCTCCCACGCGTCAGCTGGGACACAAGATCCTATTTCCTCATTCAGATCTCATCAACAGGACCAAGCCTGCATCCTCGGGGGCACAGAAATGCCTCTAAAACCGCTTTTTCCCCACAACCACAAACACAGGAGACGGGAACCCACCTGTAGAGTAGCGCAAAGAAGAGACTGAAGATCATTGAACTGGATTCTGTCGGAAGTGCTCTGGATGTGAGACTGGAAAAAGAGTAAAACCCCAGACGTGAGAAGGCTGCGTGGCAGCCCAGGCAAACCCAGCGCTACGAATTGCAGAGATTAAATCTTAAATATTTATTTCTTCACATTTAAGACAAGAGGAAGCTTAGTATATTTACTTATTTATAAAAAAAAATGAAAAATACATTATACCATAATATGCACAGCCAGCAAAAAAAGTCATTTTTCTGCACCGGATGAAGCCGCAGCACAACTGCAACGTCACACCTCCTTAGTTTCCTTAAACCCCTCCTTTTAACGAAAGAAGGGGTTTAAAACTCAGGTTTTTACCTACCTCCATCTGCAGCACTTGCTGCAGTCTCTCCATGATGACCAGAGTCGTCTTTTGGACAGCAGGGTAACAGTCCTTGGCACTGTTTTTCACTATTTCCATCAGGGATTCATAGGCAGAACTCCTCAAGTTATTCTGGTGTCCATCAGGCCTGTAACAGAAGGGATGTATTTGCAGCTCCCGGCGCTCAGGCTTGCTTAGAAACAAGGCGCTTTTTTTTTTTTAGTAAATTGGTAACAGCTACATCTTAGTGTTGTGACAAGCAGAAGCACTTGCAGTCCTGTATTCCAAGACTTGAAAGTAAATGAAATTTGTGAAGCCACTTTTGGAACTTTTTTTTTTTTCCCCATTCGCTATTAATAACGACTTCCAATATCTTCAGTCAACGGCAGCAAGTACAGGAGCAGAAGAAAACCTCCAAACTCACATCTTCCAGCGTGCCCTTATCCTGCCTGGGAAGAGGTGGTTTCGGGAGGCGAGCAGCATACCTTACTGCCTCTCAACCACCCCTCCGAGTTAAATTTGAAATAAAGACAGCCGCGACCTACGCTGAGATGACTGATGGGCTTCAGAGCCTTGAGCCAGACACTACGCTTCTGGCTGGATGTAAATCAGACAGGAAGAGTTTAGACTTTGAACCGTTCAGACAGGGACAGCAGTTAAGAAGAAGAAGTCGTCCTGCAGCAAAAGGCTTCGACTGACGACTGAACTGATCCAAGGATTGAACTCTCAGCTGTCAAGATTTATGCGACCTTCGAGGCAGAACATGACTTCAGCACTACCCTTATTTTCGCATCTGCGGAACCAAGAGAAATATTTTGCCTCGTGTATTTATATTTCAACTTATTTGGCAAAAGGACAGGATCCAGCCTAACTAGGACCTCGGGTCTTCTGGGAGTACCTGGTGCCACCCTAAGTGGCTGTAACGCCACAGCAACAACCCCGGCGGAAAACAACCACAGTAAAAGGAACTGTACGATACACACGGACTTCTAATCATGTCCGGCTGCGGTCCCGATTATTCAACGGCCTTGTAGCCAACCTTGAGGAGCCTTATGACTACTGTACAAAGCCGTGCACGGTCTTAAACTGTGCTCGGAGACTTCACAGTAAAATACAGCAGAGGCACTCTCGGAGGAAACCCCAGATTTACTAAAAGCAGATGCAGACAAAATACTGAGGAAATTTATTCCGTGTCAATAGCTTTCTTCCTGGGAATTAGCATTCTGTATTCTACCCGATACCAAAAAAAAAAAAAAAAAAAAAAGCCTGGTTCTGATAAAACACCATTCAGATCTAATCTGCAAGAGAAAGGAACAACAGGAAGGAACAAGAGGGAGTAAAAAAACAAAACAAAAGAACATCTTTGTAGAGCTCAAGCCCTCCGGTTTGGCGTTACCTATCTGCGGTCTCCAGAAGTTTCTGAACTATTAGCTCAAATGAAGAGGATAAGCAGTAGGTTGCTGGTTCTTCCTGATCATCAGCTACATCTGCAGCTTCATAGGCAGCTTCAGCAAGACTAGAGAAGGCCTGAAACACAGAACAACCATTTCCATTACTCAAGTGAGTTCACCCCCCGCCCCCAAACCCCACGCTGCTGCAGGATTAACAGCCCCCTTCACCAACAGCTCACCGTTTGCTGCACTGAACTTCGGTGCACGGTGGTGAAAATTTAAAAGCCTTGAAATGTAGCNAATGTCCTTCTTGGAGTGAGGGGCCCAAAACTGAACGCAGCACTCGAGGGGGGGCCTCCCCAGTGCCGAGCACAGGGGGATACCTGACTAATACCCACGGCAGTCAGGCTGCCTGCAGACAAATGTCTGCACAACTGGCAGCATTCAAGAACCCAACTGAATACAGGCAGACTGCTTGAACCTCGCAGGATATTAACAGATTCTACCCACGGCCCATCAACATCGCCACCGCAAGGTGAAATCCTGGTTTAGACAAGGAAGAGGACTGCTCAGATTCCAGATGTAACTGCTCTGAGACAGGTGGATTAGAAGAGTTGAAAGCCTCCTGATTTTCATTTCAGTCTAAAAAAAACATATAGTCGTCATCGCTTTCAGAAGACAAAAGCCCCAGCTACGTGGACTTTTGCCAGGATCAACGGATCGGGGAAAAGCTCGCGTGCTGACTAGAAGTCTTCAAACCTCTAGAATACGGAGAGAATGAACTCTGTCATTTCTAAAACTTGTTTTGACATGCAAATACTCATCTCTAGCTCAACTTTTATTGAGCAGCTCTCTTAAACGGCAGTGAGGGACACATCCTCTTTAGAGTGAAAGATCAGATATGCTACTCGGTCGCAGACACGCATCAAGACGCTGATGCAACTGAAGTTAGCAAACCAACCTGGGGGGCTGCAGCTCTGCAAGTGAACAAAAAAAATAATCTCATGCTCCTCAATTTAGTTCTGGAGCCACTGCAGACGCAGGTTCAGGTAATGAGAAACCAGGTCTCTTGTCTCTCCCTTAAGATTAAGGAGGCAATCCAGCTGCACCCACGAAAAAAGCTACATCCCAGCTGTCACATCCGTTATCAAGGACAGTTTCCATAGCATTTTCAAACTGAAGGCAACGTCTACACTCGGTGTATATTAGCATTTTTCACCTTAAAATCCATTTCTCTCTTTATTTATTCTTTCCTACCAGAACCAAAAAACAGACCTGAGATAACGGGTAACAACGGTTCTTTGCGCTGGATGACCACACCACGAGTCATCTCCAAAATCCATTCAAGTGTCTGAGTGTATATATATATATATATAAATAAACGTGTGTGTATTGATACATATGAATACAAGCTGCATTCTCCTTGTCGATAAAACTTATCATCGGGCCAACAGCAAAGGGACGGCCTTACCCAGCAGACGTTGGAGGCCACTCTGGGCTCGGCGCTCAGGCCCTCCATCAGACACTGCAGCAGCGGAGCGAGGTAAATGTCATTGATGGCAGCCTCAGGAAGCATCTCGCAGATCCTGCCCACGGTCCAAGCAGTTGTGTCTCGAACCACAACACTGGGGTCCTTCATTAGTTCTATTAAAGTTGGCATGGCCTAGAACACGAGTGCAGTCGGGATAAGGATGTGATCGTATGCAATATACGGAGATACGAATTTGCTACCAATAGATGGGGGAGGCCAGGACAGTCTAGATCCCGTTAGACCATTATCCTGGTATTTTAAGATTCATAAAGTAACTTCCCAGGGGTAAGACTTGAGAAGTAAGGCATCTAGAGTTAAGTATTCTGAAGTCCTGCACATCCCTGTGGTTCAGAGCTACATAACCAAACTACCTGCCCTAGGTCTACCAATTCTCTCCAAAACATGATTAAAAGGTGGCACCCTTTTGCTTTTCCTCAGATCAAGAACGATGTGCAAAGCAGGTGTCCTCCTCCAAACAATTTAGAAGGCTTTTGCTCTCCAAACCTCCAAGAAAACACAACAAGTTTTACCTGTATGACTAGTGGTTTGAGCTGGTTAGGCTCTGGTCCTTCCAAAATGCACCCAAAAGCCATCACAGCTGCATCTCTGTATCGCCAATCTGGATTTTTAATGTGTTCTTTAATAAAGGGCAGCACGTGAGGAACAATGTCATCTTCACAGCAGGTCGCCAGGAGCATGAGGCAGACTCCAGCTGCTTTGCAGGGGTTCCAGTCGTCGTCATCATCGTTTTCATCCTAGGAGGAGAACGGCACTTCTGGTCAGTCTGGGGGAAAACATCCCTCACCACTCACAGGCCATGGCATCCCGATGGATCTACCACAAGTGACATCGCCTTCTTACCAGGTGTTATATTTAGAAACTCAGAGACTCATAGAATGGTTTGGGTGGGAAAGGACCTCTAAAGGCCATCTAGTCCCACTCCCTGCCATCAGCAGGGATGTTTCCAACCAGATCAGATCGCTCAGAGCCCTGTCCAACCTGGCCTTGAACCCCTCCAGGGATGGGGAAACTCCCACCTCTCTGGGCAGCCTGGGCCAGGGGCTCACCCCCCTCACAGCACAGAATTTCTTCCTGAGATCTCATCTCAGTCTCCCCTCTTCCAGTTCAAAACCCTTCTTCCTCATCCCATGGCTCCCCTCCCTGATCCAGAGTCCCTCCCCAGCTTTCCTGGAGCCCCTTGAGGGGCTGGAAGGGGCTGGAAGGCCTCCCCGGAGCCTTCTCCAGGCTGACCCCCCCAGCTCTCTCAGCCTGTCCCCACAGCAGAGGGGCTCCAGCCCCCCCCAGCATCTCCGGGGCCTCCTCTGGCCCCGCTCCAACAGCTCCGTCTCCTTCTGCTGGTGGTGCCCCAGCGCTGGAGGCAGCCCTGCAGGGAGGTCTCACCCAGTGAAGCAGAATCTCCCCCCTTGCCCCCCTGCCCACGGTGGGGGTATGCAGCCCAGCCTGCGGGGGGTTCTGGGCTGCCAGCGCACGGTGCCGGCTCATGGCCAGCTTTTCACCCCCCAGCACCCCCCAGCCCTTCTCAGCAGGGCTGCTCTCCATCCCTCCATCCCCCAGCTCGTGCCGATACCAGGGGCTGTCCCAGCCCAGGTGCAGGACCCTGCACTTGGCCTTGCTGAACCTCACGATGTTCACATCAATTCCGTCCTGGAAGCAGCAGCTACATCTCCGTCAGAGAAGCGACCCGAGTTACTTGCACCATCTGTACCTTTCCATCCTGGAGTAAGGCTGTTAGCTCTTTACTGACGCACCTGCAGTAGCCTCATACATCTTCCAAACTGCTTCTCTCTCATCTAGGTTGAGATTTTGTTCCTTTGATCCATGCCGTCGCCTTGCAGAGCGGCCCCCCGCACCCGTTAAATGGCTTCTTCCCCCCGACTGTTAGCTCAGCCACATACCAAATTCCTTTGAAGCTGTGTACCTGCAATTCTCTCCTCTGTTTTATCTTCCCTGTTTTAACCAGCACTTTAGAATCTCCTGCAATTTAACCCTCCGCATCCAAGCGGACAGTGATACAAAACAAACAGGGAAACAATTCCCTGGATTCGCTAAGAGCACCATGTGTTTTCCCAGTTCACCACACTAAGCCAAACGAACTCGGTCCTGTATGGCTTAATTAACAGTTTTATAATTAGACCTGCTGTAGCAAGTGATTTCATTAATTTTGGTTAGACTGTGAAACACAGTCCAAAAGTCCCTGTGAAGTGCTTAATAAGGACCAAATAAACACGGACTTCACAGTTCAGAAAGGAAAGCTCAGAATTCCAGAAATTAGATCTCTAATGACATAGAGACGATATACTGGGTTTAATTTCACAAACGTTTCGTTCGGAATACAGATAAGTACCAAAGCTCTTCGGAAGCCATAAATACAAGCATGTGCTGGCGGAATTCAGCATTAAAAAAACGCCACTGCGTGCAGTCTCACAGTCTCAGCCCTAAAAACCGATGCATCATTCGGTCAGAGTGGTGCATGATGTCTCATCACAGACCACGGACTGCCACTACAGCCGCACAGAACCGCTAAAAACTCCCCGAGGTGACCTAAAACACCTTCGGGACCAAGCATGTCAAGAAGTCACCTACGGGAGGGAGCGCTGAGCCCCGGTGACAATTTACTCCTCCACGCAACAGCAGCCTCACTGTCCCAGAACTCGGAAGTAGACACGGTGCGTATTTTCCGACAGGCAGCAGGGATTTTGCAACTCACCTGTTTTGTTAACGTTTGTGTTAGAATCGGGACCAAATACTGTAGCGCTCCCTTGGCATAAAATTTGCTAGTATGCTCCGGAGGCCTTCCTTGCTCTGCTGCCTAGAAAAAAAAAGGTACAAAATGATTCTCAGTGGCTATACAGGCACGAGGGCTGAATTACGAACTCCAGCAGATACAAATTCTCTCTTTCCTCTCCTTCCCAGCACAAACTTTAAGGTACCACAACACACTGGAACCTCAAGGACACCCTGCAACAATCCCAGTCAAATATTCAATAAGGGAGTTCAATCTGCCATTCCACACACGTATAGAGCCCCTCCTCGCGTGGCACAAACATAAATAAATATTTTCAGTTTGCAGTTACGACGTATAATTAACAAGTGACCCCAAGCAGAAGCAGCAAAAGGTCTTGAGCGTATAAACCAAACCTACGTGCTGCTGACTGTCCTTTTATCCTTGCTTTCCTTGGCAATCAACACAAATGTATATTTAGCTACTTTTAAAGATGGATATGATTCATCTAGAGCCCTTCAAGGTTTAAGCTATTATTGATCTCCGCAGCTAATTTATGCAAACAGCATCTGCACGCAGAACAATACCCCTAATTCACCTCCAGCCCCATCCGTTGCAAGGGATAACGATTACTTTTATTTCATCCCATAATTTTAGGCTTCACTCATAAATAATGCATTATATAGAATGTGATCAATCATTTTGCGCGCTGCGATAGGACCAAGTCCCTCATGCCTGGGGTCTCCTACAGAAGTTTTACGTGTCAGCGTAACAGGCCAAGGAGTCATTCAAGAAACGCTCTCCCTTCAACGTGGTACGTATAGCTCAATAATTCAAGATGCCGTCTTAACGAAGCGATAGCTCAAAGATCTTTATGATGCTGAGCATCCACTGGTGTTACACTGTGCCTAGTATACGTGCTTAATGCGCATTTAGGTTAACCTCACAGGAGTAGCTCGAGTAGACTTTGGAGTGCTAAAAAGAAATCAGGTAGCTGTCACGTACCAGTTGCAGGAAACTAGCGCTGGTACGTCACAGCGTGTTCTCATCAACCCTGTCAGACAACCTTCATCTCCAGCAGTTTCAATCCCCAGCCTGGCTGGCATTAAAACCATTTGGCTCACTTAAAAAGGCAGTTCACCTTAATCTAATCTAGTAAGCAAAGGGGGTTATAGTTGAGCTACACTAAGAACTTTACGTTAGGCTACAGAGCCTAGAAAATAAAACAAAGAGGCACTAAGGGGAATTTCAAACGGTGGCCCCCGTGCGACCATAGCTACAGGCAGAAGAAGTGAACGGTAGCTGACCCCTGGGTGAGAGCTCCCGGTGCCCAGGCTGGCAGCTGACAGCTACGCTGGGTACCACAACGCCGCCCTGGCCTCTGCGGAGCACAGAGCACGTCACAGACACGCGTCACGCCGCATCGGAGTGGTCCGTGATGCCTCATCATGGACCCACAACCGCTGCATAAGGGGCTTGGATGGGCTCTCCTCCCTCATTCTACTCGGGAGAAGAGGAGGACTTCCAGATGCAGTTCAAAACCAGGATTTCAGCATTCCCAAACACAATCACAGGCATTTGCCGCTTTTCAGCAGTCATCTGCCAGCTCACCTCAGACGCTTCGATAGCCAGGTCCATCTCCTCATCGCAGACGTTTGACCAGAACTCTATTCCCTGCAGAGCCACCTCGTCTATGTCACTTTTCATTGCTTCAATAGTTATCTTTAGAAAAGGGAAAGAACAGAGGGGAAAGAAGGACGTTTTAGCAAGTTATTTCTCCTGAAAAACGTGCCCCAACTTCCGGCCAACTGGTGCGGGATTCAAGTTTGTCTGAAATCAGATGCTGCATTAGAGTTACTGTTCCTGAAGATAATCTCCGCGTTTAGAAGTTTCTCAGCACCTCGGGAGGACTGCAGAGCGAGTCATCTGCACCCTCCCGACTTCTGGAATCTCAGGTCTGAAACACCGGATGCTGGTTTTATGGATCTTGCTAAGAGAGAGGGATTCACAGCATGCAGTCACGGCCAAAAAAAAAAAGAAGAAAACCAAACCAGGAATGCAGGAAAACTTTTTCTCTGGGATTAAGACACAGGAGCACAGGCAGATCACAGAGGCATATATGAGAATCCACAGTACTCACAGCAAAAAGCGCAGGACCCATGTACGTCTCCATATACTGATAATAAAGGGACATTATCTTCACCAAATTCTGTAAGGCAGCCACTCGTACCTGTCAGAGTAGAAAACGCATCAAAGATGTGACCTTCCCAAGGACCAAGCACAGTTGTAGCCTCCCTCAGATTAATAACGCAGCCTTTCTGCTGATTTAGTTTACTCCATACTTAATGAGGTCTTTCACAGTGACTTAAATCCTCCTAGCAGCTTAATACTTCTAACTTTAAGTATAAAACTCATTTTGTCTGAGTATTTACACGCGCACCGGTCATTTAGAAGACTACAGTTTATTTCAGGTAACGCTTTTTCAACAGTTTTTCGATGCCAGAGGTCCCAGCCGGCTTCCCCAGAAAGGCGCAGCGATGAACCCGGACGCTTATTTTCCACCCTTCCATCCCTTCCACTCACCCTTGTATCTGGACACTGCGTTGCTTCACAGACTACTTGCATAATAAAGTGCCTTTCAGACTGGAAGAAGAAAGAAAACAACATTAGAACTGTCTTAAAACAGCATGAAAGTCTTTGCAAGCCTTCCTATGGCGGCTGCATTTTGAGTCTGGGCTAGTCCAACCACTCAAGCAGCACTTCTAAACATCTTCTAAAGGAATAGCACAGGTTACTACTATTCACTGCAGCATTTTAAATCATTTCTTCCCCAAAACGGGAATCCCAGGCTTCCATTTTAAGAAGCGCTTAACAGGCTGTCCAAAATAGAAAGATACAGCAGAACTGGAGATTAGCTTTCCTTTTAAAGAAAAAAAAAAAAGAAGAAATCCTACTGTTTGCTGAACTACTTCAGCAATCGCTTCAAAAACTTTCCAAATTCAGTCAGGACACAAATTTTTCTTGAGGGGCGGTACCTGGATATTCTTGCATTTCAGTGGGAAGGCACAGAGTGGTGCCCAGGCTATTTACAGCACCGAAGCCCAGCGGGAAGAGGGTCCGAAGGGGTCACGCACCTCCCGCCTCAAATTCCGAGAGGCTCCGGTGGATCCCCACCAACACCCGCTCACTACGTTGACAAGGGAAAGCTTTCATTAAAAGACTTTCTAAGCTGAAGGTTCGATATTAACTCCATCTTCCCCATACTCTCCCTAGTAGAGACGTAGAGGGTAGATTTAAGACGAGAAGAAAAAAAATAAATCAATAGATTTGTCTGTTCTGAAGAGACTCTCATTCGGAGGCCCCTGTTCTGAAGGCTCTGACGGGCCCTTCCTCCCCCAGCAATTTTCAGAGGCAAAGTTAAATCTGGATTGCTTCCAACGCCACTTGAAAGAAAGTGCTGATCCAAGCTTGTGCTCTTACAGCAGCGTTACAGGGTAGAGTTTGATTAGGAAGCGGAGCATCTAATAGGCTAAAGTCTAAGGTCAGTTCAAATTTATCCAAAAAAAAGAAGTCAACGATGCTTCCTTTCCATTGATGAATCTCTGAAGATTTCCACACTATTTCTGCCTTACAACAAGAACACACCGGATTGACAGGAAATGAATCCAAGTCTCAGCTGCAACAGAATTATGCATCAAAACTCAGCGTGGTGCATGATTTCTCATCACAGACCGTGGATTCAGCCCTGGCATTTCGGGCCAAGGAAGCGTCACCCCCCTCACCTCTTTGTCAAAGTTTGCTTTGGTGAATTCCAAAGAGTTCAGGAGTGCGTTAGTAGCTGCTAGCTTCACATTGTTGCTGGGCTCTTCCTTTCTCATGCCCTGGATGATGGCCGTCAGGATCTCATTGGATTTGTCCTGAAGTTGTTCCGGATCCTAAAAGAAGCGTTGATAAAGTTATTTGCCGACTGAAACACCTTCTCCAGATTTTAAAGTAACCTCAAAGTTTGATGCTGAGATCTACAAGCAGGAGTTGTAAGATGTTAAGGAGAAGCCCCCTGGTCACCGGGAGGAGCAGAATGCAAGTATGAGGAATTCGTACACCATTATGTTGTTACAGCTTCTGGGGCGAGAAAGTCGACTGACCTGAGCACAAATACGCCAGATATTCAAGTCATAATCAACCATTTGAAATAACAGGCCAACACGCTCCAGAATACTTGACTTCCTCCAACGATCAAGTTAAAAAACACCAACTGGTTTCCAGTTCCTTTATGCACTGGGCAGGTCTACGCCAGCAGCTGCAGTTGGTACTTTTATTGGTGAAGTTGCCAACCGTTTTTAGACACAGGGCAAAAATATATTGCCTGGACCAGTAACGAGGACAGGTAACTGTTAAGCACTCAATGCTTAAAGAATAATGGTGTGAACATAGATTAAAGATCAATTTTTCTTTGTGGTAAGTTTAAGACTGCAAGATCCACAAATAACCGCCTTAATTGTTGCACTGGAATTTATCCAGCAGCACATTCCCAAACTACAGTCACAAACTGCGCCACGATGTGACTGACAAACTACAAAACTCGAAGAGGGACCCTGGTTACAAAATGCCCATCCAGCAAACCAGGGCGTCCACGAATCCAGAGGCCAAGGATCCCACCCAAGGAAACAAGGAACGCGTGCCCAAGCCTACCAAGAAAAAAGGCTCGACCTGGAGCGCTCCCCCCATACAGCTGGGGATTCCCTCTTTTATTTCGCTGATTCTCCATGAAGCAACTGACCTCCCCGGTGAATCCGAACCCCTGCAGCCCGAGGAAAACCACCAAACAGAAGGTTTCTCTTTCCACCTTGCTGCACCGAGGCTCAGCCAGCGGTACGCCACCCACACCTTCTCCGGGGCATTCAGGGGCATCAAAAAAGCAGCCCCCAGTTTTGCTTTTTGGTGGTAGGTCAGAGAGCACACGGGGGTTTGCGAGCAGTTCGGATCAGACACTTGACATAACACGCCGCGATACTGCAGATTACGCCGATAAAACCGTTAAGACTTTTTGTAGAAGGTGCCTCAATGAGCTAAATATTTTTGTCTGTGCAACAAAAATGCCTTTGTTAAGAACAAAGGGACTCCTCAGGGAAGATGAAGGCAGAAGTTAGGTTTCCCCCAACGCAGAAGGGAATCAAAGACTCATCGCTCATCCCTAACGCTTTACACCACTGTAAAGCAACCCCTCAGCGCCGCGCGACCGCAGCCACAGCCTGACTTAAATCTGCACCTTACGAAAGACGACCCGGATTTGTGCCACGAAAGCGGGTCAGTCCCTTCAGACACCACCCCGGTGCGTTCGCTGCCCGTCGCTCCGTCAGCGGAGACGTCCTCCGGACACGCGCTACGAGGCAGCCAGGAGGAAGCGTCCCAGCCTGCCAGTAGGGAGGTGTGAGAAGGGAAAGGCTGGAAGAGGATGGACCAGCACCTAAAATATACTACAAAATATACTCAGGATAAAATAGGACTTAAAATGCTCACGATATCCTGACAGATGTATCCAATGGCCTCCAGCGTCGACTCTTTCATGTGCTCCGTACTGTGCTGGTTTGTAACGTTCGCCACCAACTGAGGAATGAGTTCGGGCCACTGGTTCATGGGGATCTCGGCGCAGGCGATGCCGGCCACGCACTGGGAGGCTGAGCTGGGCCGGTACGTTTCCGTACCCAACGTCTGCAAAACCTGCGGGAGAGATCAACAGGGGACGGCTTGACATCCGTGACCAAAGAGACGGGCGCTGGCTTGTCACCGAAGCCTTCGCTCGGCGTGATTCCAAACACCCCCCTTCCCAATAAAGCAGTTTGCTCGTTCTGCTTTCTCCCGGCGCAAACAAGGTGGCGACCACAGACAAATAAAAGTTGGAAACGAACCCGGCCATGGCTGCCCCTTTCAGGAAGCGAGATACAGCGGTGTGATTACACGTACGGCCACCACATCCTTTAAATCCCAAACACAATGCAACGCGCCACGAGGCGCAACACTGACTCACCCAACGATTCCTCCTGGCTCGTATTATAAAGCAAAATTGTGAAAGCTAAACAAATGGTGGTTCAAAAATGCAACACCCCCCCCCCTCAAATACTGGACTGTTTAATCTGAATAGGACTGAATGATTTCCTTTCGGTTTAATTGTAATCAATCAGAAGAACGATTTTTTTTTTGGTACACTTCAGTAACTGTTTCTTAAAAAATGAAGGGGTGTCTCAGTTATACATCTTCATTTTCCATATATCCACTTAATAAATACTGTATCTCTAATGGTACCTGACCGAAAACAGCAATAAACAGGTTTTGTAAGCTTCAGCTCGTAATATGACAGCTCCCGTTAACAGTGCAAGTCCCACTTTAGCTATTATCAACGTAATAAAAGACCGAATTTGTATCATCATCATCACTCACCCAACCTTGCTGTGCTATATACGCATTCTATTAACACTAAAACATTACATAAAGCGTATGGCCAATTTGTATAATTTACAAAATGCCGCGTACAGCCAAGCACACCTTTGTTCCCATTCGGCAAAAACCACACTAAGCCGCCAGTTCTGCCCCTGCAAGTCCTGAACTTTAACTATCAAAGAGCACAGGGGGCTCTCAGGCAAATTCCCCTCCGGCGTCAAAGTTCAAGGATATTGTTCCCTATTTGGAACTGGCAAATTTTTGACCATATTCTACTCTTATTAAAATTCGCTCAGCCTCACGTAAACACGTGCGTTCACAGAGTGTGTTCTCAGAGACGGAGCGGGCTTCAAAGACGTTAACGTGGACTGTCAAAACAGTCGAGGAAGCTGCTCAAGAGTCAGAAAAAGCAAATACCAACCCATTTGCCACTGGCCAGCGTGGAAGCCGTGCCCATCGGCTCCCGCAGGCACATGAGACTCTTCAGAGGCTCCTTGTGAGAGTATTTACAGGTGTGAATTTAAAAGCAGCACCTCATACCTGTTTGGGTTTTTTTTACCCTAATATTTGTACAGGTTAAACGCGCTACGAGCAGCGAAGCAGCCGAGAAGGTGCACAAGACGTTGCTTATCTCATGAAAGGGAGCAGCCGGCCAACGGAAAACTTCCCAAGTGGGAAAGGATGGAGAAGATATTCACTGCAAACCAACCCCCGTGAGAAAACGACAGTCGGAAAACCAACAATCACCAAACTTACGTAGTTCTTGACTTCCCTGCGGGCGTTGGCGTCGATGGCGAGCCATCTCTGCTGGTACTGGGCCTTGATGTCGGGGTCCTTGGACGTCAGGGAGTTCTTGATCTGCAAGCCAGCCGCCACGCGGGCAACTTGGCTGTTGCCGGGGTTTGCCAAGACTCTGGAGAGTTCCACCAGGAAGGTCGGCTGGGGAGAGAGCAGGGCTCAGCACCCAACCCGGGGGGAGGCAAAAAAAATCCCCATTCGCCCCCAAAAAACCCCAAGACCGTGACCCGCTGAAGCTCCTTCTCCACCAGGCCGACAGCAAAGGGCCGACACCGCGCAACGACGGCGGCTCTATCCCGAGATTACGGGCGTTAAGCTCCTAATTAGAACCGCTGGAAAGCGACGTAAGTAGGCATTGACTTTGCTGGGGTTTTTTCAGCTTACTTGGGAGACTGTTACCTTCCGTGCTCCTGCCCGCTTTAAGTATCCCTTTAAATAAACCGCTCAGGTCGTATGCCAAGATATGTATTTTCTGGACGGATATCAAACATGGCGAAGAGCAACTCTCCGCTACTTATTTCCTTGCTTCGAGGCAAACACCCAAACTATCATCTAACGCAGGGCTCGTTAAAACCCGGAATCAGCTGCTCCCCTGGTGCATTACAAATCGGTTTTTAAGAGCACAACCCGGCTTCTCCGCACACAAAGGTGCGCAGACACGTGCGATGATCACCCCCCGCCCTGCAAAAGGCGCGTGGGTGCGGATAAAAATACCTGACACCGGTGCCGCTCGCTCTGGGTGCGAGCTGGCGAGAAATGCCTCCGCGTTTAAATCCTTTCCATGTTCGACAGCTTTACATCGCGGAGACCTCCGCCGCGTACGAGATACAGCTAAACTTTCAGCAGCGAAGCTTTTTTTCCTCTCGCCGGCCCTACGGAGCGTTTTGCCTCCCAAGAAAACCTTTCTAGGAAAGGGTGGAAGCAGCTGCACCACGGCCAAAACCGCTTCACAGCGGGCAGGAACACGGTTTTCCTGATAACGTTTAACGCACAGTTATGCGCGATCCATTTCTATAATCTCCGCGTGAGGTACAGACAAAGATTTCAGGGCAGCAAAAATAGCCGCTTTAAAAACTAACTTCACTTTCAAAAGTTCGACAGAAAGGCAGAACAAGTCCAGGATCTTGGATTTCCCATTTCCAACGGCCAAGAGCAGCTCTTCAAAAAACAAAAATAAATTTTGAGTCGGGCTACCTGCTACTCTTTGGATTTTGGAAACAAAAATGTTGGACGGCTTAAACCGATGAACGTAAGCCATGAGAAACACCCTGAAATTTTAACGCAATAGACAAAACTCCTATAAACACCCCACGCTACCCCGCCTCCCAGCCATCAAGCTTGCTTGTGTTTTATACGCTGATTTTATTAAAAGAACCGTTCAAAAGCTCACAGGGCAAAACAAAAGCGTTGCTGCCGCCTTTGAGAAGAAAACTGCACTAAAATTCAAAGGTGAAGAAAGTGCCCCTGGATTTCTCACTCTAAGTCAGCAAAAAAACCCCTTGTCTTTTCACGGAGCTTTAAGAATAATTCCAGCTAAAAATGAGAAGTGTTACATTAAGCCTTCCAGCCTTGAGACTCCGAGCAAACGCAGATGTGTGCGACCTCGGCTCTCGCACCTACAGAAGTGTCAATGAGCAGCTCAGAAAAGGGTCTAAATTAACGAGGGGAAGGAGGGGACGGGGAGGAACAATCTGCTCTGTGGGTGCATCTCCATTAACCAACTGGGAGATGCCTTCTTCCAGTTCCGTTAACCAACTGGGAGATGCCTTCTTCCAGCTCTGTTAACCAACTGGGAGATGCCTTCTTCCAGCTCCGTTAACCAACTGGGAGATGCCTTCTTCCAGCTCCGTTAACCAACTGGGAGATGACTTCCAGCTCCCGGTGCTTGGTCTGTGCTTCTCCCTTGCCCCCCCATCTCGTGCCCCATCCCATCCTGACCTCGTCCGACCCCATCCCTCTCCCTGTCCCATCCAGGGCTCTGGCACCCGCACGCCCCATCCCGCCATGGGAAGAGCCCCCAGCCCCACATCCTCGCCCTCCTGCCCCATCCTCCCGCCAACCTGAGCCACCCCCAG
>VXBO01011798.1:671968-708807 GCA_013400135.1 Rhinoptilus africanus | reverse complement strand
AGAGGCAGGTTTGCCTCTAAGTTTCCTTAAAAAAAAAAAAAAAAAAAAAAGAGAGAGAGAAGCAAGGTGTATCTCCCCGGCAGAGCTTTTTGTGACCTTTTGCTACATTTGAAAATTACAGACAAGGGGAAGGGGGGGGCGGAATCCATGCTTCTTGGTTTCTCTAAGAGGAAATTATCCTGGGATGTAAACTGGATGGCACATTTCTGATCGCCAGATGTGCCAAGTCTTGCTCTTGCAGACCTCATTTACAGAGCCCCAGAGAGAAAAAAAAATAATAATAATAAAAAAAATAAGTTCTGCCATGGCACTGAGTGGTAAGATGGCTCCTTGCATTTTGAAGAAGCACTAAGTACAAATCACCAGGGACGTTTTACGGGGCTAGAGGTTACTGCTTGTCATTTGGTCCTGTTTCCCACACCGTTTGAATCACCTTCCAGCACGGTATCAGCTCTAATTGTGCACTGTTAATCTTCAGGAGCTACGAGGGAGAGAACTCCCGTATGTTGGATGCTTTAGAATAACCTTGACCTTTCATTAGTGCTTATCCTAAAAGATAAATCATACGGGGAAAGCAGGGAATTGAGCAAGGCACCTGCAAAAGCATAAATGAAACGTCTCTATTTTTAAACTAGTGTTAAAATGGCTTCTGAATCCTACAAAACAAGGGACACCGAGGGGCTAAAAGACAAAATCTAGAGCTCGCTGGCAGGATTCAGTTTGACACACGCAGGACCCGGAGTTAATTTCCTCAGCCCCAGATGCATTTTCTGCCGTTAGTCCAATCAGCGCTGCCGAAACTCAAACTGCCAAAAAGGGTAAATTCCCTCTGAAAGAAACTGAATCAGCCAAAAGTATAATCAGCTTTTCAGGGAAGTACGAGACCACTGAACCATGTTTCCAGTTGCATTTCTTTGTTCCTCTGTAGCTGCTTTCTGATGTTTGTAGAAGTAATTAGGAGGGCCGCCGGTATTTATCAGTATTTTAAATAAAAAGCTTCGTTCTGGGTAGCAAGCAGGAAGCATTTTGCTTCACAGCGCAGCCACTAAAAGGTTAAAGTCAATTCACAGCTCCTGGTGAAAGTTTTCCTTCAGCAGATAGTGCCTATCAAGATGGTCTTTCTCTTCCCCTCTCACAGCCAGGAAACCGGCAGCATTTACATGGCAACACAGCCCTCTTCACTCCTCAATATTAAGATTATTGTCAACTCAATGATATTTTAATGAATCCTTTGGTACAGGGAGCTAATGAACCTTTAGAGGCAAAGATACTCCCACGGCAGAGAGCACAGTACACTGCCATGTCCTGTAGGAACACTGGGGATTCCGAAGCTTTCCAGGGTTTGACCCTAAGGAAACCCAGGACCAACCCTGGGCACACATCGCATTTATATGCAGAGTATACCGCAGGCCGGAATAAAGGCTTCCGCTAAAGTTAATTGCAATTTTCTGGGAAGGGAGGATCGCATATTTAGGCCTTAAATTATTAACATCTATTCTGATGGAAACAGGGACAATTGGATACACTTTGTCAAATCAAAAAGAGTGCTTTCTGCTCCAGAAATGCTCCCAGCGAGGTGACGCACCACCTTTTGAATATCTCTGCTTCTAAGGGAGGGATGCCAGGATGAGAACGTATTGATCGGTCCCGAACTTTTGCTTGTATTTAGTAACGCTGGAGAATAGGCAGAGGATTTTTTCAGTCTACACTAGCTAAAATACCAGCAGGCCTGGAAACCGAGCTGTTAATTGTAAATACTTCCTACAGAACAGGTTTGGTTGTTTTTTTTTTTAATATTCTGAAAGGAGAAGTACATTCTGCTAGAAAAAGCAGCTTTATATCTGGACATACCATAATCCTTGAGGGTGTGACTGTAGGTACACAAACAAAGCTGTATTTAATCTCTCCAAGGGAATTTTATAGAGACCATCTGCTGAAGAGAAAAGTATATTTGTTTCATGAGCACTGCAACTTTTAATCATATCACCTCCTTGCACCAACGTATATGCTCTAAAAAGTGTGATGTATGTGGATTTTTCAGATGTAATTGGCTTTAGCTCCTGCAAAATACGGGCTGCAGACAAAAAGCTGTGCTACACTATGTTGCACCCACGGTATTCCAGCGCTATATGTGTATATTGGAGTGAACAAGAATTTCCTTCCTGTACGAGCATTTTAATTTATAGAAACATATTGTTTTGTGTAAAGAAGATAGTAGATAATTAACTGCGTTCATTTAATCTAATTATAGGCCTCTGAGGCAAAAAGCTGACACTTTTCATTGTGGTATATTCAGAGGAGTTAATTGAAAAAACATTGCAGCCACAAGGCATAACATGCCCGTCGTATATTTGATCCTAACCCTTTTCTCAGACCCGGGATGGATCTGATGCTGGCTGGAGATAAGGGGTGCTGTTACTCACTCGAGTAAGGCAAAGTCTGGGGGAGCTCGTTATGCAACGCTGCGCTGCAATATCTCTGCAATTCCACAGCTAACCACAGACGACTTAATTTGCCAAATGGCGAGATGGTTTTGTAATGTACACAAGTATCTATTACAAATTAAGAAAGGACTGAACGCGTTTTCAGCTGGGACGTAGGTCAGAATTGGAACAGAGGGCTGCTCCCAGAAGCAATAGGTCAGTGTGGCAGCTCTGAGCTCTGCTTAATCTTTCGGAGGAACCAAGTAGTAACAGCAGCTTTACCCCTAGGAGTTGTAATTAGGAGTGTACTTTGTGTTTTTGAGCTATCAGGGTGACAAACAGATAAACAAACACTTGCAACTCCCAGGTATGTAAAAATAAACGCATGTCAGACCATTTGCAGTTTCAGAATAATTTTTCCCATCACCTGGTACACACCAACAACTTACTCTCTGACAGCAGTGCTACTTTCATTCTCAAAAGGAAAGTAAAGCAGCTCAGCTCTGCAAAGCTTGCCTCCCAGCTGACAGAGGACATGACAGACCAAACGTGCTGCTTGTAGGGAAGCCTTTGCCGTTTATCCTAAAGAAATGCCACGCTTGCACGCCAGATCCTCATGTTAGAGGCAAATATCACCGTTTTCCCCTGTTTTATCACTGGAAGAGTGTAACTCTGGTGCCTCTGCAGCTCTAGCAGTACCATGGGGGACCTCCTGCTCCAGCTGCCGCTCTCCCCAGCTCCTCCTCGAGTGACCTCCGTTTCTGCTCTGCCCGTGGGCACGCAGTGGCCACCAGGCACGCTCAGCCCTCGCCACCGCTCTCTTCCCATGTCTCCTGGTGGTGTTGCTCCTCGTTGGTAGGAGAAAAAAAACCTGCTCACCCCTGTGCTGAAGCCTGCCTAATGACTGTGGTGATGGTGCAAGCCCTCTTAGATGACAAACACCCCCAGCAAAAGGCCACCGAGCCAAGCGCAGGGCCTTGTGTTGCTCTGCCGGTGAGAAGTATTGCTGGCAGCCCTGCCTATAATTTTAAAATTACTTAAAATATTTTTAAAAATCTATTTGGCAGAAATACATTTTTTTTACTCTGGTTAAAAAAAAAAAAAGCAGCATGTTGCACTTTAGGCTCTTCAAATGTTCTTTGTTAATAAAGTCAGAGGAAGCCTGAAAAGTAAACAGATAGTGACATGCGGTCACCTTAACTCTGGAGCTCCGGCTCAAAAGATCTAGAATATTTGATAAAGAAGCTCTCTAACATGAAAAAAAGTATGGCTGCAGATGGTAGCCATCCCCAGTTCCCATTCTGATACCATTACAGATAAATCACAGTTTGCATTGATGTCTGACTCAAAGACAGCCTGTTCTTAGGTTCAGTCTGCACTCGCACTCCTCCTCTCCCTGGATGCTCTCCACTGGTGCTCCCTCTGCCTGGCTCCTGCCTTCTCTTCCTCTGCTGCTTTCAGGTAACTCTGTGTAACCTCTCTGTGTAACTCCCAGCCCTCTGTTCCCTGGCTCCTGCCTTCTTGCACTCTTCACACACTATTTTCATCTCCTACTTCCCTTCCCCTGCACATCCACCCTCTTATTTTTTTCTTAATTATTTTCCCTGGTATCTTATCTTTATCTCCATTATGCTTATTAACCTCCTTACCTCATGTATCACAGCCTTTCCCCATGCCGAGCAGAACCTCATTATAGAATCATAGAATGGTTGGAAGGAACCATAAAGATCACCCAGTGCCACCCCCCTGCCCTGGGCAGGGACACCTCCTGCCAGACCAAGTTGCTCCAAGCCCCGTCCAGCCTGGCCTTGAACCCCTCCAGGGATGGGGCAGCCACAGCTTCCCTGGGCAGCCTGTTCCAGTGTCTCACCACCCTCATAGTGAAAAATTTCTTCCTGATTTACCCTCTAAATCTAAATTCTAAATTCTAAATCCCCCCTCTTCCAGTTTGAATTCATTACTCCTTGTCCTGTTGCTACATGCCCTTGTAAAAGTCCCTCTCCAGCTTTTTTGTAGGCCCCCTTCAGATACTGGAAGGCTGCTATAAGGTGTCCCTGGAGCCTTCTCTTCTCCAGGCTGAACAACCCCAGCTCCCTCAGCCTGTCCTCACAGCAGAGGGGCTCCAGCCCTCGGAGCATCTTCGTAGCCCTCCGCTGGGCTCGCTCCAACAGGACTTTCTTATGTTGGGGGCTCCAGAGCTGGACGCAGTTCTCCAGATGTCTTCATATTTTTACTTTCCTAGTCATGAAGACTCATTAAACTGCTTCCACAACTGATTTATGTCCATGATGTCCTAGTTATCCTAGGAGAAATCCTAGCACTGGTCAGTAATAGTTGTCTCCCTGGCATCTACCGCCTTCATCTCCTGTTCCCTCCCATGCTCTGCTGGTTACAGGCCTCATCCCAAACTCTCTGATCTTCGTGATCCATCCTCCTCGCTGCCTCAGCAGCACCAGGAGAAGGGGAGATGATGAGCACAGGGAGGGCATCAGATCTCACAGAGGGTGATCTCTTAGGAGGGCAGGAGGGGAGATAGCAGAGAAAGGCTGCTTGGTCGCCACTGCTCCAGGCTGATCTTCGGAAAATTGAGCTGCCAAAAGCTAACAATTCCTAACCGATCACATGCAAACTGAGATTTTATGGAGTCTTATAACTTTGTTACATTTGGATGCACATCTGTGAAACCACAGCAGTCGCCCTGCCAAATTCCAAGTTGCTGCTCAAAAGGTACATGGATGAAACTAGACCAGTGACGGTGTTCCATTTCAAATTCCTCCTGTAGAGAAACAGGGAAACCGGCACTTCTGAATGAAGCAACCGAGTTATTATTTTTTAATATGGGCAAAATATTTTTTTAACCTTGTTCTTGAAAATGACTACAGTGGTTTAGCTGGAAACTGCCAAAAATGAAACCTGGGGCAGATGCTTGGCTTGGAAAATACCAGCCAAAACAGTTACAAGCAACTGAAAACAAGATGTTATTATGAAGCACTGGACAAGATCAAGCAGAGCAGTTCCATGACTTTGGCCTAAATGTGGAAAAATTTAAAGTGACCTGTAATGAATTTTTTAATAACAACTTTGTTGAAATAAGCTGAATTCAGATTTCATATTTTTGGGTGAAGACGTTTCCTCTGAAAATAGAAGTTATGACCCAGGCTGCTCTGACATGAAGAGAGAGAGGGAGGCATGTGCTGGGACTGAGACTGGGAGCACTGGGACTGAGGGCTGGAGCAGTTTCTTTGTTAACAAAAACAACTTGAAAGATCTACAGAAGCGCAGAAATAAATGATCAAAAAGTATTTTGTGGAGATGGAACGTTACAGAGGCAGAAGAGGGAAGGGGAGGAAAGGAATTAATTCTGGTGGGAGAACATCGAAGCAACAGTAAGGGAAGTCCAAATATTTTCTTAGCTGTGGGGTTCCTCAGTTCCCCAGCTCTGCTCCGCGTGTGCCAGTGGAGCAAACCCGCGGCGTGGAGCAGGTACCCTCGTCCCCACGCTCTCCTCGGGGCAGCTCACCATTACAGCCCCCAGGGTGAGCACGACCCAACGGCCCCCAAAGGTGCTCCGCATCTTCCCACAGTCCACTCTTTGCCTTCATGCACCAAACTGAGGCGGGTCAGGGGCTGCTCTATACGTGGAAACCTCCCTGTTGTGGCAATGGTGACACACGTCAGAGCGGCAGGTGGGTCATCTGACCTAAACGCTCGGCTGCTTCCCTGCTAGAGATTTCGGGAGTAGGTTCACGGCAACGCTTGCAGCAATTACCACTGAGTGCTATTTTGCATTTAAAATTGTCATTCCGTTTCTCTGCCACGGATGAAAGTAAGAGCGCCACAGAAGTCCTTTGTAATATACAATGAACTGACTCCTAATTTGCAAGTACAGTCATTATTTTTTTATCCCTAAAATAAATCCTTTAAAATTCTTTTATTACATCTAATAGATTGGCTGTCACTTGACTGCACGTTTGCCTAAAAGATGCGTTCTAGCTCGGAAAGAAAATAATTCAGGAAGTCTTGTGGCCTTTGTTTTGCAGGAAGTCAGACGAGGTGAAAATGATGGTCCCTCTGGCCATTTCATCTCTACTAGTTCTTCTTGGTCTAGAATTTTAACAGCAAAATTATACTAATGCTGTAAACCTTCTGTGCAGTCAAAATACTCTGAAGTATCTTGCATAGCCTATGTTTGAAGACGTTTGGTTGCATTTAAGCAAAATGCTTTATGTTAATGATCATGATTATACAAATAATGGTCAAAATGGTGACCTGTGATAACACTGTATGGAGAATAGCACAAAATTAAAACTTCTCCAGTTTAATTCGAAAAAATCTGGCTTAATAAACACAAAGTTGAAAATTCATGCTAGGTGCTATTGCTTGGCATCAAAGGGTTTTTTTTTTTTCCTTTTCTTACAGGTGCATGTGTTTAACATCTTCAGATTTCTTTTCAGGTTTAATATTAAGCCTGAGTTGGCAGTCCTTAGTTCTGGGACCACTGCAACATTTGCATAACATACCTTACTCTTAATTGACACTTTATGCTCATCTTCTTGCATTTGATACACTTTCATACACTTTCACTTTTTTTGGGTTTTTTTTTTTTTTGGTAGTGGGAAAAATGAGGTTTAAGGATAGCAGAAAACTTGGCCTGACAACACGATCTAGTGAACCACAAAGCAGCCCTCAAAGAGAAAAACTAGCAGGAAATTCTTTCATAGAAGGTATTAAAAATAGACTGCACCAAGTCCTGGAATGCACACACGTAACGATTCCTCAGTGACAGGCATTAGCAAAGATTCTCAGTAAATGTTTTTCCTTCCTAACACCCCGTTCACTTCTCTGTATTTGAGAAATTCTTCGTATGGATCCTTCTAAGAAGTCTAAAATTATAATGTTCGTTTGAATAACCCATCAATTAGCAAGCCACATAATGACACCATCTAATGGTACAATTGAAGTATTTGAATTTAATATACCATTTTCATAATGGCACGATATGAAGCACACAATGGAATCCGATCTTTTTTTGCCACCAGTTAGACTTGATTTATTTCTGACAATGTAATAATTTTACACTGGAGGCACCGGGAGAGAGAAATCAGTTTGGTTATGTATCTTAAGAATACTGTCTATTTTGGGGCAGAGAAATCTTTCAAATGTTTCAGAAAGGTTTACTCGCTATTAGGTGCCGTTTATAAATGGGAGGCATCTGTGGAGGAGCCAGCAGAGCTATATCTAGCTTCTACCGTACTGAGAGAACTATATGGTATATAATTTTGAAATTATTTCCTCAGACTTTTCCCCTGCGACTGAGGAGCTTTCCCAGAGGTCTAGCCTCTGGATCTTTGCAGTATAATTTGAGGAGGTAATAAAGGAGATGGAAAAGAATTAAAGCCTAACTTTTGGATTTTCACCGTCCTATTGTTTTCTTGGATTACTTAATACTCAGAAAAAATCTGCAACATCTTCTGCCTATAGCAAGAGTATCACACAAGGAGGGCAACATTACTTTCTTGTCTGCCCAGAAGCCTGTCTACCTTTTCTAACTTGTCTATTAAAAGAAACAAGCTCTACCACAACCTTTCAACTTCCATGGCCACCACAAACTTATCTCTAACATTATTAATCTCAATTTATGCTTCAAAGACAGCGAAATTCCCTAATGTGAAGGTTCCTAAAGGGTCAGATATGACCATGGTAGAGCAATATGAGTTTGGTTTTTTTTTAAGATAAGAAGAACTCCACTCTTAGTGCTGTGTCTTTAAATTATTTTCAAAGCTAAAAATGCAGCAACGTTACTTGCTCCGCACTGTGCTCTTTGAGAACAGAGAAAAATGTGATCAAGGTACAATCTGATAACACATCGGATTTATTTTCTCTCCTTACTGTCCTGCAGAATGACCGAATTAAAAAATTCACATTGGACATGAAAAGAAGGCACCCCATTCAGAGGATTTAATTTTGGAAAGATACATAGATAATAAAAGCAGGAGAACAAGTTAGCCTCCTGTAGAGAACCTGTCTGTTTGATAAAATATCAAGAAACATCTTAATTGTCAGTCTGAAAGAAAATGAAACAGGGCATACTGAATCCAGGTCAAAAATCTGTATTGCAAGAAGCAGCAAGGAAGTGAGCGTCAGAGCTGAGATAAAAGTTCTGCTTTTCAAAATGACAAACAATTTTTTTTTTTTTAAGATCAAGGCATCTTTAAGGCCATAAAATTAAACAAAACCTGATTGAATTATCAACAAATAAATTTGCTTCTAGGTGCTGTAATACATTTCTGGGAATCCAGTGCCTAAAAGTAACTTGTGCATAAGTCAATACTTATTTTTCTACACTGATACATATGCAAAGCTCGAGTTGTTTACGAGGGGAGGAACACTGTTTCATACATAGTATTCAGTAGCGCCCCAAATTACAGGAGGACTCTCTCCTCATTCAGCCCGATTAGTTTACATGAATTGAAACAAGTAACATTCTGCATTTTCCTCCATATTTTATGACTATTTGCATTTAAGCAAAAATGCCTTAAATCAGAGTTTGTCCATTTTGAGGAAAGGACATTTTAGAGCAAACAGAGAATTACAGATTCTTGTTGCATCTCACTTTTCCGTAAGCTGGGCTTCACTCTGTCATTTGTGGATATTTCTGAGTTTTATTGGATATATTCACTTTTTAAATGAGATTTGCTGTCACTGAGTTTGATATTCAAGGTCAGCATTTCAAATGTAGTTGTAAATGAAAGCATCTGTTCTGGCTGAACTTAAAACCTCAAGTCTTTTCTGTCCCTAAACAAACATGTGAAACCTTATTCGCATATTCAGAGAAAAAAAGATTTCCTTCTTTTTTCAAAATTTGCTGTTACTTTGCTTGCAATTTTCCCTTTGTTCACATACCTTTATTCTCTTCATTAACGTTTCTGGTGTGTCAAAATTAACAAGTCCTATTATTATATTCATAAATGGGGCAAAATTGATATCAGCTGTGGAAACCAAAGCAAAGCTCTGATAGACCACATTTTCATCGCTTTCCAGGAAGGCGGAGATTACCCTGTAGCACTGGCTGCCACACTGTCACGGTGGGAAGAAATTCTGAATTTTACACTGTTTGCTGACTAGGTACAACAGAAGAATAGACAATACCATCCAAGCTTGGGACAACTACCAGGACGTCTTTAGAATATTTTTATTACATTAATCTTTTCTTTCGCTTGAGACAGCATTCCCCTCAAGAGGAAGAGAAATGACGCCGAGACAACGCACTATTGCAAATTAATTCTATGGCCTATTTCCCAAGCATTTCATTTGGCCACAGCAACCTGTTTAACTCAGACGAGTTGTCAGAGAGTGACATAAAAGAGACCAAGTTCTTTAGAGGTGGCCAGTAATTTTAAGAGGATGAAGGGAAATGGCTGGCATTATTGCTTTTGTCCAAGTAAAGCCTCTTCTGAGCAGGGTGAGGGAAAATCAAGTGATTTAGCCTCACCAAAATTCATGCTACATGAGATCTTTTGGAAATGTTGACTGAAGAAGAACTGTGGATTGAAACAGAAGGCTGAGAAAAGAAGTCAGGCTTCATACTGCAAGAGCATATGAAACATCAAGAAAAAAGCACAACAGTTTTTACTTCTCACAACAGGTAAGTCTGAAATTTGGAACAGAAGTTTGGGATAGGAATTGGGATACATGCACCTGCTTAAACCTGAGCCATCGACTCACAAGGCAGCTGTCACTACCTGCAGGAGTACAGAAAACTCTGTTGCAAAAAGGCCAATCCATTATGTCCCTGCTGCTTCCAAGTCAGTGGGTCTGAATTTAATCTTTTACAGTGTGTTTTGTTTGTTCTTTTTCAGCTCTGGCATTCTAGGAAGTATTTCCATGTGTGTACCCCTTCTCTGAGTCCACTCTTGGTACGTGGGCCTCCGCGATTAAGCAATCCTGGATCCTTAACCCATTGCCTCCAACTTTCCCAGCCTGCTGCCTCTCTTCTTCTCTCCCAGCTGTACAGATTTCAGCTTGTCAAAGTCCAGTTTGGTTCAGTCTGTTAACACAGGAACTTATATTTGGTACAAAATCTTTTGGGGACCACAAAGGTGTAATTTTATAGTTAAATACATGACATTTTTCTGGGAAGACCTAAAGGCAGTGGATAAGAGGGATAGATTAGGATTTGGCATTTGTTATCAGACTCTCAAGGAATCTCTGTTTCACTGTGAATATTTATTGTTCAGGAAGCAACACTTAAAATTTTCCTCGCCATAAAATAATTCTGCAGAATTCTATAGAAGACGGTGGTGTATCACCCCAAAGACGACTTCCACTAGCCTGATTACTACCTGTAACGATGTATCCTTCTTCCAGGAAGCAGGCAGGTATAAGCAAATACTTCTAATTGGGAATTACTCTTTGAGAATGGGACAAAGGTGTTTCAGCTATAGGGAGCAGGAGACTAATAGATATGAATACAAATTTGGAATGTATAAACTACTTCTCCTGGTGCATTTTGAAGGTAATCACTTCCCATTTTTTTAACATGTCCTGGAGAGGACTTAATTTCAGTGGATTACCTTTCACTTTTTTAGATTCCAGAGAAATATGATTCCCAGAAGTTTAGGGATTCCTTTTTCTAAACTGGCCTTGAAGAAAAGCTCTGTTCCATTCTGTGCCTGGTCTCTTCCTTTCCTGTCCCCCCTTACTGCTTTTGAGGAGCCCGTCCCCTCAGCGACACCCACTCCGCAGGCTCCGTGCTCCGGCCAGCCCTGCAGACGCTGGGCAGGAGCGAAGCTCCTTGCAGGGACTGGGCACAAACTTGTTCTAAATGTTACTCAGAACTCCTAATCTGAATCTCGGTTCCATTCATTTATTAAGAGCAAATACAGCAGACAACTAATGCTGCACTTTTTCTATTATTCAAACCTGCTGCTAACAATGAAGAAGATGATGTCACTCCTTGGATGTGACAAAGGACTAATATTATATGCAGTAAAAACAATGAGTCAACAGTTTCTATGCCCTTGAGGTCAAAGCATTCAACAGTTTTGAAAGTAGACTGTTCTTTTTGTGCACAGAGCTTGTAGTTGTAGATCAACACAAAATGTGTAAAATCAAGATATAATTAAAAACCCACATATTTTTTTGAGGTTCAATCAGAGTGTTTTAAACTCAAGCTAAAGGTCCAATTGAAATATCTTGTAACATAAACTAACTGATACTAATTTTACCCAGATATGTTAAGTATTACATTGCAAAACACTTCTTTTTGGTCAAAAATACATGATCTGTCTTAAGTTATCATTTGTAAGATCTTGAGAGGCACTTGGCAATCACAATTCCCAGTAACGTTAGCAAGAACTGTGAGTATTAATGTGGCAACTAAATAATATGAAATGTTCTGGAGATATTTTGTAATGGTCTGAAAGATAAGAAAGACCTTTTACATGGAAGTATGTTTTTGAGACAACAGAAAGCAAGGAGTCTAACAACAAAAGTTTCCCAGATTTTCTGGAATACAGGAGGTATTGACCAAATCCTGGCCATCTTTAACCACAGCTGCACCTAGCTCAGGATAATGAAAGAAATGCCTGGGGTTGATAGAGATCCCGTCTTCAGTAAATCTAAAATCATTATGGAGGATTATTATCCTCCTCCTAAAGACACAGTGAAACTGAAGCACAGAGAAGTGACAGCTCAAGGTCACTTAAAAGTCAGGAGAGTTTGGAAAAGACCCCAGATTTCTCAATCCCCGTCCAGCCCTCTGCCCACTGGGCTTCATTGCCTCGCTGAGTATCTGCTCGATGCCCCTTCTTTTCAAAACCAGATACAGTTTAACAACTTTGAGAAGTTTTCAGTCCATCATATTGTTATTCTGTGGAAAAATATACTCGCCCATTTAGTTCAGGCTGCTGCCACATAATCAAGTGCAAGGGAATCCCAGGCCAGCTGCAGGCTCTGCTCCTGTCGTCCTTGTGAACCAAATTCAGAGACAGGAGAGCAACCTGGATTATACCTAGATGGGCTCCTACATAGGAAGAAATACCGTTTTGCCTGCAGTGATGGTAGCTGACAGTGTTTTGGATTAAAATGAGCCTTAGCGTGGAATAAATAATAATCAGCATCCTGACAATTAACTGAAATTAAACCTTAGACTCTGAATCACAAGGAATTCTTCTTGCACGCTGACAGTGTGCTAAACAGTTTTCTCAGTTTATGCTGACCACTTCATTGCGTCATCTAAAATAACTGCAAATGGGTTCAGACATATCTTGTACAGTAGATCCCAGGCCCAAGTGATCACTTACCCAAAATATGGAAGAGTGCATCTGGCAGGCTCGCTGGCCACCATCCCGATGGCTTTATTAACCGCGTAAATGCAAGAGGCATGGCTCAGTCTGATCTTTTGTGCCTTCTAATGCTTAAGAAACTCTTAGCTTTGAGATATTTAAACCAAGTATTTAAGCCCTAAACATACCTCAGGTGTTTTAGAGTGACGTCACACTGCTCAAGCAAGACGAGGGAGCCTCTGCGTTATCCAAGGGCTCCGGGGCTCCGCACGGTTCCTTGCAAGTGACAGAACTCATGGGATTTTAATGACAAGGATCCATTAGGCCACTTTGATTGAAACATATACATTTCCTCTAAAAATTTAGTGACAAGTTGCTCTTACAAACTCAAACAAAATCTGACAGATTTGAGACAAGGTAAAATGAAGAGTAAAGTAATTTACGGATTTTCTCTGGATATCTCGAGCTAACAACAAACTGTACAGCATGCAAAGTCTGGTATTTCAATTACCATTGTAATTGGTCCTCCATAGTCATGATTAAGGAAGGACACAATGACTTTGATATCAAGAGTGATGAAATATATTTCCCACATCAAATAGACAGACATTAGAATCTCTTTTTGAAGTTTTGAGGTATTTTTGCAGTAACATCTCTTGCTGCTTACTGAGAGACAAAATCTGAACGCAGCACAGAAAGATATGCACGTGCTGCAGCCGTGGGAGGTGCGCTGTTCAACAGAATACGTATACCTGTTCCTTTCCTGTGACTTACACAAACACAAACATATTCAATTATATTACAGGTAAAGTTAATATTGGTCTATTTAGTAAGTAGACTTATAAGAAACAAAAAAACATTTCCTAGTGCGTTCAAAGAAAGAATCTTTACCTGACCTTTGCTTTTAAAGCCATGATCCCAGCAACAAACTTTGAAAACTGGCATAACATTCTGTACTTGAAGTATTATTGAAGCTGCTCCTTTGTTAAACAGGATATTATGGGTTTCTTGTAGAGACAGAGATTCCTATCCAGGAAAATACTGAAGAACATGTTTTAAATTAAACGTATCTTCATATTATCTTGCAAAGCAAAGTTTACATAAGCAGGTGACGCTTCCAAAAAATATTATAATGAACCTCCCCCAAAAAAGCAAAGGCATATTAGTATTAATTTAGAGGTATCGGCCACCTTATTATTTCAAACTTTTGTTTATATGAGATTTGACAAAACTGAAGTTCTGTTCAGTTAGCTCAAAAATTTCGGAAAAGTAGCATTTATAAATTCATAAAGACAAATGTATTTTTAATGTTAAACAGTATAGATGGAAAATGATAAAAAGTTTTTAATTAAATCATAAAGCAAACCACTGCGCTTTGGGCTATTTTTGATACTTGTTTATCACATCACCATTAGATCCGTTAGTAGGCCAATCCTTTATTATAAGTTGCAGTGTCTGTTTAGGACCTCACTGGTAACTAAGAGTTCAACACACCAATTTACACAGTATGGCATGGTATCACTGACCTGCAACAGTCCTACGAGCTCCAGGACTGCAAACAGGGAAAGTATCAAACAGCATCTACTCTAATTCTGATTTTACCCTGCAATACAATTGAAATCACGCTGCATGGACATAGATTTAACCATGTCTCAGGGGTTAATATTTTTTGGATTTATTAATTTGTTTCACAATTCTACTGTTGCTTTTCTCATGTATTAATACAGGCAAGAATGTTTCACAATACTAAAAAACCCCTTGTTTAGCTGGAAGGCCTTTTGAGAGAATATCATATGCTCTCCTCTAATTATTCCATAAAGTTAAATCTTTGTCTTCTTTTCTCTTCCCTGGTAATTTTCCACTGTTGAGAGGAACAAGAACGAAACTTTATACCAATTTTAATCTATTTTCCCTAGTGAAACAAAGTAAGAAATAGGCGTGGCACACACAAGACGTTAGCTATGTTTTGTCAGTTAGTCTTGCCTGTGGAGAAGAGGCTGGCATACAAAATCTGATGGATATTCCCTCCCTCTTCTAGTGAGATCCATATCCCCTTCCAGGAGGGAACGTGGGAGACCACTGACTTGATCAGTAACTTTCCTAAGTGCATAGATAGGTCTGAAGCCTCCACTGTCAAGAGAAATGGTGAGAGATGCTCTGAGAGGGGCCTCGAGGGACGCTATGTCCGGGTGCAGGGCTGAGGATGAACCCAAATCCAAAATCACGGAGCAGCAGGAGGAACGATACCTCTTCTCAAGTCAAGGTTGGAGCCAATCTGTTCCTGAATTGCAAGACAGGGCTGGGGATGTTGCATGGAGAACACGCCTGTCCCTGAACCCTAGTATTACACAAAGAGGCAGAGAGGGACGCAAGGAAAATGGGTATGGTGGGTAGGCTTCCTCAGAGCTGCAGAAATAGGGCGAGATTTTAAATGGGATAATTTTTTTGTAGAATATATAACCTGCCCTATCAGTCAGATGAAATTATTACCCAGTCACAGAATTCTACACAGCTAGAATGGTATTACTCATTCTCCTTGACAGAAACCTAGTACTGTGGTTTTGGTGAGACACTGAGAATTTATTTTGATCTTTCTTGTGTTCTCAGATGGAAATGTATTGTTTCTTTCCTGATCTTGAGTTACAGTCCACGCTGCAAAAAAACAATTTTAAAGGGAATAAGAATAAAAATGTACATGGATTTGTTTGTAAACACTGGTTACAGGCCTCCCATAATTAGGTTTTTTTTTCCTACAAGTCTTTCTAAGCACTAATCAGGAAATTGTCCATTTTGTCTTGCAAATGCCGTATTACGTACGAGTTTTTTGACTAGAATAAAATATTGCCTTTTAAACAGGAGTGGATGTTATCACTTCCAACGTGCTTATATGTATTTCCTGTGCTTAGATATAGCCTAGCAATAACAATACCACAATTACCAGAATGTATAATCTATAACGTAGTCCTGTGTAAATCAACACGTAGCCCAACGAGTTGCACACATCCTGCAGGATACCACTGCCATTCTAAATTGTTTCCGGTTAACACTGTGCATCTGCAGGATGATTTCTGAGCCATGCTCAGACTGACTCCTAAATTAGCATACTGGATGTTGCCTCCTTCTAATACTTAATAGTATCTAAATATAAATTTAGGTATAGATATATAGCTAAAGCATGTTTTGTTCATGATTGCTAAATGGGAAAACAGAAAACCAGCCTCAGAAGAAAAACAGTTTTGATGTTTTAAAAATACTTACGGGATTTCCAATAAGAATGCAAAATCATTGCAAACATTGCAAGGGCAAAAGTTCAGGATTTCAATTTAGTTGTTAAACTGCTAAAATAATGCATACTCGAGTTTTGCTGATAGTAGAGACTTAAATGTATGATCTCAGATGCTCTGCCATTTCCTTTGGAACAGAGCATGATTTCTTCTTGATGGAAAATATCTGAAAAATACACATGAAGTCAGAGAAAAAGCAAAATCCAAACTAAACCAGAAATATGTCATTTTAATTGCCACACACATTGCTGCCATACACTCAGGACAACCTTACAGGAATACTCTGACCAAATGTCACTGTCGTGATTCAGTTAGTCCAAACTAACTAACTGCACTGACTGAGAAATTAAACCTAGTTGACCTGTTCAGTGACTTTTAGTTAGTTTTCTGACTTTTCCAAACCTATGTTAAAACCAATGCAAAGTCTTAAAATGTTGAAAACCACTTAAAAATATAATTATAGAAATATCTTACGAAAGAAAAGAAAAAAAAAGAGGTGACCGTTGTGTCATTTGACAACTTTTAGAACTGGGCTTACTAAACCTCTAACTGTCATTCCGGTTGATAGCTGGGAGACAGACCATGATTCATGGGTGTATGTAACTTCCACTGAGTCTTACATGCCACCAGAATTCTAGTATATATCAAAATAATAATACAGCAATTTAAAGAATATAAATTATGCAAACCCTGTTATTTTTCTGTTTCTGATACAGGTCTACCATATCAAACAGAGATTCTAGCAGGAAGCAACAATCGATGCAGTGCTTGTTTGAAAGGTATTTTTAAATTATCCTTTTTTCTTCCTTTCTTTGGTATAAAATAATATGATGAATAAGTGACTCAAACTTAAACTAGGCATTGCAGAAGCTCATTTATTGTGTTAGCATGTGTACCTGCACTGCAGAGGTCATGGAGGGGAGCAGGACAGGGGTAGCTGAAGAACTGAAGACACACGTGCTGAGAGGAATGAGCAAACCTCTCTGCACTTCAGCTCTTCTGGGACATGCAAGTCTGCTATAAAACAGCATAGCCATTCTGATCCACGCAAAGAACTTCTTTAAGTTTTATTGTATTTTCTGTACTGGGTGATTACTGCATGTAAGTCATTTCACGTTCCCGGTTATTGCCTTTTATTTTCTCTAGTCTGATCTTGTGTAGGAAGATGCTCGGAAACTTGGTCACCTGTACTAAGCACAGTTTGGAATGGCTGCCTTGTTAACCATGATTAAAGAAAAAAAGACTACTACTAAACGTTACCTGTATATACTAATCCAGCTGCTCTCATTCCTGGTCCTCCTGTAAGCACTTCACAGCCCTTTGGAATTAACCATACACTATCATATGACAGGTGATGGGGAGCCTGGCTATCCCTGGCTGTAGAAAAAACTCTGAAAATTAAGCTACGATGTGCCATAGCCACACTAGGGTGACTGCATGGAAGCTGACTTAGCTGAAACTGAGGATGAACTATTCTGCTTGCCTGGATTCAGGCTGACTCCTATGGTACTGCTGGACATGCACCTCCTCGTGCTCTCCAGAAGACACATCTGTGGGGCACAGCATTTGCACTGGGAACCCTGCTAGGACATACGCAGCTCTCCTGGTCTCAGTCTCTACGGATCCAGCTCTTCATCAGCCTGTCTACTTGCCCCTGAGCTGCCTCTTCATTTTTGTACACGATTTTGGACAGTCAGAGGTGTGTGGGTCTTGCTCCCACTCAGGACAGACCCAGCTCTGCTTACCTGAGTGATTGACAAAAAAAAGCTTGCAAACCTGTGATGTCACTAGAAATGCACATGATTCGATGCTTATAAAATAACTATTAATTATTTAATGATGCAGATACTTGAATCAGTCATAAAAAGCAGGTAGAATTATAAAATCTTATTTGTCTTATTTATTGCTAACTTTTTAGCTGTGGCACCACCTTGTGGACATTACTACAGGGAATGAAAAGTTGACTAGTGGCAACAAAAGCAACTAAAACAGAGCAGGCATTTTTGAAAAACAACTACATTCACATATGCTAAAGAAGCGTAAAATAAATAAATTAAAAACCTGATTCCTAAAAATCCAGTTATGAAATAAAATGTATAATAAATATTGTCTTCAGTGCACTCAGTTGTCTTTGCAGTTATCACTAACCCTTCTGACCATCAGCCAAGAAGAGTGGTGGCCTTCAAAACTATTTTTGTTTCTTCTTGGTTGATTAATTAGTAGCGTCTGAACCTTAGTTCTGTTGGTTTTGTGCAAACAGACACTACTTCTGCAAGCATCCCAAGCAACAAGACTTCCAAAGTCAGAATTATAATACTGAAAACATGGAGAAAACCTTAGGTCCTGCTCCCTTAATGTAAACTCAGCAGTGAGATTAGTGTCAAAGCTAAGCCACAAGAAAAATAATCTCTTACAGAGATGAACTGTTGGACCTTTTAAATGCTTGCTGAAAAACAACAAAAAATCAAATTAATTCCACTCTATTGGCCATCAGAACAAACCTTTTACACTTGAGATAACAGGGTGTTACAAGTACTCTAGTTGCTATACAGACAAATCAGTAATGCAGAGAGGAGGCAGAATTTTAAGCAGAAGGAGATGTCCCAGTTGTGTGCAGCATATATCCATCCTGTGTATGCCTATCTGACTAAGCTTTGGAAGCATAATATTAAACATGCGTTTTCTCTTCCTGTTTCTTCAAAAAGTAACTACATACAATTTGTTATTTACACTAGCATGAAGTGAAGGTGGTGAAGGGGAAAGTGACAGCTTGGCCCAAGTTTCCTCCCCTCTTGGATCATCAGCGGGCTGTGCTGAGCTCTGCCTGGGGATCTCGTGCATAAAAACCCTGCTGGGTCTGAGCACAGCACGCTGCAGACCCTTCTTTCATGCCTCTGCTTCAAATATGGATCTGCAGCCCAAACACTGCAGGCCCTTCCACTAACACTGACCATACCACAGTCCCTCCCCAAACTGTCCTTAGCAGCATACAAAAGCCGTTGCAAATAGTTCACCCACCAGAGCATTTCCATTTCTAGTCAAACTCTTTGACAAATAGATAACTAGTAAAGCAAGGCATGGAAACTCTGCAGCCTTCAGCTAAGAAAATTGCTTTTAAGTAGCTGTCTCAGTTATGTTTCTTTCTTTGTCTTTTTAACGAAGTTTGCAGACGTTCCTTTCTTCTCACCTCTTCTGGATTTTTGTGCATTCACAATTGATCATTATAGTGATACAGTAAATCAAATTTTTGGCTGGCAGCTTCAGAGGCTGCTCCACAACTGCCCATTGCCCTCGTGCCATTTCTAACTGAAATGGAGCGTTACAGCAAACATCAGTGTTCACTAAATTGAATGAAACGAATAAATACATGTAGTTAAGAAACTTTTATGGGGATGCTTGCTTGACATCTAAGGTAGTAGAAGAAAGCGGTCTAGCATTTGAGAAAACCAAACCACTCTGGGAAGAAAGCAAGCACAGAAGATCTCAGGCTAGCTAAAATGATACACTGAGCACTTCCAGCCAAGGAAGCAAACCCATCTGTGATGGAGTTTGCAGACTTCACCCAAGGGCTCTGGCTTACTGGGTTCTGGCGACATGTTACTCATGTGGATTCCACAACCTACATACCTTCTCTATTCTTGCAGCCATATACCTTTAGTAGAGGGTGTAAATAATAATTCCTGCGACCCACTGCACAGCCTTGGAAGAAGAGGGATGAGGAATACAGCTAAGACTTTGGCATGGCCTCTGAAGACTCTGTTAGCTGAAAATGATCCGATTTACAGGTACTGCACCGAAAAAGAAACCTAGATGACAATGAAATTCAGAGTCAAATCTATTATTTGTTAAATGACCACTTTTTCTAATAATCTTAATTATCGGACAAGTTACCCGCTGCCAAATGAAGACTGGAGTGGACTGCAGGAATGGAATTAAAACAGCTAAAGCAACCTCCCAGGTAGCTTATTCCATAATAATGTCACCCTGAAACAGATGATCAGAAAAGAACAGAACATACATCAATACAGATTTTTTGGAAGTCAGTTTATTAAAATGACATGTAATGCAATTAAATACATTGTTTGGTATAAAGTCTTATTTTAGAAAACACCGGAAAATCATCTTTAGCTAACATAGCTGAACATACCACAGAGATGGTTAGGCCAAAAGAACTTTGGAATTAATGAAAGAAAGTTTGAGCAGAAAATAACAAGGTATATTTTAAAGGAAACACTTCCATTAATGATGTAAAATGATACAATGTCATACCTGTTTGTTCTCCTGGGCCATCTGAAATACACAGTGGATGCTGTTACACAAAATAATATTATTTTCACATTAAGGGTTTTAACTTTCTTCTTTAGGTAGATATTTTGAACCATTTATTCTTCATTCTAGAAGAATTCTTCCTCTACTCTTGTTGCAACCGGTGTCTTTCCTTTCGGAATAGAAGTATTGTACCTGTTTTATGAAAGAACATGGAGTAAAACGTCACTTTTTTCCTTTAATATCTCATAAAATTAAAGTATCTTTTGAAACATGACAATGACAATATAATTTTTACAGTACAGATATTTTCAGATTTTTTTCTTAGAAACTCAATTTATTTTTTTTGTTCTGTTTCATCTGGTAAAATTGTTTTCCTTTAGTATCTTCCTACAGTAAATATTAGTTATTTTACTTTTTGTGCTCAGTAATTCTCTAGTATAACCACACTGTTACATACAAGGCTTCTAAATTCTTAGTGATTATTCTTAAAGATTGACTATTACAATTATTTTCAATTTAACGTAACTATTTGTTTCTGAAAAAATAAGTCATTTTCTACCACTTATTCATACCGAGTGCAGAGATTCTCCTTAGGCACCACCAAAGTAATTCTGTTCCACATTGCAATCCGTTGCGCCAGTGCAGCCTTATTAAAGGCCCTGGATGTATTCGGATGGAAGTTTTCATCCAGAAAATTGCAGCAGCAGTTACATTAAACCCAGGGTGAGCGGCTCAGAAGAGACTGTGCCAAGTCTGTTCTTATACTGAACTCTGTTTATAAAAATATCTTGTTTCTCATCTTCTTGAGCAGGTGAAAAATGTTATTTTGTGTCCATTCACATTCAGCTGATTTGCTTTTGGAAAGGAAGCTAATAAGCTGCGTGGTAAAAATAACATTATATTTCCATAATGGTATTTGCTCCAGACTTGGAACTCCCCTGAATGTTTTAATTATATCTTTCCTGAAAGTCAATAAAGTAGCATGGTGCTATATTAAAATAATTTTCTTTGGGTTTCTGCAAGAACTGATTTCTTGCTGAATTAGCATATGAACTGCAAAACCAATTTCCGCAGCATCAGTGACCTTATGTCAGTTTACATATTACAGAAGCTAGATAGAAAGGGTTTCAGAGGGCTATAACCTTTTAAAATTATTCAGTATAAACCCATTTATTACACTGATACATGTAGGAGAGGAGCCTCTGAAATTATGGTGTTAATCTGTATGGCTAAAAGCCAGATTTCTGCATTTTTAAATGCCGTACCCACCGACACAGAACTGCAGTGGCTATGAACAGAAAATGGGATGGAGCAGGCAGAAATCTGGTCAGGCTGGAGGAAATGCTGGGAGGGAGAGAATGAGTGAGAAAGCAGCCAGCACCCCTGGGGCAAGACTTCAGAGTGCACAGTCCTTGTGTTAGGGAACAAAGAGGGTTCCTGCCACAGGGAGAAGTGGAGAAGGGCACCAAACCCTAGACAGAGAGGCTTCAGGGGGTCCTTCAACAAGAGCAGAATATTGAGGTGGCACTCAGAAAGTTGGCAGAAAGGGGTGGATAAACCCAGCCTCCTCTAGTCCAAACGCAGAACCTATTTGGTCTGCAGAAAAACACAGTGCACAACTGTCTAGCTATCAAAAGACAGGGTAATATTATTAGGTTATTTAATACTTTATTCAGTGAACGAAGGTTGCATAAGCCTCTATGCTTATTAGACATTAGATTTAATTTCCTGTATTACTGAGAAATGGGTGACTTGGAGGTATGCCAGGCTTGGAGAGATGTAATAGGCTATAAATTTATAAAAGGAAAACAATAGAAGTAGGAACTGCTGCTAGAGGTGTCAATTTAAAGTAATAGTCTCCTCACCAAAAAACCCATCCCACGCGACGACTATCAAAATCAGAGGAGACATGATGGAAAAGCAGTAAGTCAGGGAAAAGTGGTGGCAGAACATGGGAACTTATGACTTCGTTTATTTGACCTTCCTCTGTTATTTATGTCTGAAGATTTTATTTTGTGGCTTCAGGTCTTCTGATAATTAGCATGGGTATATTTATACATTTCTGTCTTAGTCTATAAGGCACAACGTGACTCTGTATATCGATAATAAAGGTATTATCTTATTGTTACTTACTGTTTCATTTGCTGAAATGTAAAAAAAAAAAAAATAAACCAAATGCTTTACAGTCCTTGTGCAATGTTCCTAAATTTCTTGTTTTCCAGAGTGCTCTCCCTCTTTCTTAAAGGGAAATGAGGCAATTTGGAAGACAGAGTTTTCTAAAGAAGGAGGATCCAGTAATTCTCAACACTGTAAGTTAGTTCCTCAGCATTTTCATGATGAAAAACCACAGGTGAATCTTCCTTTATCTCTACCTTTCCATAAATGCAAGCCACTTTTTAGTTTCAGCTTTGTTCTTATTCTGAAGGTGCTAAAAGAATAGTTACAAGCTAACTGTATAGTGCCACAGAATACGCAATGTAATTATATACTTTGATTTTACCTTGCTCAAACTATGATATTCTCAGTTCTCTGAGACATAGCATGTGCCTATTACTGCAGCAATATGTCAAAACACATTACAATTCATTAGTATCAGTACTAGTAAGGAAACAGTGTTTAATAAGTCAACAACCAAATTCTGCATCATAAAGCACCAAATATTCATTTTTGAAGTTAAAGTATACGGTAAGGTTTTCCAGAGCAAGATTAAACTAAAATAGGTGTTCAGATGGAGAGAGGCTGCTACTATCTGTAATCCAGCTGAAGTGAGAAATCATTATGGGTATTCAGTGTCATTGATAGTAAGACCCAAGTCCCTTCTGTATTTGTATTTTTAAGTCAAATATCACTCTGATGAGATATCCATACTCAGCAGCTTCCATTATGCCTTTTCTGGGCCTCAGCCATCTGGACGTATTTCTAGGGTTACAGCCTTTGCTTTCTTTAGGATTCCTACACAGTCAAGTTCCAACCAAAACACTGACAAGACATAAGCAAACTGCTTCAAATATTCACAGCAACACTGAGGTTGGAAGCACTGCTGGAGATCATCCAGTCCAACCCCCAGCTCAAAGCAGAATCACCAGGCGCAGGCTGCCCAGGACCTTGCCTGGTTCAGTGTGGAGTATCTTCAAGGTTGACAACTCCACAACTTCTTTGGCCAACCATATGACAGATCTCCAGCCTCTTAAATCATCTCCATGGCCCTTTCCTGCACTCGCTCCAGCATGCCCATGTCCTTCTTGTCGTGGGGAGCCCAGAACTGGGCACAGAACTCTCACTGTGGTCTCACCAGTGAAGAGTAAAGGGGAATAATCACCCCCTGTGACCTTGGGGGAATGCTCTTCCTATGCAGCCCAGAATGCTGCTGGCAGTCTTTTCCAATATACATGTTTACAAATATAACAGAATGTTAATGACATGATTAGTTTTGTATTTCCAGGGCCTGCTATATACCAGGGTAGTACAAACTATATTATTCTGCTAATACATGTTTTATGTCAGTAGCGGGGATTGTACATGCTTGTCGTAAATAACTGGCCCACTAAAAATAGTTGTTTGTGACAATTATGTACTGCCTTGTAAAAACATCTGCGCACAATGTATTTCTAAAGGTTAACACTGAAAACCTCTAACAGTGCAAATCTGGCTATCTTTGTAGGAATTAAGGCATCTTGGAAAACTGCAATTCTAAAGAATATGAATTTTCATTTTCATCATGTTGTTAGTGTCGAGATCTAAAGATAGCAGATTAATTACCATTATGTTTAACTCGCAGATAACCTTTTGTAGCAGTAACATCCAGCTCATACACTTCCACGGTTTCCAAAAGCACTCCATACTGTTCCAGGAGCCAAAAATCCAGTTATCCCTCATGTATTTCTCACAACCTTCCACTTCCTCTGCAGCTGCCACAGTGCAACTCTGGACAATACACTTATGTACTGTCAACACACAAATTTTCTGCGGAGAAAGGTCCATAGACTTTCCAGTGGGTCCTCAGGCAGCCTAAAGCAATGAGATGTTCTACCAGATTTGTTTGTCTTGGCAAGGAAGAGAGCAACCTTGTTCTTGAAAAATCTACATTTCGTTCCTCAACTATAAACAATTTTCATCAGTTCTTCCATCTGCAGTATAGGTCTTTGTTTGGAAAACAATTTGCAGTGTTTCTCGTTATACATGTCAAATTGTTTCTGTTCTGCATGAGCTATGACTTAAGGGACCAAAGTTTCACGTGGTGGAAGGAGTTTGTTCCCTGTGAATCCAGTGGTACCCTTACTGCCTGGGCTGGTCCACGATTTCTTTGCATTTCTCACAGTCTGTGACTGTAGAAAACAGGAACAATTAGGCAAAGCAAAACTCCTTGCCATTAGTGACATACCAGTACGCAAGCCAATTTGCAGTCTAGCTAATGTCCTTGTACCTTCTGGAATAGTTTAAAGCAGGATGCAAAATATTCTTCCAAAAATACACAAAGTCCTTTCCATCCTTTTTCCTATAAAGCTATGCCAAAAGCCCTGGGAAAGCCTTTCTTCTCTTCAGCTAACATGCTCAAAAGAAAACTGGGAGACTGGCAAAACCCCATGACATAATTAGGACAATGCTGGGATTCAGATTAACAGCATGAAAAGCAAACACCTTTCATACCACTCCCAGCTCTCACATACCCGTGCTGAAGTGAGATCAAAATTCAGCTGCTAGGAAGCAGAGTAGCTCTTCCCAAAACAACATTACATTGGCACAGATGGCCACAACCTGCACGATTTTTCATAGACTGACTTTCAGAGTGCTTCATAGCTGCCTGTTGGTCTCAGAGATGTTGAATATCTTTCTCAGCTTTTTCCAATGCAGACCAGATGTTGTATTGTGATAATTCTCTCATGGGCCTTTTCCATTTTGACTCTCCATCAGCTAGGGATCCAAAGAGACCTTACTTGAAAAACAGGAACCATAAAAGAGCCAGGAACTTATAAATTAAAACATAAACATTAATTTGTTTTCCAAGATACAGATGTCTTTTGTCAGTTCAAGCCTTGATCTCTCCACCAGTTAAAGGCAACAGTTGTTCTGTGGAGGCATGCACTGGAAATTAGCCAACGGGCATTAACTTTTGGTTCTGATTGAACTGGGGAAGATTTGAAACAGAGACCCAGAATTAAAAGTTGTGATCGTAATTAATGGCTGATGCCATTTTAAAATGGTCACAACATCAATACCAGAAAAAGTGTCTCACCATAAGGAACTGTAGAACTATTGAGCCTTTTGGAGAGGGCTCGGAAGAGTTTCAAGTTGTCTCCGGTGATCGCAGGGACCTTTCCTTCTCCTTACCTTGCTGATTTTTTATGCACAGGGACCAGGATCCGTCTCTGGAGAAGTGGATCCTATGGTGGTAACTAATGCAAGCGGTAGTGGGGTTACGGCAATGTGGCACCCCCACAGCTCCAGAGAAAGGGACGGGGCTGGAAGAGGAAGGGACACAAGGCAGTGACAGCACAGGTGCAGAGTAGTGGAGCAGGCTGATACTGCAGACATGAAAACATAAGTAACTGTATACTTTAAATAACTATTCTGATAAAATACTACAGTAGCATCAATACTGTTCTTTTAATAGTTTCTACAGCACTGTACCCTTGCAGCAGTTAATTGCAAAGACAAAACACTGTCTGGTCAATAAAACGTGAACTTTGGTTTGAAGGATTGGCTCTGCTGAGTTTATAAAGAGGTAGTGCAAAAGCTTTCCTCCTTTTGATTAAAAAGAAGGATCTGCTCAAAGCGCAAGCCACCTAGCTGCAAAAATCTATGCTGCTGAAAATCAAACATAAAGTACTATGCTAAAATTACATACCAAAGTTGGAATTCAAATGTCATTATGGAGACACAGCTTTAAGAGAACATCCTCATACATTACAAACACAAGTGCTCAGAGTTCAACTGCATATATTTAATTTTGTAGTAACGTAACGCATCAAACCTTGTTTTCAAATGGCCACTGAAAATCTTTGTATCTTTTTTAATATTAAATCACTTGGTATATCAGTATTATTACATCTCTCAACATTTTAATATCAATAAAAATTTAACATACAAAGATTTAGAATAGTAGAAAGGCTAGAGGCAACAGAAATGTGCATAATAAAGAGATAAGGATGAAGATTTACTTTCTTTTCTAACATGACCTACATGTGCACTAATTTTTTACCTTTAAAAAGTAGCAATTTGCAAGTCACACCTCTTCATTCCCTTTCAAATCAATTTCATACACCTACACAACTCTCCTGTCAGAGGATTACTTCAAATTCACACTTAAACGCTGAGTTTCCACTTCTGCTGTGTTTTCTTGATAAAATCTGTTAGTACAAGAGATTCGTATTACTCCGCAACTTTTAGCAATTAACCCTCTGTTTATGATCCACTGCACTTGAACATTTTATTGTACATATGAGCAGACGAATGTAAAACAAATCACTCTGCAGTGTCTCCAAGTCATCATTTTCCTTCCTTCTCATTGTTCTATCTACAAGCAACTATAATTTCTAATACAGTCGAATATTGAAAGTATCACTGAATACTTGCCCTTGTCTTATACCCCTCCACAGACTTCTGCTTTTACCAACACCTGCTTTTTCTGGAGCCTTCTGCTCTAGAAATAAAGGAATAGTCTGTCCTTTATACCTTTACCCTCTCTCTGTACTACAGTGAATCCACTTGGTGAAACAGGGATTCTGAGCAATCGTTTTTCCCTCTTGGACACCTCTGGAATAAATTCTTGCTTTACAACACCCTTTTAGTACAAGCTTTACATATTCATTTTCTTTTTCTAGGCTACAGCTTCTTCTCTAGATTTCACCTCATACTAATATCTGTCTGTACTCCTCTTGTTGAATTGCTCATGCTTCATTATTTAAGTGCAGGGAATTATAAGTAGCTGTTCCCACTTCATATGCTCTTCCCTTGAGGAGTGAGCTAGCATCTGCTGTTCCCTGTCTCTTGAGGAAGAAACACCTTCCACAGAAAGGAACCATGAAGCTCCTTTTATGACTTCATTTCACGCTAAGAAAGATTTTTCTGTGCGCATGCTGGTTCCAGCAGAATTTGCTTTCAGGTAAAAATTTTTGTCCTGTATATTGCTAAAGTCTTAATATTCTCTCCCTTAGGGAACAGATTGAGGTAAAAATTCAGAATATGCATTTTTCCCAAAGGTTTTTCCCTGGCTCAGAAAATTCCTCAAAGATGTCTTTCACCAAAAATGTAGAATTCTATTTCAAAAGAGACTTTGGATTGCCACAAGAAACAAAAAGAGTCAGTCGGGAACTCCTAAGCATGCACAGGCATTTCTGTGAATTTTGTAATAATATGCTGGTAACATGCATTATAGTTTTATCTGTTAATTTTTTAAGAACAGTGACTTTTTCAGATCTATTTATGTTACAAATTAGTTGTGTTTATGTAATTCCCAGACTACTGAAGGATGAAAATCTAAGTCTTCAGATTCAATATGAAGTAAGCACTTATTTTAAACTTAACTGTAAAGTGGCAGATGTACACTCACTTTTACAGGTAATTTTTAAGTATTAAAATACATTGTACCTGGTATATCTTTAAAGTGAAGATTTCATCCAGACCTCTCTTGATACAAGCTATGAAATTCTTTCCTGGCTTTGAGATAACCACATCATGAACTTTTGTCTCTCTTTAATGATCATGCTTAGTCAGATATCCACCTGTAGGAATAGCAACCTCTGTTCTCCTCCCAACAAAAGGGCTGGTATGGCACCCTATTCACATGCCATGTTCCTCTTTATTCTTCTTATCCCTTCCGAGCAAGCCATTCTGACCAAACTGTCCCTGGGTATACTACCTTCACAGAAAAAAAAAGTGATTACATTTCCAGTTAGAGATGTAGGATGTCTTTTGAAGAGTACATTGGATATAAGCACATACCCATCTCCTGCTTAAAATTCACACAGATCTAACTTGCAAATTCAGTGAAGAGCATCTCTTTTCTGTTATCACCACTCAAAACTCCCACTTGGATCATTTTAAAATATTAAAATAAAGACCATATTCGCATATTCATTATCTTTGTTTCTCAAGAGGTTATGTTGCTCAAGACATTTTTGTTTTTCCATAGAGTACAACTGTCAAAGGCCAACCTGAGAAGGAAAAAAATGGAACTACGAATGTTTTAGCATGGAGGCACTTCTGCCAACCTTTCCCTAGATGTCGCTATACTTTCTGGCTACTTTATCATAGCGTTTATGGAAAACAATCATATAGCGTTATGGAAAACAATCATGTAGTTTCCTGATTTCTTCATATAGAAGAAATAGAAAGCTATCATATACTAACCCAGTTTCTTCAGAGTGACAAAAAGATATTCTAATGATATGTATGTATTATTCTATATAATAGAATATATATAATATATTCTACTAATGTCATACTGAAATTTGAAAATAGCTTTTATCGCAGGCTTGTTTTCATGCTCTATTTACTTTCCTAACTCTCTTCCTACCAATTATGTTGGCTCACTGAGTCTGGAGTTGTTTGGCCTTTTTCATTACCTTGTGCTGGAACCAAGTATCTCCTTAAGGTTATTCCTAAAGTTTCCAGATTAAGCTTTCATCCATACTTTGCTATTCTTTCTGTCTTAACAATTTTTTTTCAAAGAATGTCCTTCTGCCCTTATATGATTTTGCCACCCGAAGACTCATTTATACTATACAAATGCTACAGGAAACTATTCTGGGAATTCAAGACAGGATTCAGGCTTGTTAGTGTTTTAGCTCATACAGACTTAAAACAGAGTTCTGGGGACAATACCCTTGTTTCCGTCTTTGGTTATCACCTCTCTGCATTTCACTATTTCTTACCTTTGGAAAAAGTCTTCAAAAAGCATATGACAATTTCTAAACAAGAATGAAGTTTCCATATTGTCCAGCAACACGAAGACTCTCCATTTTATTGCAAAGACTATCAAAATATCTTCAGATTTTCTCAGTGTTTCAAATCTCAGTTGTGCTGGAGTAGTCATTGATTGGTTGTCCACAAGATGGGGCTTCTACAACGGAGATCTTTGTATCCAAATTCAAGATTCTGATGCAAAAGCTATGAATGGCACCACAGTTGACAGGAACACTTTTGGCCCATGCTTTCAACTTTTGGCATAGAACAGTCCTCACAAAAGGAACCCCACTCCCCATTTCTCGCATAAAACCAATAATCTCTCAAGAAATCAAACCAGTAGAAAGTGGTTTTACCTTGTCCTTAACCCTTGCGTTGTGCTGGTGTACAGCTTATGACTCAGAGGCAACACGCACCACTACAATCATCCTGCATCCTGTGGAGATTCTCTGAGGTCATCTACTTCTACATGAGCTTCTGTGGACTAGTACGCAGTTCAAAGCACCCAGTGAAGTGTATGTTGCTTTGAGACATTTCCTAAGTCAGTATGTAGCCCAATACACGAATTTCTAAAGCAGTCTGCAAGTCCACTGTTATGATGCTCCTGTTAAGATGGTAACACCTCCAAAAAAAAAAAAAAGTTGGGGAAAGTAGCTCCAGAAAGTCTACAATTTCTATAAGCTTAACTGAAAGAAGGACAAATTTTCTATTACAAAAACAAACTTTAGGCACGCACTTCAAAATAAATGAAAAGAAAAATAATTTATTCTTAGACACAAAAATTTTGAAACACTTTTTCAAAAAAATAGTGATAAACTTACAGTACCTTTAGCTGTCTTGTTTCAGTGCACGGGAAGTGTTTGTTTAAACAGTATGTGATTTGTTCTGCTAAAAAAAAGTCTCCCTCCTGTTCCGTCAGATCTTAACAGCTTAAACAATCGAGATTTTCGTCTTATAGGAATCTCCACACAACCAAAACCCAGACAGACTAGCTGGGAGTGTACAGCTACCCTCTTGTATCCCCTCTTGTAGCACTACAGAAATCAGGAAGACTTAATTTATGATCATTCCTGTTTTCTGCACGATACAGTTGTTTTCTAGAATTTTTTGCAGCAAGCACAGTATTCCATCAGGTAACAGAAGTGTTTGTGCATGCAAATATTGGTAAAAACTTCCAGCCTGCTCTCCCTCCACGAGGAAGGTGCACACACGGAGTGTTTAGTAAGTAAAACTGAACGTTAAGAAGAGGAAACACTTCGGGCCACATGGTAAAGTTAATTTCCCAAAGACCAACTCCTCTGCAGTGCCAGAGGCAGTCATTCACAATCACCTAATACAAAACCTTCAGGGGTTCCTCCTCGCATTCCTTCTGTTCAGTCTCCAGAAACTTGTCTTCTGCAATTCAGCTGGCTAAGCCGTCACAGACCAGAGTTTCAACAGGAAGTGCGGAACAGTACCCTTCAGAATAATCACATGGAGAAGCATAAAATAAGTAAATCTGAGTAGGCAGGAATTACCCAGAGAAGGATAGAGTGTGACAGTGCTACAAACTGAAGCCAATGATGTTGTATTAAGAAAAAGGACGCACGCTAAGTTTGATAAATGGCATTTTTTCACATACTAAGTAATATTCTCTTTACTCAACAGTGAGGTTTTAACTGGAGTACTCTGTCCAGCTTTGGATGCCACACTTACTGAAAAAGTGGACCAAAAAAAGAGTCTGCAGATAGTGAAACGAATGGGAGATTTACAAATCGTGATCCATCAGGAAAGACTGAAATAAAGCAGCACAAGAGTCTTCAGATATCTAAAATCACTGCAACAATGCAGACAGGACATGTAGTAGAGAGTTTGACTTGTAGAAATCTCAGATATTAGGAAAAAAATTGAAATTACAAGGGATTTAGGAAACAGTACCTACAGATGTCATTCAGTATCCAGAAACAGTTTCAACAGTTTTCTGACAAGGAACAACAAAGACATGGGTGATCTCAGACTGGGACAGAGCTGCATGCAGAGTCACACTCCGTAGCTTCTCATGAATCCTCCATGCATCATTTTATCAGTCCGTTATTGCAGAAGACTGATAGCTACCTACAGGAAGAAAACAGAGATTTTAGGCTGCAGGAAAAATGGTGAAAATCAGAGAAACAGAAAGACTTAAGAGAAGGTGAACAAGAGCTGTGCAGCAGAAAGCATATTCAACTTGGATAAATAATAAATGCTCCAATTCTGTTTCAAAGAGGAACAAGCATTTTGGATTCTACCTTACTGTTGCAGTGAACTGAAAGCTTTGTGAGGAACCAAAAGTCTCCAAGATCAACGGTCAAATTCACATGAAACAATATCATGTTCAACTTCATACTCCTCATTAGTTGAGGTAATTTTGGCTTCTGGGCCTGCTACTCCAAACATCTATCTTTTCCCCACATCTTGGGCAGAATATCCCTGAACCCACAGTGATGGCACCTGGTGACTAACACACTGGCCACTGGCAAATTCTGGATAGAGCTCACTCCTTGCAAATTCAGGAAGTATTTACACACAGTAAAAAGTGAAGAAAGACCACCACTTCCACTAAAATTTACAATTAAATTAAAATTTATTTAAATTAAATTACAAATTAAAAGATGAGTTGATAGATAGATTTCTATGTATTGAATATCTACAACTTGTTGAACGCCAGCCCAGTACTCAAGTGTCCCAAAGCCCATCCTGGGGGGATGTGTCAGCAAGTCACGCTCCCGCTCAAACACAACAGTTATCCTGCAGTAACTGTGATTCCTTAATATTCTGCTATTGGGAACTTCACCACCCATTCTACTTATCCCAACTTTTACCTACTGCCTTGTTCTCTTACTGGTATTTTCTAAGGATATACGGAAGAGTAAGAATTAAAATAACATGGCAGTAATGCATCTGTTGTAAATCACTCAAGAGAAACAAAACAATATAAACCAGTCCGGAGCCTTCTGGGGTTATCTGTATATAATCTACTGCAACTAAAACCATTCCTGAGATACTTGACCTAATCCAGTTTTTGAAAACTTCAGTAAGCAAGATTCCCAGGTAATCATTTCCAGTGCTAAACCACTTTCGCAGTTTGAAATATTTCCCTAATGTCTACCTTAAATCTCTTACTGCAAGCCCGTCACCTCTTGCCCTAGACACACTGAACATGAAGAAAAACACATTCCTTCTCTCTGTGGAGAAACTTTTAAAGATTTTTGAAGATCATTACCGCTTTTCCCCAACACTCTCATCTTCTTTAGACTAAACAACCCCAATTCTTTCAGTGTCTCCTCTTATCATGTTTTCTAAGTCTCTGATCATTCTTGAAGTTGAGACTGTGGTAATACGTGGTACACTGAGAAAAAGGAAAATTGACTCCTACACAAAATTCACCATGAAGCTGGGTGACAGAGGGTTTGTTTGAAGAGGTTACTTTTGTATGATGACTGTCTGCTTTGTTGTTTCGTTTTTTTAATGCCAAAATACATATTCTTTTTCTTCTTTGTGACATACAGCATAGGGAACCCAGTGCATAGAGTAGGTAGGCACTACACTCCCTGGTGATAAAACATTTTGGATCCAGGGAAAACACTTATTATGGAAGGCAACTTATTTATGCCAGTAAAGGAAAACATATCCTTCCCAAGATGGTATCCTTGGGATAAATTGATACAAGTGGTATTTGTGATACCAGGATAATTTAAGCAGAAGTCTAAGTAATTTTTAGAAATATGAACAAAATGCTGCATCACAAAGTGCATTTCAGGGAAATATGTTAGTTCCATAATTGCTTTCTAGTGCTGCATTCACTTTCTCTTGGAAAACAATATACAATTGTAATATATACTGAGAAATGTCTACGGTTCAGCTAAAATCAACAAAACTAATCATGGGCATTTTAGAAGATGCTATGTTCTTTAAAACCAGACAAATTAACTCAGTCATTCCCATAATCAGATTCACATACCTAATAGAAGAATGTCATTTATTTCCATTCTCCAGAGGTATACAAGGCCTTTTTTTCCAGAAAAAGGTTTTAAAATTGTAATGCATCTTATTCACCAACATTACCTGAACAAAGAGCGCTATCTCTGAACCTATGGGTACCATGGCATGCAAAGATTGCACTCAAAAGTTAACTGGGTTTCTGTATATGAATTGAGAAAACAATCTTATCCAGAAGAAAGATAGGACACAATAAGAGGTGATAAGTACTGGGAAAATAAGGCTGATGGAAGAAAAGGAAGTGAAAAAAATTTTCCATGCTGAGGACAGAAAAGGTCTTTCAAAAAACTTTTGTTGAGCATGAGACATTAAACGTACCCAAAATGTTGTCCAACAACAACATGACCATGGATCATGTACAATGAAGTCACCAAAGGGTCTTTTACCTATAAATTAGGCAATTTATGACGTAAATTTTGCAGAGAAACTCTTAGCAAGAAAGATTTTTCATGTCCTCAGTGGTTTTTAGATTTTTAACTCAAAAAGAAAGGGATTTTTCAGTATGATAGCTCGTCATCTCTGGCTAGCTCAGAGGAGCCTTGAGAATACAGCATTAAGTAACTTGTCTCCCCTCGTATCAAGAACCTCCAAAATAAAACATAACCATTCAACTCTTTGCATCCTTTAAAAAATCTGTAATGAATTTCCATTTTGTTTTTAAAAATACATTTCACTTGGAAGACACTAGCTGCCAAAAAATCGTCAGAACAGATCTGTATATGACGTTGTCATAAAGACCTACCAGAACATTAATCCTGCGCACTGGAAAATTTCAGGCTACCTCATTTCCATTCTGACAACAGATTATAGATAAATGTTTACAGGTAAGAAGACGTTTCATGGACTTAGGTTGCCAGTACTGTATTTATACTAGTCCGATACAAACTTTTCTATTTGCGTTCATCTTTTCTATCAGTAGTATCTACGCAGCCCTAAGCCGCTACGTGGCTCTTTCCTCCAGCTGTAAGCTCATTTTAAGGCTCTAGAAAATCCAGTCTGATAACTGTTCCACAAATTAACCAGGGGAAGCAACAACTAGAGAGAACTAAAACCACTGGTTAAATTGGCCTATGGTTCTGCTGGAACAGGAAAACCGTCTTTGTAAATCACATCCTCTCAGAAAAAAGGACCATGTAAAACCTGTTTGTGAGCCTCCAAGTCTATCTGGAACAAGGATCTCCTATAGCCTGAGCAGCTCAAAAACAGGGGCCTGTTTTGTTTTGGCCTGTAGTCTATTTGGTCCATAGTCACCTCCAGCATTCTGCATGTGCAAGGACCACCTCTGCGTCTGCTTCCACAAAAGCAGATCCTTCTAAGCTGCCTCTGTACTTAAAAATACTATCTACCAAAAGCAGGTACAGTGAAGTCTGCCACATCTGTTCAATTTTCTGTAACTTAATTCTGAGAAACAGTGAGAACAGTTCATGTGTTCTCTAGAAAAAAAAAAGACGCCCATCAAATAGTTATTGAGCAATAAGGACAACCAACATCAGCTGGAAAAGCTCTTTGACTGCTTTCTTGTCCCCAAGAAATATGGTAGCAAAAGGATTAGCCTCACAGGCCCACCACAGCATATACAGGGATATTAAAAAAGAACATTTGTGCATTTGTGAACACAGTAATTTTTCCATTCTCCATCTCCTGGACTGCTGTACAAGTTTTGAGCTGGTGGCGCACAGCCGTTAACGGCCTACCTGACATAACAGGAGCGAATGGCCTAGAAAACAAGTGGCTTAAACCATCCCTGCTTCGAAGAACCCGTAATGACTGCTAATAGCTCTTCCTCGTTCAGAGCTCCCACAGGTGCAGTCTGTCATGTTGCAAAGCCAAACGTGAACGGCTGCTTCCTCTTTGGGCTCTGTGAGCCCACCACGGGAAGTAGACATCTCACGGCATTTGAAAAGTCTCCATCTTTGAAATGTAGCCCAGATCTGGAGCATCCTGTACCTATTAACGGGAAAGCAGCTTAGCAGTTATTGCTTTTGGAGATCTGACTCAAGGTAAATAAAGGCAACATCTACACTGTGGGACCCCTGAGTGTGTCCTAGCTGTGTCCCAACTGTGTATCAGATGAGACCAGAGACCCATGTTTGCACGCTGGTTTCCAAAAAAAAAGGAAATCTTGGCATGCCAGCCAGCAAAGAGGCACCACATGCTCCCACAGGACCTCCACAGTATACAGGATCCCAACTGGAGAGCACACTGTGGCACATACCTGTGGTCTGCAGAGCTACTCCAACGACCCAGGCTGAAGCTCCACAGAGAGAATAAACCATGAAATGACAGCTGAATAAGGAAGTCTGTCTAGTCGCCAGCAGTCTTGTTCCTGCTGTTGCCACTGCACCACTGGAAACACCAGTAAGAGAGCTGGAGTCTCACCACCAGGTTCTCACAGCAGACAGCTCTGACATTGCCTTAACCTTGAAATCACGACTGGGTGAGGCAGTGGTTCGCTGGATCCTCTCCAGCGATTGCTTGCCTAATTCTCCTATTAAAAGTCAACATACTCATAGGACAAACACCCAAATGACCAAGTTGTGTACAGGAGTCATTATTGTTAAGAGCAGCCCATTGCAAAACCTCTCTGTTATGAGCAACAGTCAATTTGTGCACCATTTTTATTCTCTGTTTCTTAGAGAAGCCTAAAACTGTATTTGAACCCCATAAATGCCAGTAATAACTTTTCTGTTGCTACAGATTTCACACTGGGGCTGTTTAAGTTATCCACTGATAAGCACCAAAACAAAACTTCTGAAGAGTAATAAAGTGAAATCTTCAAGAAAGAACTCACATGGATAATCAGCAAAAAGTCTGTTCCCAGGCTGCGAGGCCCACCACAGGACACTCCAATGCTTCATGAAGTAAAGGCTGTAGGGCCAAATATGTCACCGTGGACAACTGGTTTGTGGATACTTTGATCTAAGATGGAAGCTCAAGTGCAAACCAGGACTGAGCCGGATCATCAGAGAAGCCCATGGTAAACGCCGCCCATGCCGTAGTGCTTTACCAACCGTACTTTCTAGCTGTCCTCCTCTGCACCAAATTCATTTCACTTGAAAAAATACTGTAACAAAAGTAGATTTTTAAATATTTTCCATTGTTTGAATCTGAAGGCCAGGGAGGGATTTTGAGGAAGGGTCCCAGATGACAGAAAAACATTTGAAGACTCATCCCGTAATGGAAAAGCAGCGAGTGTTGTTCCCGCTGGGTGGGTCGGTGCCAGCACGCCAGCGCAGTCAAAGAGGGGCATTCGCTCTCTGGAAACCTGCATTCCCCTATACTTATCTAGACTTATACCCAAGCGTGAATAAATTTTTTATGAAAGAATAAAAAAGGCACTAAATACATGATCTTAACACCCGCTTATGACATAAAAAGCCGGAATGGCTACGTTCAGCAACACACAAGTGCCACAAGAAGTGCCTGTTGCCTTTTTTGCCCCGCACTGGGGGCCAGTGCCCGGCCCCCGCAGGCACAAACCCCAGCAAGGCCGGCGACAAGCACCGGAGGAGCTCGGCCCCCTCCCCGAGCGCCCCCCGGGGTGCCCCTCACACACACCCGCCGCCAGCCGGGGGCTCCCCGCCGCCCCCCAGCCCCGGTGCCGCCGCCCGGGCCCCTCCGCCGGGGCGGGGCGGCCGTTCCTCGCCGCCATGCCC
>VXBO01011798.1:621620-671376 GCA_013400135.1 Rhinoptilus africanus | reverse complement strand
GGGGACGGGGACAGGCGGCGGCCGGCCGGTGCCGCGTCCTTTGTTGCGTGCCGGCGGTGACATCACCGTCTGGCGTTGCGCTGCTGGGGTGACGCGCCGGGACGGGGACGGCTTTGTCCGGGCGCCTTCGCCATCGCCCGGGCTCCGCTCCCGTATTTTTAGCAGCATCTGATCCCCAGTAAGTAACCGGATCCCGTTTCCCTCGGCCCCGTGGGGCACCAGCAGGGAGGGGTTTCCCATCGCTGGGGTATTTTTTTTTTTTACTGTCTCAGGGAGAGTGTGTTAATTGACGTCTTGATGACGAATCGAGGAAAAATAAAAGGGCCAGGTGTTTTCCTCAGGGCGGAGGATGAGCGGCGGCGAGGGGAGGCCGGGCGGGGGGTTGCGCTTGGCCGCTGCCCCGAGCGGGGCACCCGCGGGGCGGCTCTCGGCGCGCAGCGCTCAAACGTGAGGGAAAAATAATACTTCCAGCGGTGTAACTGCACGTTTTGTGCAAGTTCTAAAAGTATTTTCCTACCTGAGGTAATTGGATGCGTTCCAGAGAAACCTATAGCCGTGACACAAATTCTGGAGGGTGAGTTGGGAGCTCTCTGTGTCCCGGGGTTGGAGTCATTGGGAGCTTGCAGGCCTTGATGTATAATTAACAAAAATTGCAGGAAGCGTTTAGCTGGGCAGAGGTGTTATCTACAAATGCTTTAACATGTTGAGGAATTCCAGATCTGATGGGAAGCCCCTCACGAGGAGCCCCACGCGAGGCAGCAGGGAAGCTGCGCTGCTGCCTGGTGGTTTTATTTAATCTTAGAATAAATTTCCTGATGCGGGGAATTTTTTTTTTCCTGACTTCCAAACTGTGTCGTCTGAAGTCCAATAAATAGAAAGTGCTTGGTGGCAGATTAAGTTTTTAAAGGCTGTGCTCTAAATTAAATCAAGCCTGAATTGTCCCTGTGGTTTAGGAATGCATAGTATTTTTGTCAAATCATATTATAAAGTTTGGTGGTTCATACTATTTGTTGCATTTACATCTGATACAAGAAAGAGTTGCGGAGGTTTGTTTTTTCCCCTTTGAAAACAACCTGTTAGCTCTTGTAAGAATCACAGATGGGATATATGCCTTAGGCAGGCCTTCTCGTGTGGATTTCGGTGTAGATAAGTACTCTTCCTCCGTCACTGGGGTTTTTTTTGATGCAGAATTTCTTGCTCACAAGGGTGGATGGTTGACTGAGAACACAGTAAAATAAATGAACCTACAGGTGTCTATTACCGGGTGAGTGTATTCATAGCAAAACTTCCCCCACTTGAACAGAAGCTGTGTAGCATCGGGGGACGTGCCCACAGGCGCTTGGCTGTCTCCAACAGCATGTCCTGAAATCCCCTCCACTCATCCCAGCAATTCCTAAAGCTTCACGTTAAGGTAGCATTTTGTGTCCCGTATAGTCAAAATTCAAAGTTACAAACCATTGTGATAAAAATCTAATTTATTTATTTGTTTTTTAAAGACCTTACCTACAATATTATGCCGCACTTCATGCACTTCGAGGTCAAGGGGATTTAGAATTTTGAATTATTTGGAGTTTGAGAAGCATAAGCCAGACTCCAAATGTAAACAATTCCTTATGCTTTTTTATTGCTGTTGTGCTAGCAATAGGTCACTCTCTCTCATTTTAAGTTCCAAGTGGCAGCTTGGATTCAGTGTTACAAATGGGAATTTAGGAATTTTTCCTTGTGTGTGATAATTACTTCTTTCACAGCGTCTTAACCAGAATTAGAGTGTATATGAGACTATACAGACCTGAGGAAGCAAAGCAAGGTAGAGGATAAAATGAGTTTGAAAACTAGCTTGTGGCAAGTGCGTGCAAGAAACTAGGAGATGAACAATTTAAAATCGAGCTACTGAAATTTCAGTTGTAAAATGGATAAATTTTAGGAGAGAATAAAATCGAGTATGTTTGCTTCTCTTGGGCTTGCAGCGATGATGTGTCAGCTTCCTGAAGGGGTCTTACAAGGTGTGCAGACTAGGAGAAGGAGGCTTCTTGGGTGAAGACAGAGTCGTAGAAAATTGCTTCTATGTCTCTTATAATACACAAGTTACCTTGACGTTTAAAATACTTCTTTTGTGTTCTGTCAGGGTTGTTCCATGGGCATCCGTATGGGAATCTTGTTAGGCCATCATTTTTATTTAGCTGTTTATTTCTAACTGCGCCCCCAATAATCATTTCAGTATTGCATGCCAAATTTCTTTTTATCAGCGAGTGCTATTGAATGGGCAGTGTAAAATTTCCTGCTTCCAAAAGTGAGATGGAAAATTGGGTTGGCAGTGTGGACATGTGGAGTAACGGGGAATATAACATCCATTCAGAGGCTCTGCGTGTACCTGTCTCTGCTCTCGGCTTCTGTGGGAGTATGTGTTAGATGCTACAGTGGAAAGGCTTCGGAGAGGAAGCATCTTTTTAAACAGGTATCTGAGTTAACGAGAACACGGTCCATTAAAACGTCAGCCATGTTTCCACTGCATCAAGCTTAACAGCTAATGTGGGAAATAATTAAAACCTACCAAAAAAAAGACCGTGTTTGTGTGTGTGGAGAAAGCAAGTGATTTCAAGAGGGGACCAACATTTTCATAGACAGATGCTAATTTTGGATGCCTTCATTTTAGAACACAGAAATTACAACTGTTTTTCTAAGTGCTAAGCGCATGCAACTCCATTTTTAACCAGTGAATCTGTGATTAGGAAGGAGTTAGCTTTGGGTTTGTTTTTTCTCAAGTCCTCAAAATTGAGTATGCTTTCAAGTTTGTTTTCCTTTTCTGTGTATGACTTCTTCGCCATCTGTTGGCAATATGCCTTCTGCTGTTTTTCTGTACAAGTTCACTGTTTTTTTCCAGTTTCTCTTACTTCTAGTAGTTCTCAAAGACTTTATTTTGCAGAACAGATGTGCCACTCTTAATCCTCGTCTCCTATTTCTGTTCTTAAGTAGTTCCTTAATAGTTGCAGGAAATAGTTTGCCAGTTTATTAAACTTTGGAATTTTATACAGTAAAGTAAAGAGTACTTTACATCTTTTCTGTCTAAGTTTCTGAGAAGTACTGCTGTGGACAATGTATGCTGCACTCTTCTGGAAAAAGACGTATAGCACTTGCTAAATTAAAAAGCTAGAAGCATGGGAGATAAGTGCAGGTTCTTGGTATTGGTACTGAACTTATAAAAGCACATTTGAAATGTTGACGTGGCAGACAAACTAATGAAATATTTTACCCCTTTACTTGAAGTGATCCAAAGTGTAATCTTACAGGCCCGGATAAAATGTTTCAGTGGAATCTAGTGGATTTTTTTTTTTTCTATTTGGAGGGATTAATTTAAAAGCTTTTGACCTGGATACTCCTTTTGATTAGGCCGTAGGCACAAAATGAGACGAGAGACCACAAATATGAGCTTAACCCAATGTCGTGCTCCTGTAATCTTCCAAAAGCTGGTGGGGGCAGCAGGTTTTGAAAGCGCAATTTAGGGTGTCTCATGGCTTCTCTTGAACTGAGGTTGCTGCAGTGGCCTCCTTGAGTTTCCTCTGTTACCTGAACATCACCTGTACGCGTTTTACCCTCACCCCCATCCATCTGTCTTGTGCTTTGCGCTAGCCCTCCCCAGTTCAGGAGCCTGGGGTGAGGTCAGTCACTCTGGGGGATCCCTCAGCCTGGGCGCAGGGCAGTAGGTGCAGCCCTGGCGTGTTGCTTGTCCAAGGCGCTGGAGAAATCCCCAGTTTGAACAGTCAGAAAACTTTCCTGAAATAGTCTACTGCGTTTCTATGTCAGACTTACCCCTGTGGGTGTGTGTTGGATGTATTTTGTTCAGCAGAGAAGCAAAGCTTTTATTATGCTCTCATAATGACTTAAGTAATATATTACATTGATGTTCTGATGCTCTCTTCTCAAAGGCATGGTAATTAATATCATTAAAAGTTGCAAACCAAATTAATTCTGATACAGGACTTGCACCCATTTATAGAAACATCTGTACGAAATTCTCTTGGGCTGCAAATGAGATGATTTATCATCTGTGATGGTGTGTATTGTACAAGAAGGAAGACTACAGTAGTATGATGTGTTATAATTTGACATTGAGTGGTTGTGCAAAGCTAGAACTGCTGGTATATGTTGGAACAGCATAAAAGGAGGAAAGATGTGATGGGAAACATTACATACAGAAAGCTACCCATGAAATAAAGTAAACCGACTAGTAAGTTTACTTTCATGTAAGAGAAAGGAGTATATTTAAAAATTGCATAGGCAGGTTTTGCCCTTTTCTCTGCTTGTCCTCCACATCTCGTGTGATGACATGTATGATTTACTGTTGTATTTGTGGATGTGGACTGAAATACTGCTTCTGTCCACAATTTCTCATTCCGGTGGAAACTTCAAAGGGCTTCAAACAAGACTGTCTCTCTGTTAGTGCGTTGCTGGCTGGTGCCTTCTAGCAGCAGTGCCCTACCTGCGGATCCGCTTCAGCCAGGAGAAAACGGGACAGGGGAGCTGAAGTTGAGTTTGCTGCATGGATGAGAAATGGTGGAGTAAAACAGGGATGTTTTGTGTTTACTCCTTTTTCAAGAATATGATTGTTTGAGTTACCGTATATAACTGGTTCTCAGAAATGAACAAGCGTTATAATAAGATTCTGGAATTACATCTCTAACTGTGAAAGACCAAGCACTAAGTGCTAAAGTCACTCCTGATAAATTGTTGTGTTACAATTTAGATGGCTGCATTCAGAAAACCTATAGACCCTCCGTGTCTTGTGATGCTGTTCTGGTAAATTATTTGTATGTGCAAAGCAGCAATAAGCTTTTTTTTTAATGCTTGTATAGGGATATACAGTTCATTTTTCCAGATAGTAATGAATTATATGTATTATGAACTTCATTGTAATAGCATCCAAGGATATTTGGTTAGTGCACGGTATGCCATGACACTTCTTGCTCCTTCCACGATCTGAAGAACTGAGCAAGCTGTCTACAGAATTCTGTTGCTGGTAATCAGCGCTAGACAGAGTTTCCTGCGGCTGCTGAGTCTAACTTCCCTTCTAGATAACAGTTAGAAAAAACTGTGCACCTGTATTTCCTGCCTTAATGCATACTGTTTTCAGCGTAGCCTGCCAGGCTGGCTGGCTGGTGCCGTCTTCCATTTTGCTAGTGAAAAAAGCTGGGGGGGCAGAGGAGAAGAGAGGAAGGAAAATAAAGGATACTAGATGGTATCACAGAGTTGGGTAACTTTGATCTTGAAAATACCCATTCATATAATGCTTTTAATGAATATTTTAATGAATATTGGCGGAATATTGTAACTCTTTGCCTGCTTAAAATAGATTTTTAACTCCGATTGGTTATAAATATGCATTAGACATGGCTAGAGGAAATGGGTAATGTATGCTGATGTCCTCTATGTTATCATTTTTCTGTTATGAAAATCAAAGCCAGTTTCAAGACTCAGTGTTGTTGAGTTGGCAATCGGTAAAGATCTATTCCTAGCCGTTTCGGCCAGAAGGTTTTCCAAGAGGAATTTTGAAAAGAATAGGATATACTTATAATTTTATTTGAGAAAGCATTGCTTGCTGTTTTACATGGATTTCTGCAAGAAACGTCTTGAGTTGGGTCAAGATACTATACAAGGTCCCTCCCTGTCTGCCCGTGTCCCTGTTCATCAATTAAACAAAGGAAATAAGCTCGGTTTAATGAACACTTTTGCAGACCTTGGTAATGGTTGTAGTCAAACTGGTTGCAAAATGTAATGTCAAGAAACTAAAAATAACACCGCTTGCTTGTGACAGACTTGTGTCTTCCAATCTTTGTGCTTGTCCTTGTTATTGCCTCCCCATAGACACACAGAGAGAAACGTATTTATATTTTGAAGAGGTAATGGTCTGTGGAATAGACTAAAGCAAATCAGCCCTGACTTTTCTATGAGCTAATGAAACAGCTCCTAAGAGACCAAAGAATTACAAAATGAGCAGGTTTTTAGGGATGTCGTGGCTGAGTTAGAATAAAACCTCTCCGGGGGGATAAAGCTGAAGAGTCACCATTCTTTGACTCTGAAAGGCAAAGCGAGCTTCAGTTGGTTTAGACCACAAGAAAAATTTGCCCTGACATTGTGAAGGTCTCAGAAGTGAAGATGTGTCTTGCTTCCTGAAGGCAGGAGAAGATGCTATCTTTCTCGTCCTTCTGCCAGCCTCCTGGGGGGCAGCTGCAGCAGCAGCAGCCTGTCCCGGCAGAGCGAGAGTCGATGTGTAGCTTCTTGCTGGGTACAGCTGCACTGTGGGCTACAACCAAAAAAACCACTCCATACCCCCAAACTAAATAAAACCCCCAAACTCTACCCAAAAATCGATGTAGCAGCCCTAGCATAAGCATTCATCATTCTTAGTTCAGTCTTCTCTTTAGTTTGTAACTTTTGGCAAAGCACTTAACTGGTCTGTGCTTTAGTATCCTCACTGTAAAATGAGGAGTAAAGGAGTAATAAAGTTTATCTTTAGTGCAGGCATACTTGGTAATTTAATTCCTCTTTGTAAAGCGTTCCATGATAATTTGATTTTAATAAAATAATATTGCTCCATTATAAAACAAAGCTCTGCAGGAATTTATGACAAACCTGCTGCTGTAGAGAAGAAGCTTTATCAGAAGATCTGTTTAAGGCAGTAGATAAGTCTCCTAAAATCTTCTTTGGAATCTGATAGTTCAGCGTTTATTTGGCAGCCTGTGCTCCAGATGCTCTATTAGTAGGAATGAAGAGGCCGTGGAGGTGGCAATAAGAAATCTTGCCTAATCAGGATGATGAATCTTTGTTGTGCTGGGAGATAGTGCATTCTTTCAGGCAAGCCAACCCAAACAAGCAGTACTGCTCTCCCCAAAATCTAGGACCACCAAGTGTTTAGGAAGCTCTTATGTTTCCTGTGTGTTCCACTGGTTCATTTCTGTGATCAGCAGCTGTTGCTGGACATACATCTGGACTTCAGTTTCAGAACCACAGAAAACAAACTAGTTTTATGTTTTGAAGAGATAACGATCTGTGGCATGGACTAACACAAATCAACTGTGACTTTCCTATGAACTAATGAAACAATTTCCAAGAGACCAAACAGTTATAGAGAGTGGTTCTTTTATTTACCAGTCCTCCATAGGAATCTGCCGGCCGCTCTGTTTCTCATCAGTGAAGAAGAAAGTCAGAATGCCGGTGGCATAAAAGCTGCTGGGCCACGATCCGCGCGCAGTGACACGGACAAACAGCAGATGCATGCAGCAATGGGAGGAGGAGATAAAAGAACCGTCTTTTCAACCGCAGTTGCGTCAGCCAAATCACAACCAGCTGGTTTATTGCATTGGGCATTTCTGCTGATCCACCAGACTGCTTATGCACGCTCTCTGCTTCGCACACGTGCACGCACGCATACCATCGTATCAGAGGCTGGGCTGATCTTTGAGCGTTCTCATCCTGCCTCTTGTTCTCAGCCACTGGTTTAGTTTAGGGATGATGTAGACCTGAGGTGCCTGGGGGAGGAGTGAAACTGTGGGAGGAATGAGAGAAACTGTGACTCAGGAAATTCAGTTTCTCCCTTAGCCCCAGCAGGCAGCGATGAATGTGCAGGCTATTATCCCTGCAATACTGAAACCTCTTTCCTTTGATCGTGTTTTTTGGACACTGGAGAGGCCTCTGTGTCCTCTTGTCTGCTCTTTCCCCACTCGGATCAATTTGTATTTCTAGAGGCATAGTTCAGAAGTGGTCTTGTATGTACTTTACTCAACTCCAAGGCCAAATGCCCCTGCAGGATCAACCTCCTCCTCAGGCAAAGAGAAATCTTGGCTGGCTGACAATGCCAAGTTTTCTAGAGCTTGGGATTGTAGCTAGTCCACATGCCATTAGAGTTTGGACTGCTAAGAGAGGTCCTAGAAGCATCAAGGAAACGCCCAGTTTATAACTAAGAAAATTTAATGAAGCCGCGTGAATACCCAGTGGTGAGCAAAAAGTCATTCAGTGCTGGTTTGGACAAAAGCAAGGAATCTGCTATTCTGCAGCTGTGATTAAAACCATTAAATTTATGAGATACTGCCAATTTCTAATCTTTGTCATGCCGTAACTGCTTTAAAAAAAAAAGTCAAGACCAGACCATAACCGAGAAATGTATCTATAATATAGCTATATATACTTGGACAGTAGTTCTGTAGAGGCTGTGAGGTTTCCCTGTAGTCCTCACCACTATCGCTCTTTATAGCTCTCCTGATGATTTGTATACAGTCTCTAGCTGGAAGGAAATGGAGCCATATTTACCTGACTTTATTTATTCCAATAAGATGCATCTTGGACGCGAGGGATAGAAATCTTTTATGACTCAGTGTGCAAACGCTGCAGAGTTGGATGAGGCTGGGTGCTCTTGCCCTTTCTGTTTCAGAGCTGCGTGAGACTTATCTAAGAGATCAAAGTGCATCAGATTCCATTATTTCAGTATCTATGGGCCAGTATAATGCATGACTGCTCTGGGACGATGTCTGTGTCTGACTTTTATTCATCATTGTAATTAAACCCAGATACAGAGTTCGTTCTGTGTACTGAACGTTAATCACAGCATTTTATTAACATGGTTGTCGAAATCTGTAATTCAGACAGTGTAGGCTAAGACCAGTATTTGTTTTGCCTGAATAAATTAATTTTATTTAAAATTCAGAAAGAAAAGTGATTGCTCCCAGGTTTTGAGCAAACGTGTGTAAGCATTGCACGACTACAGGCGTACCAAACTGCTGAACTGGTCTGGTCTGTGCTGTTGCTTAACAAAAAGCAGTTAACTGCTGTATTCGGTGGAAACTATATAAAAGGCTCAGATCAGCAAACTAGTGCTGCAAGTTCAGGTTTAGTTAAGACACTGGAATAATTTAACATGTGTAGACTTCATTTTGTGCTCTAGAATAGTACTTGTTTAATTGCTGTTGCCAGTTTCTGATATTTTGGAATTTCTTTTGGTTGTTTTCTGTTTAGGTATTATGATTTTTACTGCAGTTGCTTCCGTCTATCTTCAGTTTAGCTTATGAAATAAGACTAAGTCATTGCTTTAGTGTCTCCTTCACGGAGTTCTGTAGTGTTATGCCTATAGAGTTGGAGGGTTGTCCCACAGAGAGTGGCATCCTTGAAAGCATATCACCCTTCTTGAAAGGAAACGATACCACTTTTAACATTCAAGCAAAAATACTTTATTTAAATTAACTGTTAATTCTTTTTTAGGTTAGTGCTTTTTCACCTTTTAGTTCCTGGGTCTCTGAGGCTCTATGGGCTGTTTTTATAGTGCTCACAAGAGCTAATAAAATCCCATCTGTAGTCACTAAACTGAGAATACAGGTCCGCACCCCTACTTGAAAATTTTTAGGGATCTGCAAATCATAAACTACTAAGAAGCACTGTGTAGGCAGTGTTACTCTAAGGTGTGTCCTGAGCCAAGAAAGCTCCTGCTTGCCCTGATAGAGACATGCCTCTAGCTAATGGCACCCAGGTGATGCTGCAGTGGCTGTGATGGCCAGGAGCCCTCCAGCAGCTGGGCTGAGTGACATGGTGGCCTTTGGCCCACACCTGAGTGAGACACTCAGTTGCTCTCCCACCCCATGCTCGACTGGAAGCGGTAGTGTGGTACTTAATCCATCTGAATGGATTCATACGGAAACTCACCTGGAGTGCTGATGGGTTGTGTATGATCCTTCCAGCCAGTCATCTGTAAGAACCAAAAATTTTATATTATGTCTGAATTTAGACATACTCTGGAATTTCTAAGAATTGAAGTTGTATTTATTTTACTGTGTGGCTAAACTACTGCAAGTAAGTTTACCAAAGAGTAGCCATTCCATTTGTAAATATAGCAGGGTTCTTGACTCATGGCAGATGGAGTCAGGTATTCAGAGACACAATGTTTAATAACTTATTAGTTTTATTTATAAAAATCCTTATAAAAAAAAATCCTTTTATAAAAAAAGAAATACTATCAGCACAAAATTTCGTGCTCCAGGTAATCTTTGTTTTCCTCTATAAACTGTATTCTTGTTCAATGAGTAACCTGTTTTTTTTTTTTCTACCTCCCAGAAGCAGCAAGATGACCTAGATCTAGAGCTTCCTGGGGAAAAGTTCACTTCACCCTATATATAGCTTCTCCTGAGGTGTCTTCATGTAGCTGTCACCTACTCTGAGCTGATGAACTGAGGAGAGAAGAGCTATAGTTTTAGGCTGAGGTGGGAAAGGACAGTGGTTCATGCTTCCTCTTTTTCTTTAGGGTCTAGTCAATGCATTTTACGTGCATGCCACTGTCTGGATTCCAGCACGGCGCAGGCCAGGTTTCCAAACTCCCAGCTGCAACATACAGAATGTCATGTATGTGTGTCTCCTCAATGTGCTGCGGCTGAATAATGACCCATTACCTCTTGGTTAACGAGTGAATTGGATGATGCCTTTGTGCTGGCAGGAGTTTCTGCAGTGGACTCTGAACGTGATGTCCTGGGGTCAGTGTGTTCTTTGCTCTGGTCGGATCACATAGATGGAGATTCCTCCAAGCAGCACTGCTGGCATGGTGATATTTTTGTTGGAAAGTGAAAACTGGGAAAATGGTAGTAACAACTATGTCATGGATGCTACCAAACAGGCTGTTGGTGTTGAGGGATCAGACAAATGTTTCCACCGCAGGGTAATAAGTGAAGTGGTGAGGAGTACTGTAAGCTGAGGGAAATTTGTCCATCCCTTTGTCAGTGTAAGGCATTTTTTTAAATATAGGAGAGTTTGTCTGAGTCAGTGCATCAGCAGCTTGAGCTGTTTGGGTTTCTGCAGCCTTTCTGGGGAGAGAAGGGTACTTTCTGTGTTGCTAAAGAAAGTGCCACTGCCTGACGACACCGCAGGCTCCTCTCCTGGGTCCTTTCCCACAACAGGGACAGGTGCCAATGGAACCCTGGGTGCTCCTGTGTTGAGGTGTGTACATGTCCGGCACATGGGGAAACTAGCATCTGCATTCCTTTATCTTGATTTGAGGCAGAATTCTGCTCCAGGACTTAAAATAATGGCTTTGACAGACACTGCTCAGGAGTGAATGTGGCCAAGGCCAAAGGAGAGGCTTAGGGACCATCTCTATGTTCAGTGGGCCACAAGCTGAAAGCAGGCAAAAATATGGCCTGCCTCTTGATCAGCATTGTGTGTATCCGTGTTTTTGGTGCAAGGAAGTCTGATCTAAGCATCCGCTGCTGCTGAAAGGGAGGGCTTTGCTTTTCCCTCCCGTTTCCCGCTTGCAGCCGTGTGTTCCGGAGTCACTTTATGGTGGCTTTGGTGTTTATCTGATCCCTCAGTGAGTCAGCTCAAACCCTTCAAGCGTCTGAAATGGGTTCTCTTGCTCTTATTTTCCTCCTGTCGGATTAGTGAGCCAAACTGACTTCTTGGTGGAGATCAGGTTTATCTGCGCTCTTTGCCATCTGTATATTGTGTTCTATGTTGTGACATCTCTGGAAAGGTCTAGAGGTGTCAGGTACTAGATGTGTGCTGTTACCACCCAGTATTACCGGAGTTTTGGCTTCTTCATGTTGTAATTAAGGATATACTTGAACTTAATTGCATACTAGAGCAGGCACAGGAGGAATATCTGATACTGGTTTGGGCAGTGGGTGCATTTGGGAATGATCTGTAGATGAAACGCAGTCTCAAGGTGCCATTTTGAACTTCAGTGGGGCAGTGATTTTGGTTGGAGGTTTTGCTGCTTCAGGACAAACCTCTGATGCAGACAAAGCCTTAATTCTGTTTTTCTTAAATGGGATTGTTCTGGTTTAAAAAAAAAAAAAAAACAACAAAAAACCAACAAAACATAACAAAAGAATACAAATCTGTCTACTGCAACCACCATTAAAGTTGCCTGGATGCTTTTCCTCACTGTTTTGTTTTTTAAAGAAGCTTCATTAATGTTACCTCACAGTAGTTCGTGAGCGCGTTTGGTAAGGACAGGAGTGGGTGAAGACTTTTGCCGGCTGTTCGTGTTGCGCAGCAGACTGTGCTATCCCTTGGGACACAACTGCCCACAGTAACATCATTCATCGGCTTTGTGGGGTGCTGCTCTGCCTCTTTCCTCACACAAGCCTTCCAGTTATGACTCCGTGGATGGGTTCCAAAGTCTGAACATAACTTGGCAAGCTTTGTCACTGCTGTTTGGAGCTTGATTACCTTTGTGCATATGTATGTGAGGGCTGCCAGTGTATGTGGCTTTTATTAAACAACCTCCCTGTTGTCTAAAATGTTTAGAATTAAGAAATTATTTAAGAATGCAAGAGCAGAAGCTAAGCTGGCCACCTCAATTTGGCTGTCTTGTTTTGTGTGTTGTGACTCCTCATTCTGGTTTGGTGTCCCTCAGGAGAGGCTGCCAGTCTCCTGTTGAAGCCAGTCTTAATTTAAAGCAAATTGAGGGACAAAACTCTGTTTCAAGAAATAAACTTGAGAAGCAAATCTTGCTGCTTCTTCATGCATCCACTTATGCAGCGCTTCTAACTCTCGTAATTTCTGCAGTAATGCCATGCTCTCACATAGCTTGAACCTTCTTGCTCGGTACCTTTCTGTTTAGTTTTCTGAATTCAGAACCAATAATGCTGAACATGAGCAGTAAATACCATCTTTACAGCTTTTTTTTTTTTTTTTGATTTAATGAACCAAGTCAGGTCAGGCTTAATTTTTGGCTTAGAGACCTACAAAAAAAGCCGGAGGAGTTGTGGCTGCTGGGGCAGTGAGGGACACCCTTCCTCCTTGGTCACTGGTAAGCAAGTGGCTCAGCATCTTGTCCGGGCTGTGGGGCACTGCAAAGCTGTAGAAACCATTTTCTGAATGAGAATGCTTGCTGCCACTGACGTTGCCTTGGTTTATTTCACAAAATATCCTGGCCAGGTTTCAGTCTGAATACAGTAAGGCATTTCAGCTGTACAGAATTTACTATTTAAATTAGACCAATAGCTATTGCCCTTTCTTCCTGAAGAAAACTGAAGTAACACATCAAACTGAAGTAAGATACATATTTTTGTATCCCAGATGCAGAATGGTTACCGTGTTCCAGCAATAAAGTGCCTGTAATGGACACAGAGTGCAGTAATCCCACGTACACTTGTTCACAGATGACCTTACATTTTGCTTGCCGCAGGCCATATCACTGCCAGCGGTGCAGCTGCCCGGTGCTACTCAACCAACACAAGTGGGTTTATAAAGCTGGAGATTCAGAATGTGCTAAAACTTCCATCTAGCATACGGTCAGCAGAATACGCTTTATAAAGGTGTTTTTTTCAGCCCTGTCTTCACTCCTGCTTTTCTACGTGTAGATTGTACTGCAGGAAACAGGGTTTGGCCAAGAACCTTTGTCGTTCTGCTGTAGGTCTTTTCCACCAGCAGGCTATTGAAAACCCAGCAGAGACCGAACCAGAATTGCTAATGGAAAATTATTTTGTCCAAAAATTTCTTTTTTGACTTCTAAAGCTTTTGTTTTGTTAGTGTCTTAAACTTCCAGGTGGACGTGACAATGTCTGCAGACATTTATAATAGCCTCAACAAAATGAGGCTCAGATTTAATGAGCGTTATCTTCTGTATTTTATTTAAATTGGCTTGGAGTTAAATATGACAAGTATCATTGCTAGTTGTTACACTGCATCATAGATTATATTACTGTGGATAACAGCCCTGTTTGGTACAGCGTTGGGAATTGCATATTAACAAGTGTGTGAATTGAACTGATTTCTGGTGTCTGTGAACGAGGGGATATATGGATAGTTACGCCTATGCTCAACGAAGTTATTTTCTGCAGACAACATATAATTTTTTTGCAAGATGCTGGTCAGGCTTTGCCCTTACTGGTCCTACAAGGGAGCCTCTTTTGATCAACCGAGAACTAAGGCTTGAGAAGCTATTTCAGAATTACAGATTATTTATGGCAAACTTGCACCTGTTATTCTTGTACTGAAGAGATCTTTAGTTGTTTTACTGATGTTTACTCTCCTGATTTATTTAGAGATGAGTCTTATATCACTTTCAGCCTTTGTTTTTCTAGGCTAATGCTTCTATTTTTATATTGTTTGTTAGTAGATGTGATATTCAAGCAACTTGGTTTTCCTGAAAAACAAAATCTGTCTTAGCCACAGTCAGTGAAACTAAAACACACACACACAAAAAGAAAGATTAAAGCAGGGTGTGTTTTAAGTGATTGAGGGATTGTTGACTGACTTCTCGGCATCTTGCAATGAATTTTGTCATGGTGATTGATAATGGAAGTCATAGACAACATTCACTTTAAATCTGCAGAATGTGCAGGTCAGAAGTCCAAGAGGACAGCACCTTTTCATGTGCTGCTAGCCATTATTCTCTCTTATTGGGGTAAACCATCTCATAACATGCTGAAGACCTCACCAGGAATGCAGTGTTACATGAAGTCATGCAAAAAAAAAAAATCAGGGCCAGGCCTGTAAGTTATTTCAAGGCTAATTTCTGTACAAAGCTTCAGCGGAGCAAAGAATTTTTCTTTAACCTGATCTGCTAGTCTGAAATTGCTCCGCAGGGTACTTGCTGTATGGCTTTCGGCAGATTTCATTTGGTGAATGTCAGACTCATTTTTGCCAAAGTTCATGGAGAAAGCCATGCCCAACCCTTGTCTACCCCCAAGGAAGCATCTAGAGCCGCCCATCTCCCAGAAGGATCGGTTTATTTCTGCTTCTACTGTCTGATTCAAAACAACAAATGACAGAACAAAAAATGGTTTGTTGCAGTAACTTCTATTCGTGTTTTTATTGCAGTGGAGATCTGCCTATAGGAAAGGAGGTATCCCAAAGAAAGACAGGAATTCAGACTTACCTTGCTGCCTTGCCTGTTTGGTTCAGAGGTTACTCGGCAAATCTTTTGCTCTCCCCAGGGAAGCGCCTTCCGTGACTGCACTTAACCACAGCGGTGTGTAAGGAGACAAAGTGAGTTTTGTCCTGTAGGCCTTCGGACTTGGGGAGGTGGCACTAAATGCCACCTGCTTTCCAGGCTGCTCTGCTGCACCCGCCACCTCTCGCAGATGCATTTGAGCTAAAAAGTCTAGAAAGATAACAAAAATATTTTTGTAGTTATTCATTGGTGATATTTCTGCTTATGGAGTTAAAATCTGAGCATGAAGCTGCTTTTTCTCTTCTCTTTGAGCCTTACAGTTACCTCTGTCGTTAGACCCTAAAGACTCCCAAGGTAATGAGGCATGTTATAGACTAAATGTCATAAATTAAACCCAAAAAACTCCCCAGGTTTTCCTGATGGCTGTTTTACTGTGGCTGTGTCTATTTTATTTGACATGGTAACATACTGAATACCTCCAGATTTATTGCCTCAAAGCTCAAGTATTAGTCAATTCCAGCATTTTATCCTGACTGCAGTTTGTCTGTGTGTGTATAAACTGTCAAAACTTACTTTAGTGCTCCTGTGGGTTGTAGCAGGACATGGTTATTCCACCCTAAACATTAATGCAGGAGAATACAATAAGTAGAAGTATTTCTTTATATCTTTATAAAGCCTGAAAGAGTGTCGGCAGCATAATGTTAATGACATTAGGCTTTAATTTCAGACTCGGACGGTCATAGCCTGTAGCAGAGTTATGCTTTGTTGCAGGGCTGGAGTGGTTTCCTCGTACCCATGTATCGAAATCAGAGTATTTGAAAGTCACGGGTAATGTTCTTGGAGGAAAAAAGTGCTTTTAAATTTGCACTGATAACCTTTTTATTTCCATGTGGTCTTCTCGACTCCAGCTCTAAATCTGCATCCTGTCTATTGCTGTGTTAGATGTTCAGGGTTTCTGGTGTAGCTCACACAACGCGAGCGATCCCTTGTTGCGTACGGATGAGCTAAGGCTGGAGATGTCCAGCCTTCGCAGCTGCTCTCGTACGGGGGTGTCGGGGGTGAAGTGCGCCTTTGTCTTCCAACCAGTCAGTCCATATTGAGAAAAATGACCTCTCTGTTTTCATGTCACTCCTCTCAAACAGTTTTCTGTTCTTCTGAGTTTTTTGTAGCCTGAGCCTTAATTCAGGCAAGTACTTAAGTAGGTGCTCAAGTGCTGCATCCCTCGTAATGTTTGAAATCCTTCCTAAGTGTGCCACTACTGGGGCAGTAGGGGGGACATCTGTAGACCTTGCTAGCTGATGCTTGCAGTCAGCAGGATGATTCCATCATGGAAACCTCAAGTTTTCCTTCAGAAAGCCAATTTCAATGTAAACAAAGCTCTTGCCGCCTTCCATGAGAGCGGGTGTAAGCAGGGGAATGGCCTGATGAAATAGAGGTTTTTCTACATCCCTTTGGGGCCGAATGAGGTGAGACGGGAGCTGTGGTGGCTGCAGAGGCTGGGACGGGCTCTGTGCTGCCAGTCTCCACCCACCCTCCTTGTGGACCCTCAGGCCTGCTTCAGTTCAAACCACCTACTCTGGAAGCACCTCTGCAGAAACAAACACAAGTAATTTTGGTGTAAAACCAGCACAAGCAAGATGCAAAAAAGAGTACTGAAAAAAATCCAAACAAAATAACTTAGGCTGAAAATGCTGATTAGACAGGTGGTTGCTTATACTTGGTGGTGGACGTCGTACTTATTAATCTGTGAAGCCCAACCTTTGTGTCCTGGTTGCACCAGCAATTGGCTGTATGTTTCATACACGGCAGTAAAATGAACTTGTGTTTTCTGGTGATGGAGTAAAGAAATGACCAAATGCTCATTGAATTGTCTCTATGCATTTAAAACTTTAAAATAAGTAGGAAAAACACGTTCTGGAAATATTGTGCTTGTATAACCAACTCCTGAGAGAGCTATTTATGATTTTTTTTTTCCTACCTGTTCTTGGCACAAGCCTTTTTTCTGTTAGAAGAGGTTTGACAGTTGCGTGAGATCACACTTGGATTTGTGCCCTGTGAGATAAAAACGCAGAGTCACTGCTTGTGAGGACAAGACTTCGCTGGAAAAAATAGAAACACTGCCCTTGTGTTCACTGCTAATACTGCATGGAAAAGCGGAGCTTCGTCAAGCTTTAGCGTGCCTTAATATTCATACAGTCGTTCCTTGCTTTTGGATAGAGTGCTGCTTTAAAAAAAACCAACAAACCAAGAGATTTAGTAATAATGGTTTAATGCCTGAGCCATTCCTCTAAGATTAATAAATGACTGGCTGAGATGAGCCGATATGCGGAATCTGCCTCTGGCTGTTCACTGTTGCTCCTCATTAACTCAAAGTTGAAATAATTAATGTTATTATCAAATGATGCTAAACAAATAGCCAAATCGCAGTTTTTGTTTGCATTCATTCTCACCCAAGGGGGAGATGGTGGCGAGCCTGCTCTTGGGAGAGGTGTCCATGCGGCACCCTGGGCTGCACCCAAATCTCCTGCGTCCAGCCCGGCAGGTCAGGGTGCCGTCAGTATCGGTACCCCTCGATTCAAACCACATTTCCAGCTTCAAAATGTGGGCGAAATGGCAGAAATCCCCCCATCGGTTCCCCAGGATGTGACACCCAGGACGGCTGCACGCGGAGACTCATACTGTCGAGTGCCCTCACGTATGGCAGGTGTATGTGAGGCTTCATCTGCCTGTGGCTTTCAGGCAGGCTAAGGCAGAAACGTGCTTAAAAAAAGCAGTGGTTAAGCTGTTGCAAAATGCAGCATTGATTATATCCTTTAATTGGCCTCAGGAGGCCTCCTGGCCGCCTCTGCACAGTGCAGTCCCCTGCTGCACTGCTGAGACTTCAAGTCACATCCCTGAGTCTTGGGGACACCCAGTCTGGAAACGCGTGTGCCGTTGAAAATGAAAAGGCCTGTGGATCCAAGTCTGCCATCAAACCGCCAAGGTGTGGCTGCTTCCTGCTTGAGCAAGCACTCGTAATTGAGGATGGCTTTGTTAAAGAGACAATTAAAATACTTCGAATTGAGTACAAAGTCATGATCAAGTGAAGTATGACGTGGACTCCCGAGTTTTGAAACAAACCCTGCTGTCATGGGCTGCTTCGCTTACAGGGTCTGAAAGCAGGTGCCCCGTGCCAGCCCGCTCTCTGCTTTGGGTTTTCTTGCTCTGGGGTTACAAAGACCCAGCTCACCCCCGGCCCCATCTGCTTTTTGATGTTCTTCTCCAGCAGGACTTGGACTGTTACCGCTTTTCTCCTGAGAGTCGTTTATCCTTAGCAGAGCAATCTGTTTTCTCCCATTTCTCTGTGGTTTGGCAGAGGTTTGTGCTGTGTGAGGGTCTCGCTCTGATGAGCCCGTTTGCTGCGAGGCCTCATGGAAAATCCTTCATTGGGTTTCTGCTTGGCTTACCTTGCCGGGGGAGCCCGTTGCTAGCCCACCTCCCTGGGCTAGTGCCATTTGGCTGCGGTGCTCTGCCTCGTCAGCCTTTCTTTACCTGTCCCTGCTCAAGGGGAAGGTCCCTGTCAAGGTTTGTTGAAGCCCCTTCCTGTGCTGCCTCTCCTGTATTTTGGTTGGGTAACAGACTATCTCTATAAAACCCCCCCGTTTGTTTTTGTTGTCTGTTACCTCTTATCTGAGGCTGAATTGACACCTCCCTGAAGACCCTACGCGGGCGTGATGTTCTCATTCCAACTGGGGATCCCGTGTCTAAGTCCTGATTTAGCAGCTGGGTGTGTGAGAACTTGCGCTCGATACGATGGTTTTGGATGTGTGTTGAAATTGCTTTATGCAAGGCTGAGCCCCCTTGGCCCAAGGAGGATCCTGCCGTGTCCTTGGACAGTAACGCTGAGATCGCAGCATACGCTGAGCGTAGAGATCATTCGTCCCTTGATTTCACTGCTCCTTTGATACCCTCCTCACTCTATACTTTTCCTAAAATACTTTCCTAGTTCTGCATAGTATTTCTCTGCTGTATGTTACTGTCTTCTCATTAGTTCAAACCAGCATATGTAAATATACATGCACACATCCTCTGTTTGCACAGGGAAGCACAGCCTGTATTTACACCACAGCAGCCCTTCCCTGATGGATTGCTGGTCTCTTCAGCCTATGTGCAGTGTCATGTTTACTCCCTCTTTTGGCCCTTTGTCCCCAGCCTGTCTGCTTGGCTAATTAGGGCAGATTTCTGTAATTTTGCTACCTTGTTCCTGAAGTACTCAGAAGGGCTGTTTTGTTCTTCGAACTGCCTTCAAGCTGACCTAATTCTTGCCAAAAGATACATTTTAGCACTCTTGCTATTTTTTAAGTCTTTGGAGTCAGGATTTCACAATTGGCTGAAGTCCCTGATAGGGGCACTCCTCCATTTTCCTCTTGGCTGCCTGTTTCCAGCGGCTGTAGCGATGGCAAGCCGATGGTAATGGCTTATTTGCTTTTCACGAGGTGAGGAGTCAGATCAGCGTCCTCGCAGTAAGTGACAGGAGCCAGCGCAAGGGAAGTGGCAGGACCCGTGGTTCCTGGGTGTTAGTCCAGCTGGACTCAGCTGCACCCTAATCCCCAATTCCCTGAAACAGCACCAGGAGGTAAGCAGGGGCTGTGCCGAGCTGGGGGCTCAGTAGGCAATTCGGGGCATAATGTGCGCTGTTATTTACCCCTGGTGCATTACACTGCCCACCTGAGGTCACCTCTACCCTCCACCGGGTGCCTGCCTGTCCAGTAGTCTACAGGAAGCCCTTCATGTAAGGGATTGCTCGGAGTTGTCCAAGTGATGCCATGCTTTGGGGGCTACAGGCTGGTAGACTTGGGCCAAGCGCACGTCTCGGGAGGCAGAAGGGCGCGTGAGCTTAAGCTTTTTCGTCTGCTGTAGCCTGAGGTGAGTCAAAGCCTCCGAGTGAGTGGTCTGGGTGGGTGCGTGTGGGACGCGGTGTCTGGGACACACCACACGTGTCAGGGCACGGGATGGGCTGTGAGCGAGCCCGTGTGCTGCACCGCGTACGGGACCCAGCACAGCGAGCCCCCGGGCTGCCTGCAGGCTTTACCTGTTACCCAGGATGATCAATACTAGCGGTTTTAGCTGTTATCCTTTTGATTTATACTATAAGCAAGTTGCAGTGATTGATATTTACCCTTTCCAGAAAGTAAGTATGTGTCTGAAGGAAGTGTGAATGATTCTCCTATTTCTGTGTGGACTGTTAGTGTTCTGTCAGCTTTTCCATCGTAGCTCCGGAGTGCTTCCCCTGTCTCTCGTGCTTGGATGCAGCCTCTAAAAAACATGTTAACTGGATTCGTTTGGTTGGGGTATTTGTTCTTTATTTTTGCTTCCTGCGAGGCAGCAATTTCACAGTGGTGAGTGAATGGGACACAGTAGGTTCACTCTGTACCTTTCAGCAGAGGAGACAGTCAGAGAGATTTATTTGTTTTCAGACTCTTCTGCTACAGGACCATTTTCTTCTTCCCCAAAACTTCAGGTTTTTATTTGTAGTTAAATAAACGCTCCTCACTTCTCCAGCAGCCGTCTGGCTTGAACCATAAGTGCTGTGTTTAACATAGCCATAGCACTATAATAACTGCCTGCGCTTGCCAGGCAAAAGAAGGGGTTTCTGCAAAGATAACCACTTGGCCTGAGTAGGAGAGAACACGTACCAATAATGCAGATGCTGTGGTTTGTGTATGGGGTAGGATGATCCGCATACGTGTGCTGCTCTTCTGCCACCAGCTGCAGAAATGACTGCTGGCCCCTTCTGCTAGATTTTCTCCTTCCCCAGCTGCTTTTGCTTTGTCGTCCTTGGGGTGTACGTGTCTCAGGAGGATGCATTTTGTGGCCGAGTGTCGGGGGAACTGTTCTTCCCTGGTTTTGCTTGCTGCAGCAACTTAACAGAAAAGCATGAATTTTTGTAAATTGTTTGTGGAACTTTTCCTTCCCTGTATAAAAAAAAAAAAACACAACCCCGACCAACAACAAACTATTACAATAAACCTGCTGGGAGCTGTAAGAAGAGGACTTTGTTACGTCTCAGAAGTCGTGGATGGTGCTGTAAGTGGAGCTGTCTGGAGAGATGGAGTCAGCAATGTGATGGTCTGGGATGTGTCCGTGTATGTGTTAGCCACTTTCCTGAAGAAATTCACACCCTGATGTTTGACGGGATCACTGGCGAGAGGAACAGGGACAGCTAAAACCAACACGAAGCTGGCAAACAAGAACTCAGTTAGTGGAACCATACCCAGGCATGTGGCTCTTGAGTCAGAGAAACCTGCTTTGCAGCCTGGAAATACAAAAACCGTCTGGTTGTGTCAGGAGATTGTGCTTCCAGGGATTAATTACTGCTTTTTAATTACTGCTTTTCCCCTACAACTCGTTCTTGCTAATCTTTTGTACTTAGGTTTGCACTGATGGTTAATCAAATTTCAGAGCAGGTGATTTACATCTGCCAGGTAGGGCTGGGTTTGCACTGGCCAGGCTGAAAAGGGCACCGACAACTGTTTATCCTGGCAGTAGGTGGCCGCCTTGGGTGCGTGTGACAGCACAGGTAAGAAGCCTGAAAACTAAGTCCCTTTCTCTAATAGCCCTTGTCACCGTCTAGGAAGGCAGCAGGCAGGACACATCTAGTTTGTAGCTCCTCTCTCTGCCCCAGCCCTGTTTTTGGTAGCGAAGCTGAGCTCCCGGGATATTTTAAAAGTCAGTAGCCAGGACTCCCTTTCTTTCACGGCTGCTTATCTTTTCCAACTCTTCAGGTACGTTTCTTTCTCAGTAATTTCAGCGGAATAATTGTGAAAAATTTACAGTTTTAACAGCTTAACTGAGGCTCTGCCATCACTGCAGAACAACCACGGCTGTCACCAAAACCCGCCTTCCTCTGAAATGCTACATGGCTCAACCCGGGTGTTGCTTCTCAGTTGGGGTTAGCAGCTGGAGAAACGCTGTGCAGATTCTGCAGGTTCCTCTCCTCCGTTACAGACTGTTTCCTTAGTCTGTTGTTACATTAATTACTGACCTTATCTACAGTTACCAGTTCCTACAACGCCGGAATTCTCATTTGTCTTCCCTTAAGAGCCCCTGGTGGGAAGCATGTACAAACCTGAATGCATCCCAGGTGCCGGAGAGCCCTTTTTGGGGTTGAGAGCGTTGCTCTCCTGCTGGCTACGGATCAGGAAGATGCTAGTGCACACATTTATTTAAATGATAATTGTGATACTAATGAAACTTTAAAGGAAAAACTGAGATGTGACATTTTTTATGTTGTGGGGTGGGGTTTTTTTGTCCCTCGGAGCTGTCAAACCTATTAAGGAATATATCAAACAAAAGAAGGTAAAACTAAAATGGTTTTGTTTAAAAGTAAGCTCTCTTCAGCAAGCAGTGGTAGCAGAACAATCCTTGAGTAATCTTAAAAATGAAGTATGCATTCATTGGCCTTAAAGTTCCAGATGAATCAAATATACTTTCAAAATCTCAGTGGTGTGATTAGTCTCCTTAGGGAGGAACGTGGGAATCCTGAGAAACGTGGGGACTTTGAACCATATTTTAAAGGTGAACATGTGTTTAATAGAGTGGTGCAATGAATCTGTTTTGAAAGGTAGTATTATTTGTTGGGAAAGGACTACTTGGATCTTCATGCTTCTCACGTAAACAAAAGGAATCGCTCAGTGTTTGGCATCCATGAAAATTTGGTAAAGGACCAGTTACAATTTTGATAAATAAGGTGTTGATGTTTGATCTCTCTTCTGACTGCGTTACTGTTAAGTGAGTGGGATCTGCTGGACAAACCCCTGCTTTAGATTCCAGCTTGTCCCAGAACGGCTCCTGTTGAGCCCAGTCATGCGTCTGCTCTGGTTGTCTCTCCCGAGCGTCTCCTCCAAGTGGGAGAGGTGAGAGGAGGGCATTTTTTTTCAAAAGAACATTTTAGCATAAGTGTTCAGCTATTGCAGTTATTTTTACTGACTGGCTACCTGGAAGCAGGAATATAAAAGGTTGGGTAATGGTATATACCATTACACGGTATTTTATAGCAACTGGTATTCAGCTTTATAAATGAACTGTTCTCTTCTGTGTGGCGGAAAAAGGTTTTTATAGTTGACAGGCTGCTTGTAATATTCTCAGGATTATTAAAGTAAGCTGTAGTTGTCGTATAATGCACATTATAATGGCAAGTGGTTTTACAGTAATATGTCTTGGGGGAGGATATTATTTCAGAATGTGTATTCGTATACTGGTGGATTTTGAGTCTTTTCACCCCGATCAGAATGGCATTTGCAGAAAAGGCCCCTGAACCATCATCCCAGCGAGTTCCTTATGAGTAATGAAGTAGTAAGAAGAGAAAATTTCATAAAAGTCAGTGGGGATTTTGCAAAAAAAACCCGCAAAAAAGCACAATTTTTTTTCTCACCTCCTGACTTTACGTCTATAAACTGAAGCTGTTCTTGTCTAAATTAGATGCTTAGCAGGAAGCCTAAATAACTCACCTTAGAGGTGAGAAAACTGGGAAGCAGCGAGGCTGAAAGATGTGTGCAGTGAGGACGAGGGAGGTTGTGTGCTGTCGGAGCCGCTGAAGGGTCGGGCCTCTTTCCAATGGGTGTGCGGGGGCTGGCGAGCAGCACGGTGTATGTGGCCCAGGCGCAGCTGTATGTGAAGCGCTGCTGCTGCCGCCAGACAACACATTTCGAGAAAGACATTTGCATATCGAAGGGGTTCAAAAAAAAAAAAGGCTGTGGGAACGACTGGGGAAATTCAAATTGAACTGTTATATTTGCATTAATTAATTAGGCGGCAACCGCAAGGAGCGTAAGCGCTATACCTACTGGTATTTAAAAAAATGTAAAAAAGACTTTGGATAGACATAGCGAGGAAGATGTTTGTCTCCTTTGTCAGACTGATTTAACAGATAATGCTGTTGATCTGGTGTTAAAATGCAAATAAATATCCCAGGACAAGACACACTGAGAGCACTGGATTAGATAAGGAAGACAATTGAGAGCTGGAAAGCGAGCAAAGCGGTCAACAGCGGAAAGCAGGTGGCTGTAGACAGGATCTCAGGGACAGCAGCGAAGCTGTAACCTCTGGAACTATTAGATGCTATGAATTATTCATCTCACCTTTGACATTCCTGAAAGGATAATTTGTGCGTGTTGGTGCAATTATTAAAAACAACAAACAAACAAAAGCCCTGATAACATACTGCTCATATGTGGCGTAGAGGGATCTTAAAATAATCTTTATCCAGGGATTAAGAGTTTCTGATCTACGACTGACCTGCTTTCAGAGTATTACAAATTCATTGCACTTGCAAAAACAAGATGAAAATGCTGTAAAGCAAGAGCAAAGCAGATTTACAGCAGCAAAAGTAACCAAGGTAAGTTGCATTCATGAGAAAACTTCAACCAAAAATTGGGCTTTGAAACCGACTTTTTCTATGTGAGAACCCAAAACGTGCTTGTGAATCTGTGTGCGGAATGAAACACAGCGTCTGGGCCTTTTAAGCCATGTGTGAAAATGTTTATTTTCATTGGAAGTGAAAAATGCAGACCTCCAGATGCCCTCCATGAATGCCACCCCCCAGAGGAGGCAGAGCCTGGGTGAGATGGAGACACAACCCCTGCTGTAGTCCTCCAGAGTAAATCAGTGCTGTTATTTAAGGGTGAATAAACACGAGGAAGGAGGGATTTCTGTGCACAGAAAGCCAGGGAGACTTGTGCTGACACCACCTACTTTGTGAACAAGAAGGAAGTTGCGTATCTCCAGGACTGCGGCCATCTGAGATGTTTCATCATTACTAAATTCATATGGGGGAAAAAATAATTGATAAAAGCAACTTAAGTGCCAGAAAGTGATTCTTTTATTTAATTGCCTGACACTAATATGTGGTTTTGATTATTTGTTTTGGCCTTTTTTTAGTGTTTTTTTGCTCAGAGGAATATAGTTAACGTGAAACTTCATCTTAGTTCAAAATGCCTGACATCTTTATCAAATGATAAATAACACGGACTTTGGCTAGAAGTTCAGTATTTCATAATTCTGTCTGCAAGAACATTTTCCATGGTAGATAAGGGAGAAGTGAGACACCAAAGCAATAAATTCATGCTTGTCTTTGGAGTAAAAGAATAATTACTTGGGTAATAGAATCTTTTTATATATATATACATCAGGGGGCCTCCAGGTACAAATGTTGACTGAAGTCTCGAATCCTCACATCCGTCGTTCCCCTTGAATATCCACGCTGGAGCGAGGAGGACCTTGCTGTAATGTGGGCTGATAAAAGCAGCCGTTACAAACAGTGAAAGGTTTGCAAAGGGGTGATTAAACCCGCGCGGGCAGGGCTGCGCTCTGGCCTTATGGATGGCTTGGAATTACTGTCGGATGAGCTTAGCTTCCAAAAATGCTTCGGAGCTTTGGTTGTGGAGGAAGCGGAGGATGCAGCTGCTGATGTTGGGGCTGCCGGGGGCTGCAGGAGCCCGGCTCGACTGGTGGTGGGGGTCAGGGTCTCGTTGAGGGAGCACTTCACCCAGTCTGCTCCATCTCTTCCTTGGGAATGCCGCGTGTCACTCCGATGAACTGAGCTGGGGAAATCTGGGCTCTCCTGTTCTCATGAATGGTTTAAAATATTTTTAGACTCATACAGGTATAAGCACACCTTTTATCTGTTGGAGGGGAGAGGACTGTTTGAAACGGTCCTTGTCTATGACTCTGTGTGGCTGCGTTCTTCCATTTTGCTGGTACGTCTGCACCCAGGGGACTGCTCGCTTCGCTTCGTTTGGGCAGGCTTTTAATTGTAGTCGGGAGGGGAGATGAAAGTGCCCCCAGACAGCGTGATAAGAAAGTGCACTGGATCGTGGGCATTAAGTGGTCACCTGTTTTTATTTAGTACAATTTATGCATTTTTCACAACAGCTTGGCAGCTACACCAACCCCATTTTTTATAATCGCAAGCGTGAAGATGTCATGGTGAAAGACAGCAGCATTTTCAGCCAGATTTACTCATCTGACAAGAGAATTCTTGTCTAGTATGTGAAATTGTAGAAGCTCACAGCTGGCAACTATAAATTCCTGCCTTAATTGGTTCTGTCAGACATGTAGTGCGGGGTGGTGGCTCTGCAGGGAGGGACCTGAGACAGGATGCCAAAAGGAGGAGTGTTTCCGTACAGCGCCGGCGGTCAGGAAAGCGTTTGTGTATTTGGCATGGGAAGGGACCCCAGGGGTCCCTCAGCCCTGGGGTCTCCACAGGGAATACGACACCCACGGATGTAATGCAGAAATGGGTTCCCCAGGTAAATAGTCCCTGGGTGGTCGCTCGCAGCAAGAGCCTGTAAAAGGCTAGAACAAGGGAATGAGGTTTTGGTTCTTCTTTGGCCTATTACAGGCTTGAAAGTTTTGTTAATTTACTGCCTAAAACTTAACTGAAACAGTCGTTGGTTGGATAGCGTGACCGATTTCTCATTTCAGAGTTGTTCAGATGTGATAGTTTTAACTCACAATGGATTCTTACTTAACTGTAGTCTCCTTTTGCTGTGTAATTTCTGCTGGGGTGATCGGTTTGCTGGTCTGCTGCTGTAGGCATTCGCTATCAGTTGTGACTGCTAATTTCAGACGTTTTGAGAGTTTCTTGGATCATCTTTCCTCCTCCTTCTTTCCTTCTATTTCTGCATTATCACTTGCAGCCATGGTTTTGCCAAGGGGAGCTGTAGTAAATGGAGAAGCCTCCCCTCCTTCTGCCCTTATTGGCACTGACCCGGGCTGGGCACGTGGTTAGTTATCCTGCTCCGCTTCTTTTCCAAGACGGGAAGGAGGGTGCATCTCTCTCCACGTGCAGTGTTCCGTATGCCTCTGTGACAAATAAAGGAGCTAGCAGTAATATCTTCTGCTATTGATTTAATAACCTCTCCAAAGAAGTCTAGCAAAGCCTTGGCGGGAGAGGAAGAGGTTACTCATGTTTGTGGTGTTAAGTTCTTGAAACATAAAACCAGGATGGGGCTCTGCCTGGAGCTGGAGTGTTCCGTGCAGAGGGTCTCCAGCATTTGAGAGAGGGGGAAAAGCTTTATTTTGCTGGCACCAAAGGTTGCAGAACCACTTCATGAGTACTGCTCTGACAGGTCAGCCCTAGCTTCAGCTGCTGCTTTTCCCTACCCAAACAATGATTAGAAAATACTTTAGATAATTTAAACCATTAAAAGGCAGCTGATCTAGAAGTAGTCTGTGATCCTGTGAAATACAGTTTAGAGTAGTCAGGACATTAATCAGACTTACAGAACTACTGGCATTTTGTCTTTGAACCTTCTCGTAATTCCTCTGAGTTTGGTAGGAAAATCGGGGACGCAAATCCTAGCATAGCTAAAATTAGAGAAGACACTGAATTTTACGTCACAGCTGCATTGCAAGTGGTAGGCATTGTGTTAAAAGAAGAACTGCCAGGCAGACATACATTTTTGATTAGCATTTCTTGTAAGCAAGAACTTCGGCTGCTGGGCACCCCCGGCACCATCTGGCGAGAGGCTGCGTGCTCTTCGGGCTGCTTTCCCCTGGCCTTCCAGGAGTCCTGTCTGTTCTCCTGCTTGCCGTGCTTCCTAGCAGTGAAGGAAGAATTGCTTTATCAGTTTTTACAAGTGTGTTAAATCCCATATCTGGGCTTTGCCGGCTGTTGGTGTCAGCTGAAGACTGAGCGCTGCCCTAGGGCATTGCTGGAGCAGGCCAGGAGGCGCAGAGGGAACAGGAGAGGGGAGCGCAGCTGTGTTCCTGCTGCTCCACATCCTTGGGAGATGCCCCCAGCGGTCCGAGGACACGCACGCTGCAGAAGGTGGTTGCTCAGGTCTTCCCCGTATCAGTGACCGGGGGGCAGTTTGGCAGTGGGACTGATGTCTAAGGTGACGTGAGCTGTGTCAGCACTTCTGCGGTGCAGCGACTCCCGCTCCATCAGCCTGCCTGTTTTGCAGCACTGTCCTCTGAAACATCAACTCTTGCATTCCTCAAACAGAGGAATCGATGCTCCTGTGTCTCTGATGCACCGGGTTTATTTTCATAACACGTCTATAAGTTGAATTTTTTTTCTGCTGTTTAAGAAGTACCATTAAAATAGGCCTATTGCGAGAAATTGTCTCCCTGTTAACAGTAGATGTACAGCTGCTGGCCATTACTGTCCTAATAGTATCTCCTGTTCAGAGTTGGTATTTATGTCCAAAAAAGTGCTTTAAATGCAAGTAAAATAAGTACCATGTTAATATAAATATTAGTGACAATACCTGATCTAAAGTTTGTTAATATTCAAGAGAAGCTTCTGAGAACATGGCAGAGGAAGGACTGCATAATACCTACGTGTTGCCTATTTTTTGTTTGGGAAATACGTACTTTAAACACACAGCAGTTGAAGTCCAGCTAGGGAGAACTTGCAAAACCACACTAATCTATGAGAACAAACGTAAAACAAACTTACGCTATTCTTTTTATCGTCCAGGTGACATTAAACACAAGAATTAAATCTACGGTTCTGGACTGGGGCTTGCGTGGTCCAGAACAGTTCACATAAGTTTTATGTGTTACAGAACCAATAAAAGCTTCTTCTCTAAAACTCCTGAGAATAGGCACCAGCCTCATTTTTGGAAGTAATTCTTCATAAATGTTAAAAAAAAAAAATCTACTTATTGTTGCAAGTACTGGGGCTCTTCCTCAGCCATTTCATTGTTCAGTTCGGTATCAGAGCAGTTCACCAGGTGCCTGTAAGGTTTATTTGCTGCTGTCACGGTGGAGATTGTTACACGTGTATTTCATGTGTGAACGATTCCTGGGGACAAAAAGCTTTCGCAGAGAACAACCACGAGCAGCTCCTTGCTCAAGACACCAGCCTCAGTTCTTTATCCCATTCTCAATGTAATTATAGCCCCAAAATTGCGAAGTAGGAGTGGGAGATCATACAAGTGTTTGTAGGACTAAGAGAGGAAAGTTAAATACGTTGCCTGTACTGTGCTACAAAATGCTAGGGAAGCCTCTGGGGCTTTTTTTTAAATTGAAATATTTTTGTTTTAGGAGCAAGTCCCTGTTCCTGTTTATCACCCGACTCCTAGCCAGACTCGGCTAGCAACACAGCTGACAGAAGAGGAACAGATCAGAATAGCGCAGAGGATAGGCCTTATTCAGCATCTACCTAAAGGAGTCTATGATCCTGGACGAGACGGCTCCGAGAAGAAGATCAGAGAGTAAGTTACAGAAACCGAACTGAACTAATGCGGTTCTTGCGTTGGTTTATAATATTGCCCTGGGAAACCTGATCTTGTCCCGCTGTCTCTGCCTTATTTTCAGGGACTGTAATGTAATGTAGCTTTCTGAAAAAAAAAAATAACCGTGCAGAAGGCTCTTTCCTTTATCCTGGCTTACTAACCTGTTACAGGTGAAACTTCCCTTCCTGATCCATGTAATTCATGCCCTTACAGTTGTTTTTTTTTCCTTTCTATCCTCTCTTCACAGGGAAATAATTTCATGTTACTCCTTCACCTTTATGGCTCCCTTTTACCATTTCTAATTTTATGAGCTCTGCTGAGCTGCCCCCGCCATGCCTACAGGCGGCTTCCTGCCCTCGCCAGCCTGTAACCATGGCACATAGACCACAAAGGAAACACCAAAAAAATCTAGTGCTCTGCGGAGCCAGCGCTGAGAGCGCCAAGAACTGCTCACATTATCCATGAGTACTAAAAGTTTGTTTTACTCAAACATATCCAGTAGATATTACACTACTTTTCATTTCTCGTGTGGTCACAGCAGCTTAAATGTTTTTATCGTGTTTTTTTTTTCCCCCCCAGATGTGTCATTTGTATGATGGACTTTGTTTATGGGGACCCTATCCGATTTCTGCCGTGCATGCACATTTACCACCTGGACTGTATAGATGACTGGTTGATGAGATCCTTTACCTGTCCATCCTGCATGGAGCCAGTGGACGCAGCACTGCTTTCGTCGTATGAGACTAACTGAGCCAGGGTTTCTCCACTGAACCTTCCAGGAGACCATCCACTTTAATGGGTTTGATCCTTTTGTCATTCAGCCCAAAGAGCCAGGAATTAGGAATTAAGATCATGCACAAAATACATTTCCTAATAAATAAATAAAAAATATTCCTGAATGGCTGCAAATATTGGAAAAACCATAGTATTTTAGAGACTATAGAAAAAGTAGGTTGTTATTTTTAATGTAAAGCCTTGACCCACCATTGTCTTTTAATGTTTGTTCTTACACCCATATATAGGAATTGTGTAAAGTGTTACAGCGACTGTAAATGTTTAAACTGCGTGTATCCAATTTTATTAGCAGCAAGATAAGAGTATTTTTTTCCTAAATAAAGTAACCAGTTTTGTTCTGATTCTTTTCACAAGTCCTGGCATTTGGGTCAAGGCTTTATTGAAATCTACATTTTATAACACTGGCACAAAGAAATAGTTTTAAGCTTGTTTGCACAGTTCTTTTTCTTTTTTTTTTTCTTTTTTCTCCATTGGAGATGGAATTCATTGCCTTAGGTCTTTTTAATAGTGTATTGTTATTGTTGGGCTGGCTCTATGCTTGAAAACCAGTTTATTTATAACCTGTTAAAAGTGCTATATTTTGTTTGCAGTTAGGAATATGCAGACTTCAAAGTGATCTCCTAGCTTGTAAGCAAACCGAGATGCATTATCCCTTTTCTACAAGTGATGTGGAATATGAAGATATGAAACAAGTCCTACACTGAAATTATGGTTTCATGCTTTTTATAACTGCGGTTTTGATGAAACAACAGTCCTTAAACTTTGTCACCTTTAACTTGACCAGGTTAAAAGTGGGCCAGATGGACAATAAATAGTTAAGCTATCATCACTGAAAAAAAAATTATTTGGAACTCATGTAGCGCTAGCATTGATCACTTACTCTACTTTTTGCTCCCTAAAAATGGTTGTCTCTGATCATAGTAAATGGATACTGCATCTCTCGTTCCTGTAGTTCTTAGGTTATCAGAAGTTAAGAATAAACATACTGTATCTCAGTCTCCTGTATTAAATCTATCTGTTAAGCCCTGCTGGCTGAGGCCTCAGTCCACCAAGCAGATATGAGAAAAATATATTTTGTTCTGCACGTAAAGGCAAAATTTCTATAAACACAGACTGTCATACTAGCAGTTGAGGGGGAAAACAGTTGCTCTAGCCAGAATGACACAATTAGCTAATTTCTGTAGCAAACAGTATGTGCTTGTTAAGAGATGGTCTAGCAAAAATTGTAGCTGTAAAGACCTTTTATCCACTTAGCGTGTTTGTGTTTGGGATTTGTTTTTTTTTTCTTCCCTCCTTAACGTACCCTACTGTGACTTTTATACATTCAACGCAACGCTGATGCATTGAGAATTCCTGGTGTTGCAAAATGAGATGCAATCTCAAGTTAACTACAACAAATGAGGGACTGTTCTTGGTTGGTTTTCGTCTCTAGTTTGAGTACTTGATACCGCAAGTTGTGTTTAAAGACCCAAGTACTTTAAAGACTTGGTGTACTTAAACTGTAGAAGAATTGTGCATATTATGGATAATTTTTTTGAAGGGTTGGTCAGCAAAATGTAGAATCAATATGTTGATTTATTTATTTATTCCTCCAGCTGACAGCAACCTGCTCTCTTAGAGAAGAACTCAAGTAGCAGTCAGAAGGAACTGAAAGCAGTCGCCAGGTCTAGAGATTCACTCAAATCGCTACACACTTACCTGGACACAATTTTTTGCTGAATTCATACATACCTAATTACAGGGATCAAAATCTGGGAAGAGAAACCAGGGAGACCTGAAGTTGTGCAATATCACTGTTCCTCTTCATCATTCCATGTGTATTCCTTTGTGTCCTCCTTTTTGTCTGTTTGTTTTGGAGGTTTGGTTTCATTTCTTTTTTTTTTTTCTTTAAAAAAACCCAACAAACCAACAATGTCCACATTAAGTATTCATTTCTTTATCTTGTTAAAACTGGCAAATGAACAATTTGAAAAAACAGTGTTGTCATGTTGGTATTAGTCTTTATTTATTACAGGACTCTGTTAAGAAAGAGGTGGAAGAAAAATGAAGTGACCAATTCCTGAGCCGAATGCTTTTCTAGGCACTTTGTGTAGTCGAACTTATAACACTGATCTACTTAACGGGCTAAGGGAAGAAATTACTTTTTAAAATACTTGTTAAATAGCAAAAAGGTGTGAAGGGCTAAAACGAGAGTTGATGACACACAAACATTCCAAAAAGTTCCAATTTTAGCTTAAAGACAAACGTGTAAATATAACAAATAAATCAAATGATTTTTCATGTTCTTAGGTGCAGTGCTGTTCTGGATGATTTCTAATTCAAAAAAGTAATTGATCTAAGTTTAACACAAAATAACGTGTAACCTGAAGTTTAGCTACAGTTGGGAAACCAGAGCTGTGTCTTAATTCCACCGACTGTAAGATGAAGATAATATTTACTTCCTGTCTCAGAGGTGTCTAATAAATTACTTACACATCAGCCCTAGCAGCCAGTGCGGTTACAGCACGGCTGTTTCCTCACCAGAGGCTGCTGCAGCTCCTGGAGGGGAAGGGGCTGGCTCTTACCTGGACCTCTCCAACCAAGTCCTTCATGTATGTTTCAGGGGGCACAGGCCCATAGTCAAGTGTCTGAAAAGCTGTTTGAAGAAAAAAAATACTCTTAGAGCTACCATGTGTAAATGATCAAGTTTGCAGGTGGAGCAACAGTCATCAAAAACGTTGCTTTGAAGCGTTTTGTAGGGATTATGCAGTACGATGAAAAGGGCGAGTGCAACGGCGCTGTTTGTACTTTAGAACCGCAGCTGGCAAAACAGCCCTGGCACAGCCCCAGGAATGGCTGAGTGGATCATCAGGCTGGAGCCGCTGCACTGTCAGGCGACAAGGCAGGAGACACGGAGTTTGAAAGGCCACACCGCAGCCCCTGTCCCCTTTAAAGACGGAGAGCTGCCGCAGCCCCAGAGCAGGGGGGAGCGAGGGCATCACCAGCACCCAGGATGTTTGCACAGGGAGGAAAGGGTTCGGTTACATTTGCAGGTGATAGGAGGAAATGGATTTTTGTCTCACACAACAGAAGAAAAATAAATTCCCACAACTCTGAGGTCAAAGAGGTGCAATGACAAGTAACGAATACTCAATTTTATAAAGCCCTTTATGCTTAAAAATTCTTGCATGCTACTGGAATTACCACTTTAATCACGTTACATCTAAGGATGATAATCCTTATTACTTGTTGCCAGTTCATTATGTAAATCTGGGAGAGAATCATAAAATCTGTATATATTAAAAAAAAAAAGCCCAGAGAATTTCTTTGTGAGGGGCTAATGTTGCAGAAGTGCTTTAACCACAAGGTTTTAAAAGTTCCTGCTGTCTTGCAGCATCCCAGGGCTGAAAGCAGTTACGTGTTTGGAAGGCTGACGGGCCGCTCTTCGCCGTGGTGGAAGTGTCCATTTCGAGGCTAAGGGGTTATGAAATACCTGAATTTACTTAAGTTGCCACAGTTTTGAGACTTCGACATTTCCTGTCCTTGTGCAATTGTGGTTAAGATGAAAATTCTTCTGAGCCAGCCCATCAGTTAAATAAATAACAAGATGGCTGAAACCAAACATACAAGGCCTCTCCTCAGTTAAATCCTGGATTAATGTGGATTTAGAACCCAACTGGATGCTGGCTGATTACAAACAGCGTTTATTACAAACACCACCTTTTTATTAAAAACATACACGCTAGTTGATAACCTATTAAAAACATGAATAAAATCTGTTCAGAAGAACCCTTCTTGACTTAATATCCAGAATAAAACTTGGCTTCAAGGATTAACTTTTCCTTTTTTATAGCATTTAACTTTGAAGAATATAATTTATGCTAACCATCCTTTGCAGATTATCTTGCATTTAAACCTGTTCTGGGATAAGAGGTAGGGGCTTTGGAATTCTTGGTATGAAATGCAAAGCTAATGCCTTTTGATAAAAAGACCAGTTTAAACATACTCTGCAAAAGCATCTTTTTGATTTAAGCAGAAAACAATAACTATGTTTGCGTGCTGGCAACTGATTTATTACAATATCCGCTCTGCCCTGACACTTAGCTAAGTAAAAGCTGCAGAGGGGAATATATAACGACAAAAATATTTGTGAAACTGCCTGTACATGTTCGTAGCAGCCCAAAGGTATGTTCTTACTCAGCAAGAGAGGCCCGACCATATGACAGACAACCAGAACGCGCTCCCAAACCTTCGCCGTCCTCTCAGTTGGAAACCTGAGTAGCAATAACTTCGTAAAGCTGTTCTTCGCAGCACCAACCCCTAGAGAATACGTGTCTTCAGTTTAAAGAAGGCATTCCAGCAACGACGGCACACAACGGCAGGCGCTGCCTTCGCACCGCCCCGTCTGCTGGCCGCGCCAGGCCCTGCTCGCCCTCACCGCAGGCACTCGTGCCAGGGTTCTTACTGCAGAAAGACAAATGTCCACCTTTTCAGCATCTTTTTCCTACCCTTCTGGCACATCAGTGGCCGCTGCCTGTCGAATCAAGAATTCCCGCTGGGTCAGCAGGCTGAGGGGGAGAGACGGAGCAGAAATTCAAGGGGAATCATTCCCAGACTGTTCTCTGTGGAGGAGGGAGCCAGTCCCAGGCGGTTCCCGCTGAGGCCGGGCTCAGCTCTGCCAGGGCAAAAACTGTGGGGTGCCCTTCAGCTCTCCAGCACAAACCTGCTCTTTGGTGAGGTTACTCACCGACGGGCTCCTGCCAGATTGCCCGTTTGTTGGGGATTTCTCCTCGTGGAAGGCCATGTACGGCACGCTCTGCTTCGTTTATGATCCCACAGCAAACCATTAGTAAAGGCCCTTAACCTCCCTGCATTTTCCTCAGCGATCATCTGAAAAGGAGTAAAAGCTTTTGCTTTATTTATCTTATTTTTTTTTTTTTTTTTTTTTTTAAAGTGCTGAATTTAATAGTTTAAAGAGTTCTGGTAACTTCTCAAAAAGCTTTGGCTACAGAGCCTACTGCTGGTGTGTGTGAGTATACATATGACTACTTTTTGTGTATATATATACACTTTTTAATGCATGCGTGTGCGTCACAGATCACACACTGAATAGACACAGCAAAGGCAGTACATGTGAGCTTCCTGCGGGTCTTTAGGAATACCAAGAATTATTTGCATGAGGGATGAGCCCAGCATCACGGAACGGAAACCTGACCCCGGACCCAGGTATCCACGAGCCACAAGAGCGAAGGCCAAAGCAAATACCAAAACTGCAATGGGCCCCGCTGGTCGCTTCTAAAAAACCACTCTGCCGCTGCCCAGCAGAGGCTGGGTAACCTTGGCAGCAATAACAGCAGCTCTGGGTACTGTACCCTAATGAAGATGACATTGAACACGATCCATCTATTGTATCTGCTGGAGTTAAACAACGTTGCGTGACCCCCTGGAATGATTTACTGAGCTCTGCTAACCTTTGGCGATCACATTACTATTTTGCATCTTCAGACAGTGTCAGCGGAGGCCACCTTGGGGCATCTCACACCCCCGCCTTTACCAAACCGTCAGGAAAAGCACCACGTTCACAGACAAAACAGCCGCTCATCCAAGAATGGCACCTATGGCACTATCGGCACTGAGCACGGCCCCCGGCTCCGGCACCGCAGACAAACACCCTATTCGGCTCTAGCACTAAGGAATCATAGAATGCGTTGGGTTGGAAGCTGTTCCTTACCTCCACACCTCGTGTGCTGCAGGATAAAAGGAACAGAGAGATGAGAACTGCCCAGAATATTGCAACTTCGACTTATCTTCTCTTCCTCACCACGTTGCTCGTCAGCCACAGACTTGAAACTGTTATTACAGTACTTGACTAAAACAAGATAAATGTAATTTTTTTTCCTTTTTGAATTGAAGCCGGTCATAAAGAGCACGTGCAGGGGGTTGTGACTGCTCTGTTTTATATTCTTTCTGTAAAATAGTCAAGGAGAGACAAAGCAAGTAGAACTGAACACGTAATTCTAAATAAACATTTTGCCTATGTTTAACCAGAAATGAAAGTAAGTAGGTCCTGACATCTAAGCTACCCAGAAAATAATGGAATGTGGCCTAGTCCTTCAAAAACATGGCTGAATTTGGAGCAAACACCGTGCAGAATTTTACCACAGTGCAATGCAGATATTTATTAGCTCCACTGTTGTTCGTAAATCTTGTAGATGGGGATTGACTGGGCACGTTTTAAAAATAAAGTACTTGTATTATTTTTTTTCTTAAAACACCTGAAGCAAACGTAGATAGCATCTTTAAAAATATTTTATGATGACAAATCATTCAATTAAAATACTTGCCGATACACGCTTCGCTTATAATCTATCACAAAAAGGTATCTGCAGAACATAATGAGAAAAGAAGCAAGTTCATTTCTAGTCTGTTCAGGTTTTCCGATCTCACTCATCAGTGACGTTTCCAACCATTAACCATTTTCCTGTACAGCAGTAAACAACATGACTCACCTCTTTATCTTCTCTTCTTCCTCCCAGAGGGGGAACTGTGTGGAACGCATTGTTTTGGTCACTGCATATACATTGGCTTTGCCGCTGTGTTTTTATGCTTGAGAAGGCAAAGAAATGGATCTCGCAGGTGGAACCGGAGGCGGAGAGTGTTGTATTTAAACCCTCGGGAGTGCCCTTTGTGTTCTGGGACCGACCTCTAGGAAAGCCATTTTCCACACAGAGGAGCATTACTTGATGCTTCTGTTGGGCCAGAGGCACGCGAGCTGCCAAAGCTATCATCCCGTGATCCTTTAGCCATCTTGGACCCAGGCCACACAGCAACTGAAAACAGTAAGGCACTCAACCTAATGTATAATTTAATGCCCAAAACAGTGTGAAACGGGAGGAAACATTTGATACGATCCTGTTCTATGCTGCTATATTTTACAAAAGGCAAAGTTTCCTAAGGGTAGTTTTGAACCCTGTATCACTGTAGCATAAACAACCCGAGGCGAGGCACTGTCCGGATGGGACAGTCTAACTAACCATCCACGAGAGAATGTGCTAATTGTAGATTGCAATAGAACTGCCTATCAGTCAAAGCACGTTCCTATGCTACTGGTTTGGTTGAGCAATTGTAAGTGGGTGTTCCCAAACAGTAGTGGTTGTATCATGTTTGTGTCTTCATCAAAACCTCTTCTGATCATCAAGAAAACCCGTGACCAGGTTCAGCTTCAGCCCACCGTTCCTTCATCCAACAGGTTCTCTCATCTGGTGTTATTTATAGGAGCTAGGTGCTGAGGTAATTACACCTCATTAGACCCCGGAATAAGCTGCTGACCATACACACAGAGATTCCACATAGCAGATCTAACGACAAAAGTGATGCTCATTTTACCGCTTTTCCCTTCCTGACCACCAGCACTATCAGAAAGCACAGCAACGTTACACGGGGCACCATGGCAATTGCTGCTGACATTCAGGAAACCGAGTATGAATTTCTACCCCTCCTCAGCTACTGGCAGGAAACTGCTTATCAGTGCTATTAAAAAAAATACACTGAAAAATAAATAGTTTTAAAGTTTTATGATAAAGGTCCTAGCAGGTGCAGAAAACTAGTTTCTGCTAGATGAGTTAGTATTTTGCCTTTGGTTAACTTCTCTGGCTTTGCTGAGGACTGAGAAGAGTCAATACCAGCAGCTGTTGGCTAAAGCCCAGTACACAGAGTGGGCTTCTCTACCATTAGTCACAGAGTGCAGTATTTGAAAGCAGAAGGAACTGCTGCTTCTGCAAACGAGGTGTTGACCATATCCATCTGAAGTCATACTTACGTTTCCTGAATCTTCGGCCACACTAAAAATCCTAGATTTGTGACTCCATGCTCTATTCCATTAGAATATCTGCTATTTTCTGGTAGCTGAATATACTGAACACTGAAACTGTTAGAGAACTCGCACCAATTGTGCTTTCCTTAATTCATTGTACTTGGGACTCCTAATTGATGAAGAAATTCACCGTTCCAGAAAGCTGCTACAGAATGCAGCAGCTTCAGAAGCAGCAATGGAAAAACAACTCCAGCACAGACCTTCCAGCCCAGACTGACACCGCTGAGTTTCTGATCCCTAGTCACAGAATAGAATCAAAATGAAGTACGTTGATGAACAAAGAGTAATTGTGGGCAATTCAAAATGTAACGCATTGAAAAATGTACAGAGTGACAACGTACCAAACCCGCCATTCATCCTTTAGCAAGCAAGGTGTTATTTCCCTTCAGTAAGTTCAGAATATTACAGCCTGTAAATCTTTGTTCTTGCATCAGGAAGGCGAGTATTTCCTGTTGGTTGCGAGCTAAAAAGTCAGAGTGAAAGCACAGGCTACTTCATCCTGGCTAACTATGAAGCCCTTGGCTGAAGCTAGAGATCAGGTCCAGGATGACTGGTGTTTGTGCTCGACCAAAGATGACTATGAAAATCTCAGGATTTTCATCACTGCAAAGAATCAGGGAAGTTGACCGCATATGGCACAGTATGTCCTTTGTGCAATGTATCTAAGATCAGGCAAAACTCCTCTGTGGGTGAAATTTTAAACAGCATTTCAGCAGCCATGAGAGATGAATCTACAGTCGGAAGGATTGTTCATTTTCTGCTAAGTACAATTTATGCTAATTTTATAGCATTGCTTGCTTAAAAGATGCTAAGGCTGCCAAAATATTTGAAAAGAACACAACTGGAAGAAGAGGCGTTATACGCATGAAATAGAACAAGAATCTTTTTTATTCTATACAAAGAATGACTGAATTTTTACACTTAAGTTTTGATGTGCAATATGTAAATAGCATAACTTTGTACTGAATTTTATCTGAATTGAGAATTTTATCTGAACTGAATTTATCCGAGAAAGTCACTTTAAAAAAATGCATTCTTCATCTATGATTTTAACTTGGGAAGACTTTTTTAAAGGGTGTCTATTTTTAAGACAATGCAAGTTCTCTGTGTTGAGGAACAGGTGGTTCTGTCTCCTTGCATATTAATTTGCAATTATAAAACAATGTCATTTACTTAGAGGAGGTAAAAGTAGAGCTAGAAATTGTCAATTTTCTCTTCTGCTGGGAACACTCACTTCAGAAAGAATATTCTCCGTGAGGTACATAGATATGGATGTTCCTTACAAACATCTCCATTGGAGAAGAAGGGCTGTCAGAAGACCTCCCATCTCCACGCATCAGAATGGGTCATGGGGAAGAAGCTCTTTCAAAAGGGAGGTAGAAGTGTGCCCCAAAAAACCACAGGCATACAAACATGGAGCCAGCCTGGAGAACAGTAAATATGAGTCAAATGTGTGTTACATCTGCCTTCACCAGTCTTGCAGAAAAGCAGTGATTCTACGGCAGACAGCACTGGAAAGCAGAGCTAGCTCTGTGCTCTACTCTTAAAGCCCCTTCCACGGAAATTCCCCCAAAAAGTCAATAAAGAGCAAAGAGGTAAAGGGCTCTCCTTTGTGAAAAGCAGAGCACTGTGCCAAGAGAGCCTGCTCCAGCCCCAGCTTCTTCACCCAGGAAACATGGCCACACGAGCTCTTTAAACATGGACATCTCAAATTAGATAAACCTAACAACAACTGGTTTAAGAAGGCACTGTCACAATAACTCTGTATTGCTGTGTAGCCAGAGCAATACTCCTGTTTCTTAAGTGACCTTCAAGGACTTGTGCTTTAAGTATGATAGAAACTTCAAATCCTGTTTGTTCCGATGGAAAAAAAATTGCTTCCTAAGGACCTCCCATTTTTAAACTCATCAAAGAAGCAGCGATGCAGTTTTATACTGTCATCACCCTGCCCTCACCAGATCCTTGGTAAATCACTGAGCTGCTATGAGCGGCAGACTTGGCATGAAAACCAAATTAAAGTCAAGATACTTGCATAAGGGAGACCATTTTTTTCACCAGCATGTTTCTTACTGAAGCAAAACCATGACTAGTAGAAGCTGGTAAAGAGAAGCTTTCTACGTTCAACTGGAAATGCCCAGGATTCAGAGCTCTTCCCTGCTGTGTTTCTTGTGCACCGAGATTTTCTCTCACACCATTGCAGCTAAGTAGGTACTTGGAAAAAGGGATGCTTCCTTCTCAACTGCTGGCAGTATGAATTCAAACAAACATTTATAGCTACCTGACAGTAAATCCATGAACATTTAAAGTTTTGTCATTTGTTTTTTTCAGTTGTTCTCCTTTATGTTGTAGCTTGCTTAGTAAATGTTGTGAATGCAAGAAAAAAAGGCACACATGAGTGAAAAATGAATTACACAGATGTAAGCATTCAAAAAGCCACTGTTGGAAAAACAATATTTTTCAGGGTTATGGGCGGTTTGAGAAGTTTTTTGCCATGTTATTACACTAGATTAACGTTTTATGCATCACCTTTAAAATTTTAAATGATTTGGTTTCTCACTGACTTGAAAGAGAAGGAAAAACAATTCTAAAGTGTCAGTAATTTTCTGCACCAAAGTTGCAACAAACAGGACATCAAAGAAGAAAAAGTTACGACACTGCCGAGGCTCCAGAGTGCATTCCATTTTCTGGGGCGGATTTGGCTTGGTGCAGGGCAGCTTGAATTCTGAAATGTGTTCTTGTTTCCATGGAGTAATTCTTGTAGTTTTGTCTAAAACAAAAGCAGATCCACTCTGATGAATATATATTTTTCCAAACATTTTCAAGTTATCTTTATATTATTGTCCTAAGGAAAACAACTGTAGACAGCAAAAAAGACTTTCTTCACAAGCTCCTTTGTTGCCTACTCTAAAATACAAGGCATGTGTTCCTACCCAAACAATGCAGCTCTTTGTTCTTTATTTGTAGTTCCACTGTCTGGCAATTACCAGAAAAATATAGCTTCATAAGAAATTGAATCTGGTCCACTCCATCAAAATATTGATTCCATACTAAATATATGTAACAACCACCTAGTTTACACTCAGATTATCCCCCCCCCCTCAAAGTATAACTGATACATTTGAATACAAACATTTTCAAGATTTTTAAAAAATCATATCAATAAGAGAGAGAAGCTGTCCTGAACCAGAAGAGGGAAACACCCCGTCTCCATTCCCATAGTTGTCAACAATGTGCACTGTGTGTATAAAATAAGGCCAGACAATTTGCTGCCCTAGAAGCTTGGAAAGAGAAAATGGGCACATACGGGACCCCGTATCAGCTTTCGGGGAGCAATTCCAGGGACAATTCTGCCCAGGGACAGACTGGCAGGACTTCCCCCCACAAACAGCTAGTGCCTCACTCAGCAGTGACATCTGCCTACAGTCCCCAGTAGCTATTGTCACGCTCTAAAGAGTTACAGAAACATTAAAAGAAACTGTATTTTCACAGAAAAGCTTATATAAAAAACCAGAAGATTTGCCCCTAGGACCACATACAAAATGCAGATCCTACTTAATAGGAATTACCACGTCAGCTTTTGCAGGATGGGTACAGAATCCAGATACCAAAGAGAATTAGACCATGCTAATTTTCTTTTGGAAGATAGTTGTCATCTTTACAGAAACATAACATTAAGTCTGTATACCTTAAAAGCATTTCAGTTCAAAACTCGTAATTCAAATCAAGCATGGAAGCCTGGTATTTGTCATTATGGCAGTCTCTTTGTGAAAATGAGGGACTCCACACCCATCCTACACCAGCTTATAATTTTATGTATGCAACACCCAAGAGGCTGACAGAGAAAAGGAGGTGACCGGGTTCTGCTGCATGCCGATCTGAAACTCTTTGGGGTTTTTTCTTTAAGCAGATTTTGTCATGCAGATATCGTATTTCTCATCAGTAGGCTGATATTTTTGCCTGCAGTTTACAGTAATACAAACAGAAATAGAAACATTTCCATGCACGACCAAGCCAAAGCTGTTTATCATCTCACTCCACTCTTTCTCCCAGAGCCGAGACATTCAAGCCAGCAGCCGTATGTGGATTTAGGTCAAGCAAATCAAGCGCCGCACACGAGCCAAGCGCTCGCCTGCGCTGCTGCCAACTGCGATGAGGATTCTGCAGCCCTGAAACCCACCACGGACAACACCTTCTCCCTCTAGTGGCTGCGAAGGCATTCAGTATTTTTAGCTGAAAGCTCATAAAACCCTGAGCATTTTAATGCAGCGTAACCGCTACAGGTGGAAACGTAAAGATTGTATTTTTTTTCAATGACCGACTGAAACAAGGCGGGTGTTTGTGGTGGGGTTGGTTTTTTCTTTTTGCATCTCATTACAGTTTCCATGAGTTCTTTGAGCATAGCAAGTCCGAGCGTTAGCTTTCCATACACTGGGTAACAACAAATTTTTAGGAGCTGCTGTCTGCTGGTGCTGTTCTTCAGGCCAAACACCTGCCCTGAGCCACCCAGGGCCACTGGGGAAAGGTGCAACAGCTGAGCAGCGAGGGACAAATACCAGATGGATCGAGAAGCTCTGAATCATTAGTTTCTAGATCTCTTCTTAAGAAAGATTTGAACAAAGGAAATGAGGACAAGAGGACAGGCGTGCTTTGAGGAACGTGAAATCAATTGAAATACTTTCCATTGCGTTTTGCTAATGCAACGTTTGCTTTTAATATCTTCCAGAAGTCTACAGAGAACCAGGCTCACAAGTGTAGGAGATTAAGATTTGCAATATTTTAATTTTTGTGTTGACAGGCATTTGGCATAACCTTTGGTAGGCTGATTCATCACTCGGTCTTGCATAGCGGACTGACTTGGACAAAAGCTCAACATGAACACTCCATCTGGCCTCTAGGAAACTTGTGGACAGATGTCAGTTTTGTAGCTGCTCACACCTGCATCAGCGACTGGGGTGAGTCTCTGCGCTTGGAAAGATACAGACATCTGAACTCATTGAGGATCCAGGCAGAGGGGTGAGCCACCCTGCTGCAGGATGCTTGAAGAGGGCAAGGGTTGTTTGGTTTGGATTCCCTCTGCTCCTCCTCCCCGCAAGAAACTTTGGCTCAGCAGAGAAGTGAAGGCTCAGACCAGGCGAAAACCACATTTTGTTAATTTTATAAGAAAGAATATCCAAGATCAAGTCCAACTATTCCTGATAAACCTACTTTGCTAGAAAAACCTATCACACAAAATAGTAAAAGCAAGTGTTTCAGTTGCCTTTCAGATGCAGATGAAACACTAGAAAGATACTAAAAGCAACCTAAAGCATTATTTTAAATGTATTTCATCAAGAAAACAGCACTGCTAGCCATCAATTTGAGTAATGCTATTCCAGCCATAACACAGAGCTTTGATTTAATTTAATACCTCATTTATGAATAAGTAAATAGACTACAAAGATTATTACATTTTGTTACACATGGATTATTTCTTATGGAGGCCTTTGACATTCATATTAACATCTTTAAAATGCTTTTTTTTCTCTTATCGGAACGGATGGGTAAGTCACAGACTGAACTATCAGATAAAGTCTACCCTTAGAAAGGTCCAAACCAAAACCAGTGCGTACATGCTTCCCCTGAATAAATGTAACAATGAGTTTCCATGGTATTACTGAAACTTGCTTCCTGCTAACCAGTAAAATACCATACTGACCCCATCAGACATCAGCACAGACTTTTCACTTGCTTACTTTGCTCTTTCCAGTAGTTTTATTGCTTCTTCTCTTCTGTCCTGTTCTAGATACAGTATTGCCAGCTCCAGCAAGGCATTTGGAATTAGATAATGGTCATATTTTATCTTCTTCTCACTGCATTGGAAAAGAAATAGCCTCAAGATCTTGAAATGATATATTGTTTCCTTCATTTAACAGCTCCAAACACAAACAAACAGGAGATTAACTAAGATCAGAAGGAGCAATCAATCTCTATTACAACACTTGTCATGTTTTCTATCCAAAGCTACATTCCAGGTTATTAAATGCGTATTTTGCGTAACTATCCCAGACAGTACGTTATTTCTCAGGATTACAAAGTATTGCCTTTATTATCAGGGAATTATTAGAAAAGATGATGATATTATGATCTCTATCCATGTGAATTGACAAAAAGATGCCATTCACTGCATGATGTACAGAAGCTCCAAGTATAATCGTGCTGCCATCTGTCTCTGCAGACTGCATTTGGCTTTTTGGGTACAGCTTCTTCGTGACTGGTAAGATGAAGAGGGGGAAAAAAAGGGAAGTGGTAGCTCAAAAATTTTACACATGTAGAGTCACCAAAAAAGGAGAAAATATCTCCGTAAAAAGTGCAGATTTGCAATTGTTTTTCCATACATGGCTAAAAACACTGGCAATTAAAAATGTAGTTCCTTTATATCAAAAGCAATTGAAATAGATACTACAGATACTGCAGTCCCCTCCCTTCTATTCATACAATGGTTGCATCTCCTCTTCCTTGAAATAAATAGTTACTGAGAAATTCAAGCGCTCTCCTATATGCCAGGTATGAAAACTTACTTTAAATAGATGTAATTGAAATGGTCTTCTGCTTCTGAGATCTTGCCCAAATGCTTGAGACATAAACCCTTTAACAGTTTTATCACGCATTGGTCATCTGCTAGTAATTCTGTAGCTGCAAGATGAAGTAAACAGCACATTTTAGAAGACTCTAGAGCAGCAGAGACCTGCTGTAGGAAAACTTTCCTACCTGTAGGAAAACTTTTACACAAGTAGGTGTGAGCACAATCCTGTCGTTGTAACACAGGACAGAAGGAACTAAGTGGTCAATTTAGTTCATTTAATTAAGAGACAAACACACATTAACCTTTCCATAAATCGATCAAACTTTGTCTAAAAATTGTTGGGCTGTTCTTACTCCCTCTGAAAGGCTATTGGCACAATCTGATTGTTCTGACACCTAAAACTAATTTAAAATGTCCACTTTGGAAATATTTAGGTCCAATTTAGAACCTCTTAATCTAATGCCACTATTGCCCTTTAGTACCGATAGGTCTTCTCCTTCTTTGACTTCTAGTCACATGATCTATTCATAGGCAAGCGTTTTAGCAATTCTCCACCCTCCTTTGGCTAAATAAAAACACATCAAACTTTACTACCTGCACCTCACATCCCCTCATCTTCTTACCATACCATCTTTTCACCTCTGGAGTTTATACTTCTGAGTGCCCACAGTCTTACCAGCCTCACCAGTGCCTAGTTCAGTCATTACTAAAAACCTTTCTCCACAAGTAAATTTTTGCATGATTCATTTCAAAGAAAATATCTGGCTTTTTCACAGCCATTCCATATAGGCAGCTTAGTCAAAGTTTACAAGCAACATCCCCAGCTTGCTTGCTCATTTGCAATTCATTAAATATTAGCTAATAAGAATTCCTGCAAAATGTGTGATGCTGTGCCTCTTGTACTATTGAATGTCACACTGTTTCCACCACTCTGATCCTTACCTAGTTCTTCCTCTATCACTCCAGCTGTTAAAATGCTGACACAGACAGCGTGAAAGTGTGGCTCCCCTTTGGACTATGCAGCTGGAGGCCTTGATCCTAACAATGGGAGTCACTTCTATTGTTAAGTCCCACAGAGGCACCTACATACACCTGCCACCAAAAGCAAATCCCAGGGAAGATGCCCGAAGCAAACTAACTTAGAAGCATGAGATGACTCAGGGCCACAGAAGAGTATTTCATAAGAAAAAAAAAAAAGTCAGACCAGTTGTCTTTTCTGGACATCTGTCCCCTGAACACATTCACGTGTGTGTATTTTCTATACTTAGAATATATCCTACAAACTGCCCTGGACTGCATAAGCAAATATTTAGAGGCCTATCCTAGACACAATTAGGGTATCAGATTTGCATTTCTAGATGTTACTTCCACTAACAGTCTTCTTTTTACATCTTATATGGTATAAAGCTGCTATTCTCACATCCTCACATTCATAATTCTATAGTGTTAGATTCTTGCATTATGAATCTAACAACATGACAGAGAAAATACAATAGTTTAGCTTCGAAAACTGTCAGGAAAGCTCAAGAAAAGCACGATGCCTGAAAACAGCAAGTTGCTATTTGGAACAGGTAATACTGTAAATTGTTGGCATGTTTAAAATATATTCCGTTTTGATTACATGTCCTCATACTGTTTTATAAACATGAATTGGCTTCTAAGAATCCTTTCAAAAAGCCAGCCTTATCCACAATTTACCATCTACAAAAAAAAAAAGGGGGAATAAAGAAATAATTCACTTATTCAAAACAATGTAGCAAAATGGTGACAAAAAGTAAAAGGCTCAAAAGCCTTCTTTTCTATGATGTCATCTCCACTGTAAATATTTTTCCATTTTCTTTTACAATTAATTAAACAGGAGACAACTTTAGACAGTCTTTCAGGCAATTCTTTCAAATCTTGTGTAACACAATGCTTACAGGAAGACCAAGGTCCTAGAAAAAACTGCAATGCAGTGATTTAGCCCACATTCCTTTGTCAACAGGGGCTTGAGCCTTTTGCAGGAAGGTAGTATATAATAATAAGATAAAATATTTAGTAAGGAAAAACTTTGTGAGAAAAGCTGCGTAGACTGTTTGCACTCCCATAGGAGCTGGGAAAGACTGGCAAGAAATAAACATCAATTAAACCTTCTCATGGATAGTTAATTAACAGACTGACAGACGATGTGGTAGCAGAGCCTGTTCCACTTCAATACTGTCCCCCATCTTATGCTCATTCATAGAGCAGAGGAAGCCCATCCCTGGCGTCCCAGGTTCCTATAGCGTACCGTTGACACACCAACGCCATTCAGCCCAAGGACACATCATAAATTAGCAGCACTTTTAAAACAGAAGACTGACTTGTCTCCTTCTATTTACCCTTCAAAACTAAAACACAGTATCTGAGGATAACAAAGCTTCGTGATTCAAGTAATCAAGTCAATGCATATGCTGATTTTGATCTAGCAAAATAAACAGTCTTTTAATATGTATCATAAACTATCCCCAGTACACATCTGTGGATGCAAAATCACTTGCTACTATTGTAAGTTATTGCTATATTAAAAAGGAAAATTATTCCTATCTGCATAAACAGTTTATGGTTTCATTATCTATGTTCCTTCTATGATCAGATTAACTTACTAATGAGTGTGTGTCTCTATTCTCAAATAGTATCTTTAGCTATTGCACTGTAAAATACCTGCTTAAACTATATCACTGATTACCTGAACTTCTTGCCAATGCTTCTTCTGCTTCAATTAAAGTCTCTAACATGCCTTCTGTTAAGTTGGGACATTTTCCAATCACAGCATAGCCATTCCAGATATACATCATCTCCTAGGGTCAAGGAGAAATGACAGCATCATTAATTACAGTGATGGATTAAGGCAGTTATCAAGTACTTTAGTTTATTTCTGTACAATGAAACAGTTACAGATTCCTTAAATAAAAAGTCAGTTTGTCAAAACATATTTTCATTGCAACTGAAAACCCGTTACATTGGTTTGCAAAACAAATTAGCCCCAGAAGACAATTTAAGAGCCATTTACTAAACACAACGCAAGGAGGATTGCTTGAATAGAATGCAAACACAATCCCACTTACAGATGAATGCAAGTACCAACAGAAAAGATGCACTTAAAACACTCATGGCACATGGCTAACTGTCTCTTGATTACAGTTTCTTCTTGTTTTTCAGTTCTATCCTAGCCAGGGCAGTAGTAACTATAAATAACTACAATGTATTGCTTCCATAGAAAAAAATATGAAATCTCAGGACAACAAAACGAGAAGTTTCTATGATTCTATAAAACAAAACAAAAAAACCCCAAACCACCAACCTTAAAGCCAAGCTTCGAACAAACCAACAGAATTTGAGAGCTAAACTGTGAACTCCTTTAATTCCTCAGGTTTGTCTGATGTTCCCACAGAAAGTAACAACTTTCTTATTCAACTGTTCTTAGAGTAAATTTTGTTAAAAACTATTGGTTTAATTCCTATTTGTTATTGGGGTCCTCTCTTACAGTGTATCACCAGACCAAACGTGCCCATTGCCACTAGCAATCATAAAGTTAAAGAGGAAAGTATTAGATAGACTTAAAACAAGGTATTTACTCTAGTTATTTATGTGACCTAGTGTGTGTTTGAGAATTTAAAGCTTTTTAATACAATTTCTGTATAGAATAAACTGAGTTTTGGAACTATAGTGTAAAAAGCTGTCAGGCTAGAAGAGATGAAAGAGTATGTTAACTCCAGTCACTGTTGCTTTCACCATCTGGTCTCTATTGATTGGAAAACCCGTGATGAGCTTACTGTATCTACTGCAGATTTGTTAACGTGGTTTTGACACAGAAGTACTCAAACTACATTTATTCTAGGCTGAATCTTTGAGCTAAGACTTGCTTGAGGACTCGCCCCTCTCAACAAGCGCTTTTACAGAGAAAAGCGAAATCCTAGAGATGTGATTCTGCACCCGATTCCACATCCTCAGAGTGATTTTAGCTGGTCAGCTGCGGCATCTGCTGCCTCAGAAATGCAACTGCAGCAGAAACAAAGGACACAGTGCCCGGCCGCTCCAAGGAGAGCCCTTGGTACGGAAACCTATTCTGCTAAAATCCCCTTAGAACAGCCCAGCCAAACCCTAGGTGTGTACGTTTCTTACTCTACAACCTCTGAAACCTAAGGCACATCAAAGTAACCTAATTATTTCTCTCATTTCAGCCTTATGACTTAGTAGTAAGTGGTCCCTAGGGAATACCCACGCTCTGCTGTAACAACTCTATTTCTTCACTGTGTCACATACTCAGCTGGTGGGCTGAGAAATGACTACTCGCTGGTGTCTCCAAGAGGCTCGCCTTGTTCAGGCATTTTCTTAAACGGTATTTACTAATTATCTATCTGTTTCTCAAACACAACAGCTCAAAGCGCTGCAAATGTTAACACCACTGCACTTGGCAAACCTGTGCAGTCAAAATACTTTTATGTTCCTTTTACTTGTTCTTTGCAGACAGATTTTTGTAAGTGCACCAGGCAATAGGTACCTTACACAGCTGTTCTCATCTGGCCTCAGGGAACTGGCCAGCATTACAGGAAAAAAAATAATAAAAAAAATTAAAATCAACAGTATGAATGGACTGGCTGAAGGATTTGGCCGTTTCGTCCTGTGAGCTGCTCTGGAGAGCACCAAACTGCAAACATTCAGGGGTACATTAAATAGATGTTTACATGCAGTCCCCAACTCTTGCATTGTTTCTGTGACTCCCTCCCCTCTCCTCCCCCCCAACTTGTACCTTGAAGTTTTCTTTTAGTACTCTCGGTAAATGACACATGACAGAAGAGACCTAGGGCAAAGTTCCTCAAAAGGGAATCAAAAGAAAGCTGTTCGGAGCATGCTAGTCTATAGCTGGAATAATGAGTTACACATGCAACACATTTATGTGTCACAAACAGCTGGCTTAGTTCCCTGTGGCTGGTGCATGCCCCAGTTTTACAGCATTCCTCGCATTCATTTGGCTTAGCTTTGGGAACATTCCAGTCTCCTGCAGAGGTTTTACCTTAGAAACATGGAAAGACACTATTCTAATTATCTCAGATTTATTTCCAGAAATTTTTAAAAATGGTAATAAGGGTGTGTTATTTCTAACTTACCAAAGGTGGAACAGGCAAAGGAATGGGGTTTGGAGAAAGATATCGTCGAGCTTTCCGAATTGCAAACTTTTCTGTAGGCAGTGATTTCCCTGCAATTTTCAGTTTTAAACTGGGAACGATCCTGAAAGTTGAAAGGAAAAATGTAAGGAATTTTTCCTTTGTGAATCTCTGGGAAAAATCCCAAATGTTCAAACTTAAAAAAAAAAAAAAATCAAGCCCAAGAGAAGTTAAAGAAAGCTGTTACACACCTATTGCTACCTCTGAGGAAGCTGAGCAATACACATCCACAAAAGGTGTCTTTATGCAGGGCACGTATATCTCTAG